>VXBI01008498.1:48985-220707 GCA_013397375.1 Toxostoma redivivum | reverse complement strand
GCTGCAGATCGACGTGCTGTCCGAGCTACAGCTGGGAGGCTCCACGGAGGGCGTGCGCCAGGTGCCGGGGCTGCACAACGTGAGCAAAGCCTTCCTCTTCCCAGGTACGGGCGGCCCGGCCCCGCAACTCCGGCCGTGTCAGTCGGGCCCCCGCGCCGCGCACGGGGCGCGCCCCCCGCAAGTCCCTCCACCGCGAGAGGTTTGCTCTCTTTGAGACCTCCCTTCCTTCCTTCTCGCTTTTCTTCCACTCTTCTTTATAGCTCCCCTCCCCATTATTTTATATATTTTCTTTTTCTCTCTCACCCCATTTTTTTTTTCCTTTGGTAGACGCTTAATTAAAGTACAGCAGGAACGGGGATGGCAGATGGCATGTTTTGTGAGTCGTGGGGTGCGGTGATGAATAATAGCACCACCCACTCTACTGCTTTACTTGGGAAACGCTAAACATACCCCAGTTCCGGCTAAGGAAAACCTCACTGAAAGTTTTATGTGAATCGAGCAAAATGCTGAAATGAAGTGCCCCGGAGGAGGGAGGCAGATGGCTGGAGATAACAACACCTTATTTTTTGCCAAAGGAAAGTGGCCCCTTGGAGCTTCTGTGGCTTACCCCTCCTTAGAAACAATGAATGAGTTTTGGTCTGTTTTAGTGCATATGGTTGTTTCTTTGTTAATATTGGAAATAGAAATAAATTAGTAGTCTTCTATCTTCCAAGAATGTATTTAGGAGTTTCAGTAAAGATTATTAAAAATTCCTAAACTTTCTTATATTGCAATTCATAAAAGACTTAAATAACTCTCAATATCTTGTTGATTATATTGGCATTGGTTACATTCCATACACTTGCTCATTATCAGTGTGTTTTTGAATTACACTTTAATAATGTACTGATATGTTAAATGAAGCTGGAGTCTGTGTAGGAAAAAACCCCAAGTCTGACTTTATTAAGAGAAAGCCAAAAACTGGCCTTTAGAAGCAAGTATCTTCTCTGAAAGTAGACTACATGCTCCTTATAATCTCTGACTAAACAAGAAGTAATCTGATGAAAAACAAGCAAATCTCCACGTCAGATTACACTTTTAAGATAGGGGAACTTCATCGTTGACTCCTTGTGTCATGCTAGGAGTTTAGCTTGAGTCTGAACAGATTTCTAGTGCAACAGGCAAGAGGCTGTCTTTCATGTACAGAAGTGTTACGATTCAAGGGAGACAAGATCTGGAAAGGGAATTTCCTTTTCATGTTTGCATTAATGAGATAAATTATCAGGAAGTTAATAGTGTCAAAGGAGCTTTTTTTTTTTTTTTGAGGTGACCTCTCTAGCGGTGTTCTTCCCTGGAACCGCCAGCATGTGTCACTAAGGACATGAATGTGAAGACACATGGGCATATGCATTCAGAAACACTGACACATGCTGGCTTTAAATATCTGTGATGGGCTTGTGGCTGCAGAGCAGAGACCTCGGTGAAGGGGATGATTGCTTAGAATGGGAATGCAGTTGTGTGTCAGTGAGATTGGTGTCCTAAAATAGGTGTAATTTTTAAGGCATGGTTCTGAGTTGAAGCCCCACTGTGCTATAGTGGATTAGGTTGAGGGCGTGTGGGGAAGTTAAAACTCACTTTGTCTTCAATGGTAACAGGATTCGAGATTTGGAAGAATAAGACTTCTCTGGTATATTTTCCCAGTGTCAGGACAAAAAATTACTGGGTCGCTAAAGAATTCTTTTTTTAAGATTCTCCTCTTTGCAATTATGAGTGTACATAGTTCCCAAATGAGTTAGCAGTTTATTTGTAACAAAAGAAGACAAGAGTTCTAAATTTTCACAGCAACCTTTTTATTTTGTTGAGAGCAATTGGAAGAATAACAAGGATGAAAACACTTGTGTCTAAATAGTGGAAGACACTCAGTGTCCCTTAGGAAGTCTTTAATAACCTGCAGGACTAGAGATAATTTTCCCTGCTACTGCATAAGATGACTACTGATTTTCTTATAGTAAATGGGGTCCTTACTGAGCAGAGACTTTAATTTTTGAATTTGCATTTATAAATAGAGAAATTTCCATCCTTGATTCTGATCCACTAGATCCGCTTAGTCATTTTTGTTCTGCTCTTAGAGCTCACACTTTGGGAGCACTGCTGCAGTGTGTGCCTCTTTATGTATTTGCAGTGTGTGAATTTCAAATATGAGTGTGTTGCCTTGAAATTTGGTTTGTCTATGTGGATTTTTTCCTATTCCAGCTAAAGCCTTAGTTCTAGACAGAAAAGATTTTGTGAGAATGACGCAAATTACTTTAGATGACCTGTGAGCTTACTCTGGAAGTTCCAGCTTGTGATCCTTTGCCTCTTGGTTTCTTCAGATAGCAAATCTTTTTTCGTATCATATCCATATTTACAACATTTTAGTATGCTGCCTTTTTGATAGACCACATTATCAACTGATGTAAAGTCTTAACTTACATAAGCTTAAACTATTCAGAAGTCCTAAATGCTGTTCTCTATTTTAGAAGGAAATTATGTATGTGGCATGTTGAACTGCCAACAGATAATTAAAGATGTATGATGGGAAAATTATACATATAGTTAAAGCATAATAGTCTCTTTACTTCAGTTTCTAGGCAAAAAGTCAGTTTTGATTGCTTAATTAGAGGTAGCATCAATTTTCAATACATGGATTTAGTATCTGATTGGCTGTTCTGGCAAATTGTTACTTGTGTAATTGACTTTTCAAAGGTGCTTGTATTTCTAGGCCATATAAAACAGTAAGCAGTTACTCTAAAGATAGTGCTGGATTCTAAAGCTTTTTAGGTGTCTGATGCTCCTTGGTTGTCATGAATGGTAACAACAGAATGCTACTGTAATCTGGGTCTAGTTAGCTGTAGGGACTTCTTTTTCTGGAAATGTGATTTACAAAGGAATTGTAAAATGTTCCAGTGTAGCTTGTGGGAAGATACTATTATGAACAGAAAGCAGGAGGAAGTCTTCAAAAATGTTAGTGTTGCCATATGTGAACATCTGCCAGCACTTTCTAGTCAACAGCAGATATTATTATGTCAAAATATGTTGAGAGGAAAATTATTTTTCTGCTGGTCAGAGCAGCAGAACAGAAGTTGGAATATCTATGTCACAAATGTCTCTCTGTTGGCAACTGTTTACATAAGTCAGTGAAATTTTCAACACCTTTGTTCAACCTTTTGCAGTACAGGAGTGACACTTGGGTAAAGCCCAAACCAGATGGGTGGACTGAAATGTAATTAATGTAGTTAAAGAAAGCATTTGGAGAAATACACATTGTCATTCTTATAGTTCTTTTTTGTAAGTGCACTGCATTAATGCAACTTGAGGAGATGGGTGAAGATGAAAGTCCAGTGTAGCTATTTTCCTATGCAAATATGGAAATCACATTGCTTCAAGAGCACTTGTTGCATATGTAACTGCAGGGGAGTTTGAAGAAGTAGACAAAACCACAACAACAGAGGCTGAAGGATGATGAGGGTTTTGGATGACTGACTCAAGTCTATGGTAGGAGATACAACATTAAGCTCATACAAGGTTCCAATGAAGACAGATATTTCAACTGGCAGTAGGAAATTGTCACATCTCAGAACACTATCTAAAGACTGGCTGCAAGAATAACTTGGTCTCCTCTGGCATTTCTCAAAGAAATAACATTTTGTCACCCTCCCTTTAAATTCTGTATTATATGTATTTTACAGATAGAGTATTTTGATAGTCTTTCTGGGTCTCTCTTGTTGAGAGCAGATACTATTAATCAGACTGTCTTTGTTCAGAGAGTGTGTGTGTGTAGCAATGGAGAACTTTCCAACAGCCTCCAGCAGCGGTGGAGAGTGGAATGTATACTGTAAATCAAGGGATGAGAGGCTACAAAAATAAAAGCCAGGTGATGTGTAAGGATAGTATATGCCCATCAAAATGTGTATATTTTCCTCAAAGGCAAGACTGAAAGGTGGATAGAAGAGGGCAGTTACAGATGGTTATAAACACAGAAACATGCATTTAAGGAAAAGACAAAGAGGACATGTCAGTCATGAAAATATGAGAGTTTATGTATCTGAATGTAGAATTTTGAATTTATTCAGAGGAATAAATTTTAGAGCCAAAATATGGTATATTCAGATGGGGATCAAGATGTGCTATAAAACACCAGAAAATAATTTAATCTGTCAGTAGGGATATAATTTAATCTGTGTAGGGATGAATGAAAGGACTCAGCAGTACTGTTATTTGAATTGGTGCTGGCTGGTACAAAATGCTGGCAGAAAAAAAGCCCCCTAAAATGGGCTTCTTGGTATAAGTGATGTGTTACCTGTTGTTGCATGACTGGATCATTAGTGTGTTATTTTAAAATACTAGCAAGACAGTATTACTCTATCTTATATCCCTTTGGAATGTTGACTCTATTTTGTGTTACGATGTCATCTCTGGGCATTTACTAAATAAAGAAGCTAAAAATAGAGCCTTAAAAGCAGAGGTGAGTAAACTTTTTTTGTCACAGAAATAGGATTTACCTTGCCTATGCACTTCACACACACTGCTTTTTCCTTGCCACCTGTCATTGAAACTATAGACAGATGCTTTCTCCAGGTTCCAGCTGAGCCTGCTGAAAATATTACTGTTCCCAGCTGCTCATCACTGCCCAGAAGCTAGAGGTTACTGTCCCCACAGCTCTTCCAAAGCAAGAGATTGTGATTGTTCCCATGAGGAAGCGAACCTGGCTGACTTCAGTGACATGGCTTCGAGAGTCCTGTAAAATCCCCTTTCTCCAGCTGTATCCATCTCCCAGAGGAGTGGTAACAGGCATCTGGGAACCAGGATGTTAATGTTGCCAAATAACTCAGCTGACTGCAGAGCGAATACCTATCTGCAGCTTTTTTTTGTCTTGCATACAGGGTAGTTTCTCTTAGAAGCACTGAATCCTCAAAAGTGAGACTTCCATCACACAGATCATCTGTAGATAACAAAAGTTTTAATCAAAGTTTTAATTTCAGTAGGTACTGGCATGTTTTTTGATGTTAGAAATGCTTAATGTAAGCAATTGCTCTATGATAATGTGTTAGCCAGAAAACTTTTGGTGTATTTGGAATAGCAGCATAAGCTTTCCCTTTGCTACCTTCCCCTTCTAGAACTTTCTAAAGTCACCTGTGCACCTGTGCAAACAGTAACCATTGTGGTAGAGCAGTGCCAGGATTGTGATTAATGCTGCTGGGGAGCCAGACTGGGTGCTGAAGGAGAGTAGGAGAGCCCTGAAAAGCTGGGCTGCTTTTGCTGGTCTCGCTGCTCCTCTGGGACATACCCTTGCTCCAGAAGAACTTAATATTCAACAACCTCTTCTGGGAAGGAGGAGTAGTTGTAGTAAGAGAAGATGTTTGTGAAGTGTCTGCTTCTTGAAGATCCTGCCCAAAAAAGGAGATACCATGCCCAAAAAAGGATCCAGCATCAATTTTCCATCCTAAACCATGAATTTTAGTGCATGGAGAGCTGTGATGCACTTACCCCTACTGAATCTTCATGAATATGCCCAGAACTGGAGATTGTGTTACTTGCTAACTGGTTGTGCTGGTTTGTCTGTAAAATAAAGGGGGAAAAGTTATGGAAGAATGACTTAAATATCGTGACCTTGTGATTGATGCTTGTAATTGTACAGTAGAGGGTAGAGCTGAGAAATGGAGAGTGAATGGGAACCTACAGCAGATACAGAAACTGAGAGAAGAAAAGCTTGTAATCTCTGAATGTAGTCATTACTACAGAGTTAATAAAAAATAATGCTCAGAAATGACATAAAACTTGGCCTGCGGCATTTGAGGATTTGCAACTGTCTTATGGTTAAAGTTTCTAATAAATATTGTTGCTGAGAGTGTGCATTAGGCATTACTATCATGGAAGTATAACTATTAAGCAGCAAAATTGTTTTTAAGTTCAGCTCTGAAAACGGTCACTATTCATCCCAAGGAAAGATATTTTACACCAAGTGTTACTTTGTTGTCCTTTTTTTTTGTTTGTTTGTTTTGTTTTCTTTTGATTTTCTGCAGTGGACTTTTTCTGGGGATGGAAGGGTAATAATCTCAGACATGAAGTATTCCCTTTAAAGCCTTAAAGGTTTTTTTTTGGAGAGGGCGGATATGTGTTTTATTTCTTTCTACTCTCATCTCCTTCCATGTGTCTTGCTATGGGCTCTTGTCACCTTTCAGTCTGTTAAATTCCAGCGTGATTTTGGTGGCTCTGCCTGGGCTTGGTCGGACAGCTAACATCTCCAGTCTCTGATACTTCAGCCTTTGGAGGGATTTAATACCTGCATTTATTTATCAGCAGGGTGTGACTCCGTTTAAAGCAGTGTTGTGTTTTACTGTGTTCTTGGGGACTTCAGCCTGTGCTTTTTGCAGCCAGGTTGTATCTGATACCTGCAATAAATTGAAGTCCCTTGGGGTCTGTTTTCTACTGGCACAATGATGAATCTCTAAAATTTTTTAATGAGTGTCTGATTGTTCAGGTTAATGCAAATAACTGTGCATTGTTTATACATTCAGTGTTGCCTCAAACAATTCATACTGATTAACGGCAGACAGAATTGCATTTGCTTCTTCCTGCCTTTACAATGAGGCCTCTTCTAGAATATTGCAAGTACACAATTCTTATTGATGCTTGTATTATCTCAGGGCTCAAGCTGGCATTTTTGTTGGAAAGCTGAAGATGAGTATGATGTACAGCTCTAAGGCATGTATGAAAGCGGAATACATTAAGACAGTGTCAGTGTGGGGATGTGGGGCAGAGCCCTGGGTGGTGCTTGAGAAGGTTGGAGGAGTGGGGCCAAAGAGCCTCCCTCCATGCTGATGTCCCTGTCAAGAGCAGGCAGATGAAGCTGGCTGCTCACCTGGCAGCCTCTCCTGGCAGTGTGGCAGGGGTGTTGGCTGAAGTTAAAAGATATGATGTTGACAGCAGGACAGCCTTTGTCCTGTCTGCCAGAGAGAACCCAGCACATGCAGTACTTGTGCCCTGAGAGAGAGGACAGTGACCCTTCAAAGTAGCTGTCAAGTGCATCTTTCCATATTGCTGGGGGAGGATTGCTTTAGCAAGAAGAAGTGATGGGGGAAAATGAGGTCTCACTGCCCTTATGTAATTACTTTCGCTGTGGCACAGTTTTGTAGTCACAGAGTGTGCCTGAGACTTGCTAGTTTAAATTTTTTTTTTTTTTTATGCTTTCTTCCCCCTCTGCAGCATGGCTCACTCTCCAGTGAGATGTCACAAAGGACAGCAGCATTTCCTGCACATCTCTTACGGATCAATTGCAATGTCTGTTTACCCCTCACTTTTTGCTTATAAGATGTGGGAAGTAGGTTTTCTACTCTCTTCCCCAGCTTATATTCTTCTTTCTAGTCTATATCGTCTAGGGTATACAGGTACTACCTCAGAAAAATAACTCCAAATATGGTGAACTTCACTGTTTCCACTGAGTTTTAAGGGAGGTACAGGACTGAGTTCATAAGTTATTTAAAACCATTGGGTGAGGGCTGGAAATTTTATATAGCTGTCATGGAAAACTGTACTTCATTCTTCCCTATATTTCATCCCATTTGGTTTTGTGCTAAGATCCATTGAGCAGTTGTATTCTCCTATCTGTACTGCTAAGGTACAGCTAAATAAGGGGTGAAAAAGGGTTTTTCAGTTTGATCTTTCTTCTGTGCATCAGTTTTGTATAAATTCCTATATATTTTGCCTTGATGTTTAAGAAATGTTATTTTTGTCCATCTTGGCATTGTCCAAATGATTTCCTCTCAGGAAAATCTGAGGAGAAATATAAGAAAGGGTACTTTAGTTTTTAATTTTTTTTTTTTTGCTTGGACATGTTTTCCACAATAAACACCTCCTATGAATGCTCATTTAGATATTTCAGATAGAAGAAAAAATTCTGTAGCCATTTTCAGCATGGAAGAATTTTACAGCAAAAAATCCTTCTTATTTGCTAACGTTTTTCTTTTTTGGTGCATACTTTGTTTTTGGGGGTGTGTGTGGTGCTGATGACTTTAGAAAGACACACAAACTTAGAAAACTGAATTTTAGCTTGAGTCATCTCATGAGCTGCTGCTCATGGCTCTGGGCTGATGCAAGGTGCTAAAGCAATGGGCATGGTCTAAAAGGACCAGTAGACTGAAAAAGATTTCTGAAGACACAATGTTCAAAAGGCTTTTAGCAGATTAACATATTTGTTACAGCACCAACATTGCTATGATAGACTGTAATGTTTCCAAGGGAGCCATTACAATCAATATTGCTAGCGATCCATTACTGAGAACTCTTTTAGTGGAATTTGGGTGGCTATTTCCTTCTCTGAAAACATGGAGTATAATAAGAAAAAGACCTTCAATTGTAGAGTTAGAGAAATGTTTATACTCTGTTAGAGCAATGTTTATACAATTTCCCCAGCATAAATGCTTTTTTAAGTATAATTAGATGGTGATAACATCTGTAGAGTTTATCCTAAATGAGAGGATGACATGTACCAGCCTTGACTCTGTCTGGAAGTCCGTCAGTCTCTAGATAGAGCTGTGTAATGATCCAGAAGGGTTCCATGCATTTGCATACTGTGCCCCAGCTGTTCCAAAGGCACTCTTAAGATTTTCTGTAACATTAAGTAATACACCTCGAACTTGAAATAGTCCCTAGATTTGCTCAGCTCTTGTTCAAGAAAGAGGGTAGACTTGAGGAAAACTTTGTGTACCCTGTTCAGTGTTGTTCTTATTAAGAATCCCTGCACACACCATTAGCATAAGGAAAGCATATGGGAGTAAGAGATCTGGGAGGTTGAATTTTTAAAAAAAATTGTATCTGGTTATTGCATTCACTCTGGGTTTCTGCATTTCAGAAAAATATCAGTGAATTGCAGGGACTGGAGAGAAAAACAGCAAACCTGATTATACAATAACAAAAGGACTGGCTTAGTAAGAAAGCTTTTGAAACAACTTGAGCATGTACAGCTTGTCCAAGAAATGACAAAAGTGTTGTATGATAAGTGTCTAGTATTAGATGATTCTTAGTAGTTTAAAATGAAAGAATTATTTAGTATTCAAAGAACTAGAGGTAAGAGTAATGTAATGATACTACAAATGGAGAGGATTTAAGATAAAAGGAGACTTTCACAGTGAATTAGTTTAGGTTGTGGAATAGCTGCTGAAAATAAGTGGTGGAAATCTCCATACTTTTGATTTTTTAGAAAATAGCATGAAATAAAATATCAAGGAAACAGCTCCATTGTAGTCATTGTACATAGTCATTCAGGTAATAGGCTAAGGAGTGGGGTGGATGACCCTTAAGTCTGGAGGGTGGGGGTGTTGGTGAAATTGATCTAGTATAGAGAGAGTTTTTTGAAGACACAAAGTCGCATCAAACACCTGGCACACAATTGTCAAACCAGTGCCTTTGTATTCTACCAAAACTTGTTCTCTGGTGCACTTACATATGTTTTGATGATGCCTGGCTAAAATAAGCCTACAAGAGGAAATTAGAGCCTAGAAAATTTTTATAATTTTAACTCATCCAGGCTTATAAGTTGGGTATGAGTTTAAACCTGTAGCTGATTCATCAGGGCTAGTGGGCACGTTCACAGAAGCATGGACTCCGTTAATACCTGACTTTAATAAGAATTTCTGGAGAATGTGAACTCTGGTCTTTCCCAGCTTTCTTGAAATCCCTGGTAATGGTTGGCTTGAGTCTTCCATATGTTTTCTACCTGTCTGCCCTGCTCACAGCTGAGTTGTGTATATAGTTTTCCTTGGTATCTCTCCTCTTTGATGTTCCCAATTCAAAACCTTAGAATATTTCCTTTTCCTGGCATCAAAACAGATATCCTGTGAGTGGAGATTTTTTTCAAGTATTCCAGTATGGTTGGTAGTACTGGTGTCCTACCACTACCCTCAGGTGTGGTCTCTCTGCTACTCCCTGTTTCTGCTAGTGCTTGAATTCTCTTTACAGTTGTCTCCTGCCTTCTCCCATCTGTTGCTGTTTGCTCAGTCTGCTGCTGAAGACGTGTGGCTAACAACAGAGGTGTGTTTGATGTGTCTACATTCAGATACAGTTTTTTCCAGTGGTGGCCTCCCTTCCCCTGCCCCGCTCTATTTTTGCTGTTAGGATACAAGTTTAAGTTTTCTGGTGCTTTTTATCTGTGTCAGTGACTGTTGGCCATTCTCGTGTCAGAAATTAATCTTGCATGCACATAGAGTTTTGGTCAGCTGAAGGCAGTTAACCCTAATGTGGGCAAAACCCAGTTATACCCTAGAAAGCCAGAGATAAAGGAAAACTAGGATGAGAGATCCAAATCACTGCCAAGAGGGAGAAACAGATTCTTCATGGAGAAAAAAGGTGAACCTTCTGGGTCATTCGCAAATGATTACAGTTGGGCTAGGCGATCTCAAGAGGTCCTTTTGAAGAGGTCCTAAATGAATCTGTGAAAAACACAGGCTGTAGGACTTAGGTCCTCAGGAGCAGCATACTTGTCACAACAAAAGGAGTTTTTGGAAGAAAATGACTGGGTGGAGAACGAATAAGTCTTACTGACACTTACACAGTGAGAACCAAGTGAGGGGGAGATGTGGTGTATTGATGAGAGGGTATTGGATTGCCTACACCAAGCATGATCCTAATTCAGAGGTGCCATGGTGGGTGCTGATCTTACATGGCCTGTCATTTTATGATAGTTCACCACTGGAATATGATGTATTTGAGAATCTGAGTTGTGTCATATCTTCAGAGAGAAGGGTAGGGCATGTAATGCAGCTTGATCTACATCTAGCGTAATCTGCTTGCATGATTTATTATTGCCATTAAGTTTGTTCTTTATTGGTTTTAATTGATTAGGCTTTGTTTGCCTTTGGTAGCCTGCCTTTTCATTTGGAAAAGGCTGACAACACTATCTCCTTATCCTCCTCCTGTCCTCCCCTTTTTACTGTGAATTGAATAATTGTTAAAATCCTGGCCATGCTATACAATGAGGAACTGAAAATAAAATCAGTCTTCCAGCAGTTCTCATGTGTGTCATGCCCTTATTACTGTACTAGTAGGGCTGGAAGGCGATGCATTGTTTTTCTTCTGCTCTTCAGTGTCCCAGTGTTAACAGCATTTCTTGGTGTGATATTTTTGTTTGTTGTTAGGTCAGTTTGACACAAAGTGCTCATGTGACAGAATGCAACCAAGCATAACTAGGTGCATATGCCACATATGGCAGCTTCAAGGAAAACGAGGCAGACTTGATTTTCTCCACAGGTTTCAAGGTGTTCTCCAAGCAGCTTCTAGAAAGCTGTTCTGTGCCTAAAGGGAGTTCATTTTTATATACACATATATATTTATAAAACTATAGTGGCTGTAACCTTTTAAATATAGCTGGAACCTCCACTGAAATGAAGAAACAAAAGAAATCCCACTCTGTGCTACATCAGTGTCCTTGTTCAAACGTAGCAGGTTTTATGGCGATATTGGCTGTGAAAAACCTGAACAACGTAATTTTAAGTAGCAGTGCATGATTCTACCTATGAAGGGGCACATACAAAGCATGCAAAGGATTTAAGAATAGTGTTGGAGTATAGGCTAGGAAAAACTGGTAGTCAAAAAAGCTATTGCATCATATAATTCATAACTTGGAAACCTATAAATCATCAGAAATCATTACAATAATAAATACATGATTCAGAGCATACCATGCAGCACACATTTTAATTTCCTAGGAGTAGAACTTCAGTGATAAGAATAGAAGTCTTTTATCTTCATTATTTTGCTGTCATGTAATAGGTCCCCACTGAGTAGCACCCTCTCTCCTGGTCATAGTATCTAGCATGATGACATTTTCTCTGAAAGGGATAGTATTTCTGATGTACAAGAAACAGAAGTTTTGTGTATCATATATGCCTTCAAAAATTCCTGATAGTACTTTTGTATGTGTGGTGCTTCCCTGTGTGTTGATCTATAAATTTCTAAAACTCCTTTCAGAAATGTTCAGGAGAGCACATTCTCTTCTGTGGCAGTTTTGTAGGAGTTGTTTTATTGACAGTCTAGTGTGGCAGGATCTGTATTGCTTGTTAGAAAATCAGCTGTTTAAGCCTCCTGTGCTGAGAATACGGACTTCTAATCTGGAGTCCTACATTTTCAAAGTCCGTTTTTGCCTGTAATTAGGTTTCTTTTCCTGTCATTTGCTAAAGTTTTGAAAAATTGTCAGAAATATGCTATTGCAGATATAGTAACTAGACTCTTTCCTATAACTATTTATCTTTATTTACTTTTTTGCCTACTGACTCCAAAAGTCATGAAATCCTTGTTCATGGACCTGACATTTTTGGAAGAGCACGCCTGAGTTTTTGCAGTGCAGCTGGCCTGATTTACATTATAGGAAATGATTCCCACTTGTAATCCTGGTGCAAATTCCCTCTTTGCTGAAGGGACAGCAGCCGAAGGAAAGATGAAAGATGTCTAAGTGTCTTAGCATTGTGCTCTGGCAGCTTAAGACAGATTGAGATCCACTGCAGAACGATTCAGTCCCATCTGACTTGCCATGGTTTCTAGAAGCAGCCGGTTGGTATATAAGCTCAGAGGCTTAACCCAGCCACTAGTATAATCACCCCCAAACTTGTTTTGTATCATCTCTTGCAGAATGCTTCTAGGCAGATTTCAGTGGTATTATTGTCAGTTCACAGGGAATATGTATTACATTACAGCTGTCGTTTTCCACAGACTGTCTAATTGCAAAGGATTTGCAAAGTCTGTCCTAGTTGTCTTGATTCCCGCCTAGTTGTCCAGGCTCTCAGGACCTTTCCCTCCACCTGTCCCACAGTGGATTTGTGTTCTTAGCTGTGCCAAAATGACTTTAAACATCAAAGTATGTAGCATATAGGTGAGCCAGAGTCTTGGCCAGAAGTGATATGATTACCATTTTTTTTTAGGATATAAGGATATAAGAACACACTATTATTATATCCTTATATATAAGGATATAAGAACAGCCAATGTAATTGGGGAAAAATGTGTTCAGAAACAGGTCTTCTAGTCTTTTGAGTCAGTCCATTGTGACTTGTGGGACTTTGCATATCATTTGAGCTGGAGGAAGCCCTCGCTGGATGACACACCAAAGCTGTAGCTGACATTCCGAACAGAGGAAGCTACAAAGCAAAGGCAGTTGGAACTTCCTCAAATGCTGCAAGAACAAACTGTGACATTTTCCCCCTTGTTTTTATTTGATTTAATGATCTGGCTTCAAGTCAGTTTTTGTTTTGATTGTTTAGTTTCAGCTGAAGAGCATTTTGTTCTCTTCCTTTTCTCCTTCTCATCCACTGCATTTCTATCTGCATGCATTCTTGCTGAAGCATTTCTTTAATGGAAATAAGGCAGACACACCACGGGGGTGTCAACACTACAAGGACAGTTTGTGGGCTATGTCCCTAAACAGTCTGTGGGGTATCCCAAGGCCCTGATCATGCCACCTGGGAAATTAATTACTAGAGTCCTTGTTCCTGGCCTTTGTGAGTGTTTGTTGGGGAGACCAGGTTGGATCCAGTTTATGGGGGGTGCTTGGGTGCATAGATATATGGATATATCTGGATATACCTGGTTGTATCCTGATGTGTGTTTTGATTGTAGTTCTTGAGTTCACTCAGGCTTGGGAACTGGGCAATGCTCCTGGGCCCTGTTGTCTAAGCACACTCTTTAGGAATGGCCTAAATGAGAGTCTTACAGGGCTAGTGTTTACCCTGTATCTTGTAGTATTTTAAACTTCAGGTAGAACTTCAACACCTTCCCCCAGGCTCTTGCAGAGCTCCTTCCTACAGCCTTGGAGAACTCAGGTTCACGTGGGTTTGGAAAAATTACAGCTGCTTTTTTTGCTGTTCACTCTGAAACAACTGGGAATCTTTGAGAAGGGAACAGAAAAATTTATAGTCAAAGTAACTCAAAATGTTTTGTGAGCTGATCTTATATATCAGTTTAAATAGCAAAACAACCAGCCTTTCTACATTTAATGCATATCATGTCTAGCAAGGCTTTGGTCTAATAAAGGTTGTTTTACTTCTTTATATCTTCATTTTTCATTACAGGAATGCAACTCCTGAATTTAAATGCACTGTGCTCCATTTAAAATTCTGCTGTACTCTGTCAGCCTTGTAAAGATTTTGCTTTTGGATTGGTTTTGCATGCTGCCCCATTGGCTGGGTGCAGCTTAATTTATATTTGTTACCTAAATAAAAGAACCATATAAAGTAAACTGTTACCCTTTGAAGGCTGTGTGAAGGCCTTAGTTACAAAAATATCAAAAACTTGAATATGGGAAAGTGACAGGATGTGAATATATGCTTGTGACACTCATCCCTCCTAGTGTAGGAAATTGAAACAAAATTGAGCCAATTATATTTTTCAGCCTCATTTTAGCCTTCAGCCCTCCTTCTCACAAACCACTGGAATTTAATTTGGATGGTTCAGCAGAGCTACAGTCAGATGCAGAATTGATTTATAGATGCTGCTATTAAAAGCTGATTATGTGCACATGAAACAAACTGTGGAGCTCAATTAGTTAGAATGCCTCGTCCAAAGACTATTCTGCAGGAATTTGTTTTATAATTCACTTCATACTGTGTGTTTACTTTTAGATGTTCTTAAAAAATTTGAGCTCACCCTTTTCTAGGAAAAGTTACTCATTCCATTTGTGATAAATGTGATTCGTGCTAATTAAATTTTAACTATATTAACAAAATTGTATTTAGATCAATAGAAGACAATTGTTACAGAGTGAGGGGGGAAGATGGGTGAGACAGGACAAAGGACATCTTCCAGATGTTGGGAGCCAAACAAGTATTTTGGAAGGGACAGTAGAAGGATGTAGGTCTGACAAGCAGCATCTAGAAATAGAAAGTTTTGACCTTGAAATGGGCCAAAATGGGATGATTCCAAGATGAGACGTAACTAGAATCTTGTTATGGAGAACATCTGCTCAGTCACAGAGTGCGCCTGCGCTACCTGCAGGTCTCACCTCGGTCAGTGATGAAGACGATGAGCCTTCATCGGAAATGAGACCCTCACAAGGATGAGAGACCCCCAAACTCATCAGCAGAGCATGTGCCATGCAACATAGTGACGTAGATTTTAGAAATAGAAACTAGGAGTTTTCTAGAAGCCTCTTTAGCATACAGTATATAAGTGGGATTGTTAGCCTTGATGCTTTGGTACGAGAGGAGGGATGAGTCCCTCCCCTTATTCCTGGTCGGAGCGGGAGCCCCTCCCTGGTCGGTTTTGCTAATGCTTTATACGAACCTCAATTATACTAAATTTCTTAATGCCAAATTTTGTATATTCTCAAATATATGCACTTTGATTGTATTCATCTCCAATACTTTAATTGTATCTATTTATAATTGTTGCTATTAAAAATTTGCTGCTACATTTAATCTTGTTGTTTGATAAATTGGGAAAATAGAACAACATTCATAACACATTTAATAACTGTTTTCTTTTACTGTGGCCTGGAAATGAATGGCTTGTCCTAAGTCTTTCTACTATGTAATTTAGTATTAGTATGCTGCTGGTGCTGTCTATGGAAAATAACTTGTTCGTGTCTGCTTCCAACACTTTTTTTTTNACCAACTGGAAGGGGATATTAGGTTGTAGTGGTTTTTTTTTTTTTTTTTTTTTTTTTGTTTGGTTTTCTTTTGTTTTTGGTGAGTAGGCATGGCTGTACTAGTTAAGACTGGATCAGTTGCCTGTAATAGTTCCTCATGTGTTTTTATGAATGCAGTTGTCACCACAGGGATGATGAGAGCAGTTAAAGGCTGGTGACTGCAAAGGGTGAAACTGCTTCTTTCTCCACCACCCATTTGGGCTGGTGGAAGTCCTTGCACTTGTGGAGTGAATCCTTGCTGTCTTTGTTAAAAAGCAGTAATTATTATCTCATGAACATGACTGAAATGACAATGTCTGCTCTTGACCCCTCCAGGAAACTGGTGTGATGTTGGTGTTTGCTGCAGAGCTCTGACTGCAGATTGTCTCTGAGAGGGGAAAATGTGTCCTAACAGTGAGGGATTTTGGGAGCACAGGCAGCTGCTAAGTTTGTCTTCTGAAGGGCTGAGTTCCTGGAGGTCTTATGGTCAGTGGTTTTTTTTGCTGGATTTTCAGGCTGTTTTGCAGTGTTAGATTTTAAAGGATCTAGCCTGGACAAGGAGGGAGATATGCTTTGAGTTTGGATTTTTGTTCCTTTAATTGTCACTATCATGTTTCTGTAAGTTAGAGATCGAGTGATGACACTATGGATTTATGAATTGTTGTGGCGTGGTCAAACCAAATACATGCAATATCCTAGGAAAAGAAACTCAAAATATATCTATCATGGTTAGAGACAAATTTCTCATTCAAACTAATAATTCTCTCCTTATTTTTGCACTCTAAGTTGAAAAGATTTATGCCTTTGGTTTTGTGTATTAGAAATGTTCACTGTATGATGTTTTTATGTAACTATTGAGAAACTGCAGATTATTGTCTGAGATATACAGGTTTGATTTTTCCAAGCTATTATGGAAGAAGCCCAGTTCCAGTAAAGTATTTTTGTTGGGTCTTAAACTGGTTATTAGGAGCAGAATATCAAGAAGAAGCCTGAAGCAGTATTTATTGAGCACAGCTGATGATCTATCAAGCACCTACTGCTGGTGTTCAAAGGCAATTGGAAGGAGGGATTTGCAATCTTGTGTTAGTGTGAAAAGAATGGATCTGACAGATCAAGGACCTTTCAGTCATCTTACTTTTAAGAAATGCACCTGGTGCCTGCCCTGAGCAAAGAGTGTTGTGCTTCATAAGAGTAGTAATAATTCAAAAGGCTGTCTAGCTTTTTTTGAGCAGCAAGTATGATCTGACCTATTTGCAATACCAGAACTGAATGGCCATGTGTTTTGGCAGTGCAGTTAGTGTGGTGGTAATTTTGGTATATAGGCTGCCAGCATGATGCAATCAGACCTTGATGCTGTTGTCTGTATACAGGAAGGTTATCTGAGGCCACAATGAGTGATTATAGGGTGCCAAGGTAAGGTTTTATTGAATAAAGGATGGAAAATTCTCATCCAGTGTAGTGATCAGGTGATGATTCAGGGTGACAGGAGGAGACCTTGTAAATTATTCCTGTCTGTGGGTGTTGTGGTGACTCTGTGTTTCTCCAGCCTTTCACACAGCGATGAGGATTAGGCTGGCTCCTAAGAGCTCCATATGAGGGTGAGGCTTTGTTTCCTTGCTAAAGCACAGGCCATCTGTAGTGCAGTGTTTGCATCCCAATAGCTTCAGTTAGAATAAAAGGGCCTCTAGAAGTGGGGGATAGTTATAAATATATGGGCTGGCCTTCTTAGTTTAAGGGTAGGGGTATTAAGCATGTACTTTCTTTCATCAGTTGCTTATGAGAATATTATAGAAATTTGGTAGAAATTAACTTTTTCTTTTTTTTTTTCTTTTGGGTTCCCCTTTGTGAAAAACAAATTAAATTCAACCGGGTGTGAGACTGTTGGGGAGTTTGGTTAGGACTTCACAGTTGCATAGGTTGTTGCATTTCCTAAACAGATATTGAAGCATTCCTGATCCATAAACCAAAAGAAACTCTTTCTATTAAGCAGCATCTTCATAGGTCCAACATAAAGAATAAAGCTGTTTTAAGAACAGTGGTGTAAGCTGAGAATGGTGTACTTGAGAACTCAGCTCCAGTGCTGCCGAAAGAAAGTCACCAGTTCTATTGCTGTTAGCTCTCTGCTACTGTTCCTGAGTTGGTGTCTCCAAGTAGAGCAGAATGGTCAAATTGCTGTGACAAGAAGCTTGTGAATTGATTTAGTTCTTACACAGTTGATTGCACATGCTAATGAATTGATTTTGTGCATAAAAGTGTATATTAATTTTTTTCTGGTATAATGTATTCTGGAGATTGGGAATTATTTTTCTAGCATTTGACATCTTATTTTGTAAGCTCCCTCTAGAGATTTAAGCTTGGGCCTTTTTTATTTTCTATGTATTTTTTGTGCAAATTCAGCAGAAATACTGCATCACTCTAGACTTTGTGTGGGTTTTTTAAAGTAAAATCTTTATTCTATGTATACCACTACTCAAACAAATGTTCATGATATCCTGTGCAAGGAGCAGCAAGAAAATACCACCCAGCTGGAGTATAGAGCAATTAATTAGTGATAAAATATTTGAAATTTTGGGAATTTTTAAACTACTACTTAAAGCTGAGCAAATTTTTTTTAAAGATTAGTTTATTTATTTATGTATTTATGCTATTAGGTGTAAGATCTTTTAGAAGTTGTTAAAAAATTGCTCAGGTCATGTGGCAGGATGTAGGCTCATGTCTAGTGTTGTCACTGTGCTTCACTGCTAGTGAGCCCAAACTTTGGATGAGATATTAAAGGTACCATCTGGTCATCTCTGAAGAAAGTAAGAGTTATGACCCTGGATCAAAACAAAACACCACCTCTCCCCAGAACACAATAGGTGTCCTAGAAAATGTGTTCTCTTTCATTGAAATGACTCCCACTGCATGCAAAACTAATGTTTTAAATACGTTGGTCCCTGCTTTTGCCTGTCTGATCAATTGTGCTTCTCAGAAATAGCCTGTTATTTTGTAAGCTATTTGAATGAGGATGATGTAAAGTAACAGGAGATTTTATACTGAGTGTTTTTTCCTCTTATGTTTATTTTAGATACTTCAAGAAATGTGAAGGCATCTCCAGAAACAGCTGAAATCTTTTTTCAGAAGTTAAGGAATAAATGTGAATTCACAATCCTGGTGACCTTAAAACAAGCCCATTTGAATTCAGGGGTTATTCTCTCTATTCACCATTTAGATCACAGGTAAGTACTGATACTTGTCTGCTGCCTAATGAAAGTATATGAATTCATGCCTTAAAAATTTGAACATAAATTAGAGCAAAACTGTTGTGTAGCGGATAATTTGTAAATATTTATAGTGTTTGGATAGGCACATTGTGCAGATTCATAAAAAGTCACAAAGGAAGGGCAAGAGGGGTTTTTCTTTACATGTCTTTTGCCCCAAAGGGCATGGAAAGCTAGTTCTCTGTTGCTGTTCATAGCCACAAGGACCAGGCTCTCAGCTGGTGTAAACCTGTTATGTCACTATAGCTACATTGATTGACAAAGCATGGCCCTGTAAGTCCACCTCTTCATTGTTTTTAACAATAAAAGCAATCTTAAAATAAGAAAAAAAACCCTCCTGTTAAGGGTTTACATCTTCCCATGAATGGCAGAGCACTTTATTCAAAATGTTGTCAGCCTTAAAAAACTAAAGTGAATGACACATAGCATTTAAGGATTATCCTTTTGATAGAATAAACACTGCTAGAAAAATAAGATACGTTTTATACATGTGTTTGAGTAACAGTTATTTTTAATAACTTCCCTATGATTCTCTGACAAAATAAAAAGGAGTTTTCAAACGTGTACTTTCTAAACAGTCATTAGCACAAGAAACAGGTGAGCTCTGCTTTAGGTTCCTAGTTATTTTTATTTTCTTGTGTAGAGTCCCAGAATTCTTTTTTGACAGTCTCACTACAAAAATAACAACAACAACAAAAAAGGAGACATGTTCAAGCACAGCAAAATGTCTGTTTCTTTTACATGAGTGTACAAGTTTTCATTAGCAAGCACGGTGACAATTATTTTGTGCTGGAAGATGCTCCAAGTCAATTCCTCTTCTGTTTCTCAGAGGCCCCATCTTCTGTAATTCAGCTGTTTGCAAAAAACAAAGACCAACCAAAACTCAAACCACAAAACAAACAAGAAGGAGGAGAACATTCTCAAGGATCATTATGCCAAGTTTATAAAAGAATTTTCAAACTTGTAAAGGGGTAGTTGGATGTCTCCTGGATGGCATTAGATGTGCTTTTAGGCTTTTAATAAACAAATTCAGGTCTCTTCTGTGCTAGGATGAATGGAAAGAAATCTTTATGTCAGAGTAGTGTTTAGTTTAACTGTGCTAAAATGAGGGCTGACCTAGTTGTGGGTAATACTGCAACCAGACAAGCATCTCTTGTAGTTTCTCTTATGGTTTTAATGTTCTTTTATGATGAATGACAATAATGACTGGAGAAAGTAGATGTTAAGAGGAAGCATTTGAATGGCTTATATTAAACAGCTGCCTCTTCAGTGCTGGATCTCATCTCTGACCTTGCCCACCTCAGACCAGGGACTTGGCTGTAACAGGCCTTTAGTTCTTTTAACAACTTGTGAAGTCTCTGTCAATGAAGCAGATCATAGTTAGTGGGAAAAGTAGCAATGCCAGATCTGATTCCACTCCTCTGCACTAGCTTTAGCCTTTTATCACACTGATGTCAAAAACTGTTGCACTAGCATTGAACTGCTGCCTTCCTGCTATATTCCTAATTTGCAGAGGTCAGTACTGGCTCTTATGTTCCTGCAGTGAGGAGCTGAATGGTGGTGAGGAAGGCTGAAGGTGGCAGTAACTGAAGGGTGTAATTAGTTATCACACAAGTACCTTTTCATGTGCTTTATTTTACAGAGCTTTGGTGGCAACTAATGGTTCTAGGATAAAACCATTTCTATGGTACAAGAAAATAAAAATGTTTAAAAACTGGGAAAAGGTGCATTTATTCATACTTCTTGTTTTGGAAAATAAATCAGAGTAAAAACTCATCCTCTCTTTGCATGGGTCTGGGGACACTGGTGCAAATATGTGAATTTACATCAAGAGGATTTCCTAAATTGTAGGGATTTTTAAAATTTCTAATTTTGTTTGCAAACATAAAATTGTTTGTGATTCAGAGTTGACTGATTCAGTCTGTGTTGTCTAGTTTTATGCAGTTGTTTTTGTTGCTTTTTGCTGGCTTCCTTTTTGAGAATCATCAAAAATGCATACTTCCACTGGGACATGGTCCTGCAGCTGTTTAAGGCTTTGTGTCTTAAGAAGTTGACAGGGCTGGTCTTACAAAGTTTCCCTTCTAATGTCATGTGTTGAATGCTGTCCTTGGCTATCAGAGAGATACAGAAGTTCTCCATGCAAGTCTCAGCCTTGGGCATTTGCTAAGGCTGCGCTGTTGCTGTCACCACAAAAAGATGCTCCTGAAATGATCTGAAAATCTAGTAATCTTTTCATACTCAAATGCTTTTTTTCTTTTCCTAATTGAGTATCAAAAGTGACTTCCCCTCTTATAATGATTATACATTTCTCTAGTATTTAATGTATGAAAATATTTTAAAATTAATCTTAAAGTGAAAAAATCTGAAACAATACCTGTAACTGTCTTTCCTAACTTGCCTGTACATTTCCACAGATACTGCTGTTTTCCCCACTGATTAGAGCAGCCAAGGAATCCACGCAGTGGTAGTGTTGGGCACAGTGTGGAGGTGACAATTTCAAAAAAATTTGTTGTGGTATCAGGGAATTCAAATTACACATCAGTAATTGTTCAGATGAATTTCAAGCAGCTGAACACATCTTTTATATATGGCAGATTTATAGGGCACTGAAAGACAGAAATTATAAATGTCTTCTTAACTTCAGTATTTTACCTTGACCACAGGCAGTGCCCTGCCTAAAATGTGTTGTACTTCACGGTAACAAGGTAAATATTTTTAATTGTGTTAATGAAGGGATACCTTAAGTCTGAGTAGAAACATTGTTAAACACTGATTGCTCTGCGTTTCATCTCTCTGTTTAAGCTGTATTATCCTCCTCACTTCTGAATTTGTTTCACCTTCTTCTTGATGGAAAAGTCAGCAGAGAGATGACTTTACTCTGTGATGGGATTGTAATATATGTTTGGTCTTGCTATTCCTTCATGTATTTTCATTTAATGATCAACAGTGGAGGTGATGATAAAGCTTTTTCCTCCTTTTGTGGTTAGATGGCTTTATGTAACTAATCTTACATTCATATCTCTTGAGATACTGCATATTAGGCCCTTAAAGGATTAAACTGCTGGGTTATAGTTTAATGATTCATTCCTTTGCTTAGTGCTTTTTATATCCTGGAACAGAGAACTGAAATCAATAGTATATTATGGACAGGCATTTCCTACACTTAATTTGTATCGCTAGTAATTTATTAAATTTCTGCTTTCCTTAGCATTTGTTTTCACAGCAGTTGGTGTCTTGTGATTATCTGCTGTCAAATGGGCTGTACTGTACAAACTTCAGAGTTTCAAGCCCCTTTCAGTATGTAGGAGGAACTTATCTGTGACATTTTCTCTCATACTGATTTATGCTACAAGGAGATAAGTTGCCAGAGGTGAATTCCTGATGCATGAATTTTGTTCTCTCATTTGACCATTGTGTTAAAATAGAGGTGGAACTGTATGTTCCCTGCTTTTGATGTATGAGTGTCAGTATTTCTGGACTGCAGAGTGAAGTGTCCTCTCTGACACCACAAAATCTCCTGCAAAACTCTTACACTGAGAAAAGCTTTCAGTTTTTACCACTTAAGCCAATGTTCACCACTTAAGCCAATAATTGCAGAGCAGATGTTAGGTAATACGGAATTAATTTTCAAACATTAAAGCTGTATATGGCTGTTCCCTTTGCCAAAAGAGGTAGTAGCTTATTTCTTCTTTTTAGAACACTCCATGATGTTCTTTGTTGGAAGAGTTGAAGGCTGTAGTGTTCTGTATTTTGGTTTTTGGTATTAAATCTTAGTTTCTGTTTCTAACTGGTCTCATAATAATTATGAACCCTTTGGAATTTGTTCGTAACAATCAATTGTTTTTGAGTTCCTCTAGTGATTTTAAACTTCTCTGGTGTTAGTCTTCTGTTCTTTTGATGCAGTTTGCATGTTTCATCAAAGGTGTCATAAGAAAGGTATGTTCATTCATTCATTCACCGCTT
Organism: Toxostoma redivivum; assembly: GCA_013397375.1. Lineage (NCBI taxonomy): Eukaryota > Metazoa > Chordata > Aves > Passeriformes > Mimidae > Toxostoma > Toxostoma redivivum. The sequence continues at coordinate 197,856 of VXBI01008498.1, read as the reverse complement.
TACCAGTGTGTGAGAAGATTCTGTGGGACAAAGGATTCTCTGTGTAGACACTGACAGCTTGACCAGGCTCTTTATCCCAAAACAAAAAAGTTCCTTGTTTGTGTTGGTTTGGGAGATTTAAATTCTATCCCCGAGTATGGGGTTGGATGGAAATATTTGTAAAGCAGCTGTTTTGTGTTAGACTCTGTTTAATGCCTTCATGGTGTAAGGAATGACCTGTTTCTTTAAGTGTTGGCTATAAAGGTTATCATAACATTGACATGTCACTCTTGCTTGGATTTGGGTTTCTTTTTACTTCAGTTAACTTTATACTCTGTGACCTAAAAAAAAGAAAAAAAAACAAACAACCAAAACCCAAACAACAAAACAAAACAAAAAAATTGGTATTGGGATGTAAGTTGCTGTAGTTCATGCACTTTACTGTTCCATGACTTTTGTTAAATCAAGTGAGGCGAGCCTGTCTGGTGTAAATCATTGCAGTGCGAGCTAATCCAGGGTGAATTGTTTGAGAACATATTATAGAATGCTTATATGCATGTGGAAACTATTGAACTGAGACTAGTGACAGGCCATCTTGAATAAGAGACAGAAGATTTGTTCCTTCCTATAATGTTGAAAACCCCCACTGAAGTAGCTGAAACGTGAGATTTGACAGATTTTGTTATTCTTCCAGTGTTGTTTATAAGGCTTTCTACAAGCAAACAAATAACAAAGAAATCTCTATCCTTTTGGGGTTGGAAATGGAAACAGTTATGTTGAAACAACCTCTTTCTTTTATTAATACATCCATTAGAAAGTTGTTTATTGTATTTGCAATCCTCTTGCTCTCCTTGGAGAAACCTTTTCAAGAAAAGAGAATGAGAGGCATGGTTTACGCCATTTTTTTTTACAGTGTTTGAGTTGAGAAAGTTCTTCCCTTGTTGATTTTTAGTAGAAGAGGAAGCTTCAGGCCTGCAAGATTGATATTCCTGGGACTATGTGTTAGTGAGAACAAAATGGAAATAAATATATTGATAAATAGAGTTAGTGCGAGAGATGAGAGGAATGGGAGCAATTGCTCAAAGACATGAATTAGTGTTTCAAAATTATTTCTTAATTTGGGAATTTGATTTTGTATCCACTGCTCAAATAGGAATGGCATGGACAATGTGCTGTAATATTGGGGTTGAATTTTTCCAAGACCAAGCCAACACCTTTTGTAAGAATAGCTTTCCTTGGAGTGCTTTGAAGAGCTTGGTGAGACCTCAGTTCCTGCTTCTGGTTCCTTCTAAGGTCACATAAGTGTTGTGGAAAGGCTAACTGGGAGCCTTGCCTTGTCATCAGCAGTAACATTGGATGGGCTGGAGTATCTTGCTCTTGTGGTGGCCATGGGCTCTTGGATCATAGCACTAAACCCAGGAGAAGCTATGTAGACTGCAGTGAGGGTAAGGCAAGATTTTTCCTCCCTGATTTGGTTGACCTCAGATTTTGGGAGGTAAGCAAAGAGATCTCTCAGGTGAGAGGGAAGATCTTGACTTCAAAGCCTTTTTGAGCAAAGGCTTCCAGACCACAGCAGTCCCACTGAAATCAGAAAAGGGGCTGCAAGGAGATGATAAAAACAGTATCTTATTGACATACATTTTTTTCCCACCTGCTTTATTAGTTTGAATTGGGTGCAGATACTGAGTGTCACAGTGATGGGAAGGATTTGAACAGCCTCCTGTGTTTGTTTCCCAACCTCCACTTCCACATCAGGGTATTGCAACCTTGCTTTCCTTGCTACCTCATGCTGTGGCTTTTTTTTTTGTCTGGAGAGAAGCTGTGCAGTAGTAGTTTGTGCAGGTGAATGTGTGTGGATGGTGCCTCTCTGCCCTGCCAGTTGCCTCTTGCCTGGCTGTTCTCCCATCGACATGCCAACAAGGAGGCTGTTCCTCCATGCATGTCCCAGCACTGGGCTCCATCACCTGAGCACATAATGGATGCACCTTCCTCCTCCACGTCTGTTCTCCATCATTATCCAGGGCAAGGAGCAGCGCTGTGTTGAAACAAAGCTAAAGTGATTGACCATTTTCGTGGTGAAAGAAAATAAACAAGAAGAGATGTAAATGCCAGAATGATCAGTAAGTGTCTGGCTGGGGTGCTTCAGAGGCATTTTTCTCACATGGTTAATTTCTACTCTGCCTGATTTGGAGCAGGAACTTGAACTTGGGTTTTTTTCTACCTGAGAAAAGTGCCCTGAGGAATGTCATTCTCTCTCTCTTTTTTTTTTCTTCTCCTCCACTTGATGCAGTGGTGATGCAGATTTGTTGGCAGTGCTTGGCAAGGGCTTGCTAGTAAAACAGTGTCCAGGCTGGAGCACTGACCTGCTGTTGTCTATTTTGCATAATTAACATCTTCTTTGGCAGTTAGTACACTTGCAGATGATGTCAGGGCAGTCTGTGAAGCAGCATTGGCCCAGGCCCGTTCCCACCAGTCAGTGTGGAAAAGCCCACCAGTTTTAGGGGAAAAGTGTGAGAGATCACCAAGATGGATATGAGTTGGAGTGGAGCACCAGTTTTATAATACAAACTTGGGAGGATGGTTTTGCTGTCCTGCTGTTAATGCACTCTATGTTGATATGGGTAATACCCTCTTCTAATTTTTGAGCTCTCTTCACTTGAGATCTCTGCTTTCATATAGGTAATAATCATGGCATTAAAGATATTTGAGAAAGTCTTTCAGAGAATCTTATATTTGTGCTCTCTCTCTCTTCCATTTTTGCGAGCATATCATCCTAGACCCCACAAGCTTTGCTGTGACAATGTTTGTTTCTGTCAAAATATTTGGTTTTAATGAATGGATCAATGTTTTTGAGTAAAAATACCTTAAGTTGGAAAATTACAGTCTGCCTTTAAAACTATATTGAGTAAAAGGGAGGGACAGAAATAGAATTGGTGGCTTTCCTTCCCATTGTGCACTTGCACCAGGGGCTACAACTTACCCAGAAAAGCAAAGACCATTTTTAATTAATAATTCCCTGATAAAAATGCTAGTCTTCTCTTATCTTGGTAGAGCTCTAGATGGAAAAGGAAAAAACCAGTGAGATCAAGCAGTAGTGTAAGTGAGAGGTAGGAACTAGATTCTTACAGGTAAAATGAAGCTGCCATTTGACTTTTCATATAATCCTAGAATTGTTTATGTTGAAAACATTATAATCTATCTGGGGATATTTTGATGCCATGTTGTTCTAGGGGATGCACCAAGCAGTAAAAACTCATAGTTAATGTTTCAGAACACTTAGTGTTACTTCCAAATGAAGTGTTCTAAAACATAGAAGATTAAATCTCAAGCTCCTGACCACCCAGTTGTGATACCATGGAATATAGCAAGTTGTGAATTGAATGTGGTAGAGGTGCTGCAGGAGTTGCTTTTATATCTTCATAATCTATACCTAGCAGAATTCCTTGTTGTTACTGTGCGATGAATAGGGTCTACTTAGTAGGATCTCTTTTTTTTAAATGTTTTACATAATTAAACATAACAAAAAAGGCAGAACTGTGATAGCAAAAATCTTCAGATAAAGATTTCTTTTAATAAGTAATGGAGATAAGGATTTTAATTCTTTTTCTTAAGTAAATATTGCTCTTTAACTTATTGATTTGGCTTTTTTGCCAGTGAAGATCAAAGAGCCATGAAGAAATATGTTAGTATTATACCTATAAATGTGACTAGGAAAAGTTAAAAACTCCACTACCCTTATGCAATAATTATGTAATAAATGCATAAGCAGCAGACATGATATTTTGTCTTTAGCTTCTGAAATACTTGTCTACAAGCTGTAAATTGAAGTTGAAATTATTAGTGTGTGAAGTAAGTATGTGCATTTGTTGTGTGAGAAATGATGCCAAATGAGCAAGTGAGCCATCAAAAACCTGGCATTGCCAGCGCTGCCTGTTAGCTGGAATGGCCATACCTCCCTCTGGTCAAAGACTGCTCCTGTGTGCACCAGGACCATCTGGGATTTCGCCTCCTAAATCTCTAACTTTTTGCTGTGCATTCTGACTTTTACTTCCACAGTTTCCTTTGTGCTAGTTTGTTACCTCCCAAAGATCAGGTCCTGCCTAGGCAGGTGTGACTGCATGCCCTTTGCTGGGATGGTCATTACAGCTCCACAGCTGAGCAGATCTGCTGACTCCCAACTGTTACCTAGAAGTTACAACAGACGAGTGCTGAGTAGCAGAGCAAACATTACTGTTTTCTAAGTCCTCTGAGGCTTTTGAAACAAATTTCTTCCTCTTACAAAGACAGGCTCATCATTAGTACATTAGGGATCACTGTCTGGCTGGTTTCCAAGCAGAGCAGCTGATCTGATGCTGTGGCCTTGGCTGTTGCCTTTGCAATGAGTGTGCAGGCACAGAGTGATACACAGAGTTGTAGCAACCTTTTTTTGCAAGTTGGCATTTTCTTCTCCGCATGTTGAACATAGAAAAAACTAAGCACATATCATCTCCTCATGAAGTTAAATCCAAGTTTAATCCAAGGTGGGTGTGTTTTTGTTGGGAGGGGTTAAAATCAAGTAGGCTGCTATTAATTAAACAACCACAGAGATTACGGATGGTAGAAAGAGGGGTGCAGGTTCTGCTGTTTTACTGGGTTTCTCATTGTAGTTTTTTTCACTCCAATGGTCATCTGCCTTCTACAGCATAGAAGACCTTGGAGCTGTTGGGAGAAGCATCAGTGATGTTTAAAATGGGATATCTTTGGCTGCTGCTCTCCCTGTAATGAGTGGGCTGGGCTAGGCTGATGTGGACAAGGAACTGGTGACTCAGCTGATGAGGTTCCCCTGAAGCTTTTCAGTAATGAGATTCTTGGCTAGGAGAAGACTGCAGTACAATGCCATTACTCTTTCCTTTGGAGCAAGTCCTTAAGGAGTTAAAAGGACACTTTCCTTTTTCTCTCAAATTGCTAGTAATCCTGAGTGTACAGAGAAGTATAGAGTGTTTTTTCTCACGAGACATGAATTTCTAAAATCCAGGTCTATTTGTTAATGCTTGGCATATTTTGTGAAACACTCTTCCAAACCTTTGGAAACCATGTAACTAAGTTTTACAGCCTCACAGATGGAACAAGAAGCCTCACTGTGGGCAGACTTTGCATTTTCACCCAGATGTTTGTCAGTGCTGAGTCTTGTCTGATCTCCTGAAATGCATGAGGCTGAGACAGAGCCATGTAAGTCCAGGCAGTTAAACAAATGTAGAAAAGGGAAATAGCAAGCACAGCATTTTGTAAAATACAGAGTGGAAATGATTCACTTTCACTTCTGTGTTTCAGCATCATGGCATTTATTCAAGCTGAAGGCGATATTGCTTTGGCTGTCATTTCACTTGCTTTTCTAATAGAGTTTTGCTGCTGCCTCTACAGATTATTAATAAACCATAAATGATTCTCCTAATAATTCTCCTAATGGCTGTTATTTTCTTTTTCATTTTGATGCACGTTTTCTCATTTCAAAGGTAGTTATATTTGTTAGTTTACCAAATGGAAGAACAAAAGATATTGTCTGTGAATGTCAAAACAGTGTGTTAATCACCATTAAAACCACAAGTGTCCACATTTTCTGTGCAGCTTTGTGTAGGACAATTTCCTTGCTTATTACAGCATCATCGATTGTCAGCATCCTCTCTCAGCAGTTCTTAATTCATGAAATTTGTACAGAAATGTCTTCTTTTTATTGGCAAATCCATGATTCATCTGCAGAGGTTTCATTATCTTACCTCCATAAGGGCCACACGAGTGTTTATTTTATACCTTCTGTAGTGACTGTATGTGTAATAGTGTAGTTTGTTCCCTGCCTGCCTGCATCTTTGTGTGCTGCCATCAGTTCTGCTATTGACTTGGAATGAAGGAGAACTCCTAGTTCTTCCAGGAGGTAATGTTTCAACATATCCATGCTTTTTTTTTTTCATTTATTTTCTGCAGTTGGGTGGAGACACTTAGAAGTTGCTGGAGGAGTCAAGTTCTCTAATGTTCCCCTTCTCTTTTGGGTTGATAGTAACCTTATTTTTATCCTTGAATCTTGAGTTATGAAGGAGGTTATTAAATTGACTGATGTACTGCTGCTATTGTGCAATTTTTCCAGCCAGGCCTTCAATTAGTTTCCACTTCTTGCCAATGCAAAAATTATTTTTGGGCCATGAGGAGGTAAATTGATTATAAAATTTATGTTTGACTTGTTAACTGCTGTCTTAGTACTGGGATGGAAGAAGAAATTGTCCTTTGCTGATTTTGCAAAAAGCTAGTTGTTTTTGTGCTGTTGTTAGATATGTTCCACTAGGGGGGAACACCCTGGAGAAGGCAAGGATGTGCAGTAAGCCGAGCCTTCTCCTAGGGATGATAACTGTACAATATAGTTTTGATTTGGTCCCATTTTTACTCTTCAAAGCCACAAGCATTGTCTTTTCTATTCCTTAGTATAGACAGCCTGTTAAAGTAAATTACATGCCCCAGGAGCACATGTGCACTCAGGTCACAAGCCACTGCCATGACTGATTGCAGATGTGGCCACAAAAATAGACAAAAATGAATTGTCCATTCTCCCAGTTATGTATCTCACCCCGTCTGTTATTTTCCTTGCTCTTTAGATGTAGGTTGCGTATGATTACTAGAGAATCTCTATTTCTGTTTCTCTTTCCTGTGTAAAAATAATTTTCATGGGGAATTTTGAAATGAGAAACTTAGTACTTTAAAAAGACAAACAGTTAGTCAGATGATGTCCAATGTGTGTGAGCCTGTCTAAGAACCGTGTTTGGTTGTGGAGTGTTTTTTAAATTGAATAGCTGTAATTTCACCATCAAAGCTTGTATTTGCAATCTGCTAGGTTCACTTATCTCAGCACAGCTGCACTTCTGTGTTTTTGCTCTATATATCTCCATATTTACATATATACATGCTTACATATATACATGTGTATATATATGTGTGTGTGTACATCCACCCTGCAAATACACATACTAATTTAACAAAGCAAATATATAGACATGTATAAATTGTTCTGAAGACCTAGCATTTTTTGATGTTATATATATTTGGAGAAATTTTATTACAGAAAACGAAAGAATATGTAACAGTACATATAAAAGCAAACAAATCAGTGTTCAGTCTCAGTCCTTACTTCCCTTGGCAATTACTAATCATGTCCCTATTGCAAAACCTGGAGTTGTCTTTTGTGCATTCATGCCTTCAGAGTATCCCTATTGGGCTTTCATTGTATAAGGCAATTATTTGTAATGGTGTAATTCAGATCATGTTATGGAAAATTGTTTTGTTAGAGGAAAACATATTTGGCTTGGAATCTTGTGTAGTTACATGGAAGTTTGAACCCGGTATTATTTGTTGCTGAGAAGAGAGATGCAGTGGAAATCTGAAAAGGGGTCTACTTTTGCCTTTGTATCTGCTTGTTTTTTCTTCCTCTTTTAAATAGTTCTTGCATGATGATGATGAGATGTCTTATGTAAAATGGTGCTGTGCTGATAAGAATGGTTCATGACATGATGATGCATTTTTGGTACAGGTACCTGGAGCTGGAAAGCAGCGGTCATCGAAATGAAATCAGGTTGCATTATCGTTCAGGCAGTCATCGCTCCCACACAGAAGTGTTCCCATACATTTTGGCAGATGATAAATGGCACAGACTTTCCTTAGCAATCAGTGCCTCTCATTTGATTTTACATGTGGACTGCAATAAGTAAGTAAAGAGTGTTGTTTTCTAAGAAGTTGTCACATTTGGAATATTTGAGCTCTGAGTAAATTAGATGACAACTTGTGGTTCTATTTTCGTCTTCCTTTTCAGAATTTATGAAAGAGTTGTGGAGAAGCCTTTCATGGACTTACCTTTGGGTACAACCTTTTGGCTGGGACAGAGGAATACTGCACATGGTTATTTTAAGGTATGCGTTCCCTGAAAGATAAAGAGTGAACTTAAATAAAATGATTAAGGGATTGAATCATCTTTTATATGATGAGAGGGTGAGAGATTTGGAATTATTCAGCCTGGAGAACTGAAGGCTCAGGAGGTATCAGGAGGATCTCATCAATGTGGATAAATACCTGAATTTGTGAGGGGAATGAAGATAAGAGATCCAGACTTTTCTCACTAGCACCCACTGATAGGCCAAGAAGCAATGGGCAAAACCTGAAACACCTGAAATTCCATCTGAACATGAGAAAACAGTTCTACTGTTTGAGATTTGTCAAAGAAAGACTGCTATAGAGATATTCAAAAGCTGTTTGGACACATTCCTAGGCAATCTGCTGTTACTGGTCCTGCTTCAGCAGGGAAGTTGGAGTAGATGATCTCAGGAGGTGCCTCCCAACCTCAACCAGTTTGCGCTTCTGTAATCATAACACAGCTCTTGGATTGCTTTGAAATTGCTCTTTGGTCTTTGCTATTGGAGAGCAGCAAACTGGCTACTAATTATATCTTAACTAAGCATGTAAAATCTGCCTGCAAGCATCCCAAGCAAGCATGGGATCTGTTCTTCTGGGTGATGTAGGAGTGCATTTGGGCTTTGCACCACTAATTAGTGGTTTGTCATCAGTCTTGTCTGTTTCTGTTTGGAGCCAGGATTATTAGAAAGGCGATTGAGATGGTTTTCGTGTTCGGTCTTGGATGTTTATTATATCTTATCAAAAATTACAGAAAGTCTGACAGCACCTCTAGCTTCTTGCTAGAAGTAGGAAAAATGGCTACAGCTGAGCCTGCTTCAAGGCCTTTCAAAGCTAAACAGTCCAATAGAAGTTTTACAGTTACATTATTTATACTTTTGACCTAATAATAGATTCTCATGACCCTTAAAGTGACATTAGACTGACCAACCAAAGGTTACTACCTAAGTTCCGTGAAGAAGAAGGAAGAGAAGAGGATGAACAAGAAGAAAAGACACCACCCAAATTTTCCATCTTGTCCCCTAACTACCACTATACTGTAAAAACCTCAAATTTAAAACCCATCACCCAGTGAAAACACACACATCTAAACCACTACACATTTGTGATTTCTAACTCATTATTCATATTTACAAGTCTTCTTCAAGGTTTCAGGTCCAGAGCAGTGTTTTCAAGGAGGCCTGTGCCTGGAAGCACAGAAAACTCAAAAGCTCCAGTTTCCTGAGATGCAACAGGGTGAAACTAACCTTTTCCTGGCATCACAGTTGAATTTCATGCTGAAATCTCTCTAAGTTCTTAACAACATGCAACTCTGCAGCTGTGTTACAGACATGTAGTTTCTCAGCATTTTGCAAGCTTTATGGAACCATCCCCATCAGAATTTTTGTGGTTTAACCCCAGCTGGCACCAACTAGCCACTTGCTCACTTCCCTCCCTGGTGGAATGGGGAAGAGAATTGGAAGGGTAGAAGCTAGAAAACTCATGGTTTGAGATAGTGTTTAGTAGGTGAAGCAAAGCCACACAAGCAAAGCAAAACAAGCAATTAATTCACTTTCCGTGGGCAAGCAGGTGTTCAGCCATCCCCTGGAAAGCAGGGCTCTGTCACCTGTAATGGTTACTTGGGAAGACAAATGCCACCACTCCAAATGTTCCCTGCTTCCTTCTTCTTGCCTCAGCTTTAAAGTCTGTCTTTGTGGTCTTGGATATAACCCCTTCTTTGGTCAGCTGGGACAGCTGTCCTGGCTGTGTCTTTCCCAACTTCTTGTGCAACCCCAGCCTCCTCACTGGTGGGGTGGTAGGAGGAGCAGAAAAGGCCTTGCTGCTGTGTAATTTCTGTAACATCCCTGTTATCAGCACTGTTTCCAGCACAAATCCAAAACACAGCCTCATGCCAGCTACTTTTCCGTGAAGAAAATTAACTGTACTTCAGCCAAACCAGCACAAACTCATTAAGGGTTTGCATTAATGTATTTTTTTTACTATAGTTTCTTTAATCTTCAAATCTATTTAAGAATTATAGCTTGTAAAAATTTGCATTTTATTTAAAAGAGTATTTCTAACTAACTGACACTGCAGCTGTTTTCAAATTACTTTTTAAAGGTCATTTGCAAGCTTTCCTGCAGTGACTAACTAAAAATAACAATGAATTCAAAACCACCAAACTCTTGCCACATAATTATATCTTGACATTTAATCTTCCATCTTCAAAAATTATTCAGTATGCCTGTACATATATCTATTTTTATTTCTGTTTATTCTTCTACCGTTGAATTGGGTCCAGACAAGAAGCTGTTTATTCATAAGTATTGTTTTTAATCAGGTAGTTTTTCTGTGTGGGCTTTAATGTTTTACATGGTGAATGAAAAAACATAATTTTGACAGGTGAAAATAATGTATTCTTTTGTCTTCTCTCCACTTACACATAGGGTATAATGCAAGATGTGCAATTGCTTGTCATGCCTCAAGGATTTATTTCTCAGTGCCCAGATCTTAATCGCAGTAAGTTTATTAATTCTTATATCATAAAATGAAAGGTGTGCTTTTTACCTTCTTTCTGTCCTACAAGCTTTCTTGAAACCTTGAATTTAAGTGTATTGTTTGTCAACTATGGCATGATTGAACCTATTGTGAATTAATTTATTAACACATACTGTATTATTTCAGCATGCCCAACTTGTAATGACTTCCATGGACTTGTGCAGAAAATTATGGAACTGCAAGACATTTTAGCAAAAACATCAGCTAAGGTAATGTTTACTAAGACTCTAGGAATAGGAGAAATGAGGACTGTCAGTCTTTATTTGCTTTATTTTTAGATTATTCATGATTGTATGGGATTGTGCACACGGCTGTGTGCAGAACATCCCTGCATGCTGTGTTTACATCTTTATATACACCTGTGTTTAATGTTTATTTGTGCAAATTCTCAGTTCAGAGAGTTTACTTGTTTTAGTATTTTTATAGAATCATGTATTTTAATAGTAAAGAGGATCCAAATTCCTGAGCCAGGAAAGGGCTCATAGATATCCAAACTCTACCTATAAGGCTAGTAAATTAATAAACCTAGAATGAAATGGGTAACTGTTCTTATAGTGCTTATTACAGCAAGACTTACCAAGACTTTTCAAGACCTGAGCTGCCAAAGGCACGATCAGACAAAATAGATGGAAGACAAGGAACTCAGAATCCAAACCAGGACTTTATTCTTTTTTTTCCTTTAGTCTAGTACACCAAAAGCATTCATGTCTGCTGGTAAAAATAGACTATTCTGACTTTAAATGTCAGTTCTTTAGATATCCGCAGGAATGCTGTTACCTAGCTCCTTTGATACATTAATGTTAAAAATACCTTGGCTGGAGTGCAGAAAAAATTGCTAATGTTAGTTCTGAGCTTTACTTCCATTTGACCACTCTGTGTGCGACTACTTTATGTGGAGCAAGATTCTTGATCAGTTTGCACATACAGAGATAAATCAGGAGCTGTACCCATCTTGACCTGCTCATTTTGTTTCATGACGTCCCTGATGTCATGATGATAAGAAAGATGAAATTGTGTTGTGTCTTACTTCCCAGTTTCAGTCTCTGAATGACTGGTGGTTTAATCATGTTATATTTAACAATAACTGTTTTATTGTATCTGACTGTGTTTTCCTAAATGTATTCTCTCATCTGTGTACTTGATGATAAGGGGAATGGTTTGAATTGTGTTTTTGCTCATGTGGAAGCCACTTAAAAATTCAAAACATTTTTGTGAACTGTAAATACAGTTGTCTCAAGCTGAGCAGAGGATGAACAAGTTGGATCAGTGCTACTGTGAAAGAACCTGCACAATGAAAGGCACAACCTACAGAGAGTTTGAATCCTGGACGGATGGCTGTAAGAACTGCACTTGCATGGTATGGCTATGGTTTGAGTGGAGAGTCAGGAACTCCAGTGTTTCCTCTGATTAGTTTTATTGAGGCAAACAGTGAGAACTTCCAGAACAACAAAGAACTTTAAAATCTCTTAAAAATCTAAGGAATAGTTTTATAAATATGTTTTCCTATGTTTTCAGCATTATTAGCCTGTGTAGCTCCTGTATTTCATGCCGCCATATATAGGTGCTAGGTTATATACTTAGCTGTCATGTTATTCCCTTGCACTGAGTTTCTCTGTTTCTCTGGAATTCTAATTCCTTGCTTTTTGTCACTATAAATCCGGCCTTCTTCTTAGCAAATGATTTAATAGATCCCTTGTGCCTGAATTCCTTTGGTTGCCTTTGGTTACATCTCAATAAGTAATAAAAAGTAAAATGTCAGGGTCAAATGCAAGCTTTGTTGTATTACAAATGAAAAAGATTTGGTGGATGGAAGATTCCCAAAGGTATCAACAACTCCAGATTGATTGAAAGAATCCTTTCAGGTACCAAACTAGGGTGTCTGTATTGTTGTCCATTCATGTAAAACTCTTTCATTCTATTGGAACTCATTAAATCCTTAATCTAAAGCCATTAGAAGCCAGTGAAAAGACTGTTGTTGGCTGTACTGCACCTTAGATTGATTTGCTGCTATCTATAATTGGCTAAATGGGTCTCTTTAAGCTTAGTATTTTTTTGACCTTTAATTTCTGGAGGGATATTCATTTTGCTTTTAATATTTTATGGTATCAAATCTGGCTGATAAATGTTTAAAATTCTTAGAATTTAGAGTTAAATTCATTACATATTTTTGTCTTGTATTTTTCTCACAGCTATAATATTGCTACCTTTTTAGAAATAGATTGTCTCTAACATAAAATCAGAAAGCTGAATATTGTTCTGTGCAGTTGTCATTTCACAGTAATGTCATTTTTTTTGCTGATTGGCCGAATGTTTTTCCTCCAAATTTATTTGCCTCTAAAAAAATTGATCATTATCATCTCAAAGAGCACATCATTCATGTTAAAAGATTGTACGTGTAACATTCTGAAGGTATGGTTTGTGTTCTTGTAGTTATTAAAAGACCCATGTTAAACTGTCTTTTTTGGATGTTGTTAGAAAGTTCGTTGCATTTGAAAATAGATTTTCAAGTTCCTGTGTTTGAGAATATCTCTGCTATTGCTAAATATAACTTCCAGTTAAGCACCTTTTGTTCTCCTAGAATGGTACTGTGCAGTGCGAGGCTTTGATTTGCCCCCCTGCTGACTGTCCACTTAACTCTGCCCTGGCCTATGTGGATGGCAAGTGCTGCAAGGAATGCCAATGTAAGTTTTACTGTTGCACCTCTTGCTAAGGAGTGCTTTGAAATCTTAAATAATTTGAACCTGTCTCTAAATGTGTCAGTGAAAGAACTGGTCATTAAATAGTTGGGTTGAGGAATCAGGGAACTTGGACTTCGCTGAAGTGTTCTTGGAAACTGATAACCAGATGGTTTTAATAGTTCATGTGGGGTATTTTGTTTCATTTTAGTTATGTTATTTTTATTTAGCACCATTTATTACCAAAATTAGAAAGAAAAAAAAGGTTACTTACAAAGCTTTCTGCTGACTTTCATTATCTGTGTTTTAGACCAAACTGCTAGAAATTCAAGAACAAGTGCCTGGTGTTAAACCAGTGTCTCCAACACCTTTATCACTTGAAGAATGTCTTACCAACCTTGTTATCGAGCTTAGAAATTGAGGTTCAGATATAGGATTCTTCTCCCTTAGTTAAGAGAAGAGAAAAGAAGAAACCAGCAAAACTCAGATACCTCAGAAATGTTACTTCACAAAAGGTCATAAAAGAATTAAAGGACAAATGGAAAAAGGTGATTTAATCTTGTCATTTAGGATTGGACACATGGTTAACTTCAGGTATTACAGTATTCTGATTTTGTTGTAGGTAGGGCCAGAGAAGGGAAAATTCAGGTTAATCACTATCTAGATGGACTCTATATAATACTTCAGATTGATTATGTAGGTGTATTCCATATGTGATGGTTAGTTATTTCAGACTGTGGTAGAATCCATTCTTGAAATTGAGCATGAGATGCACACACTTCATTCTGTAAATGTTGAGATTTTTCTGTGTGGTTTCATCACTGTTCTACTGCTGTATAAAATTTCTTACAGAGTATAGAGAAATACATAACTGGTTAAAATGACATGTTGTAAGATAAAACTCAGGAAGACATTTTGTACTCCATTGATCTAGCTCCCACATGAGTTTATTAATATTTAATTGTGTTAGAAGTTATGCAAACCATCCCTTTTTATGAAACCTTATTAACTTACTCAAGTAGATTAATTCTAATTAAGAGGAAATAAGAATTCAAATACATTTTTTAACCAGCTACATGGAATTTCCATGCATATTAGACGACTCAGGGTAATTGGTAATTCAGGAATGTGAAATGTGTCATTCAAGCTTTTATTTGAGGCTATTTGAATCTCTGACCATGTTGGCAGAATTTGAAAACCTGGTCCTCTGCAGTAGGTTTTTGTAATGTATTGCTTGTAAATTGAGTTAGGAATTCTCTATCCAGTTGTTAATGGGGAAGCAATCGCATCATGTGACTTCTTTCAAAGTTGTTTTCATTGGGAGTCTTGACAAAAGTCAAGAAATGTGAATGAGCATATGGACACTGACCTTGTCATAGAGCATTGGGGCTTCTTTGAATTAAGATGCAGTTCTGGTACAGCACACTGGTGTTTACTCAGGTATTTTCTGTTTGATGTTCCTAATAGTATCAAAGTGTCTTAGCTTTCAGTGTTGCTAATTTGATGCCTGTACATAACTCAATTTATAACTAACATGCACACATACTTCTTTCTTGACAAACTACCAGAAAAATAATTAGATCAGAAAATATAAATAAAAATTGCTTTTGATTTTTTTTCCCTAATTTCATCTAGGTTATTTAAAGTGACTTTAAAAATAAATCACACCATTTTTAAAGTGGCTAAATTCTGGGAGCCAAAGGACAAAGAATGTAAATTGGTGTCTCATTGACAGGGTAGTTAAATTCCAGTGAAAGAGTGGAAGTTGGAGGCAATGGAGGCTGTAAGACTCTCATTTGTTCTCCAGGCCAATTTGGTGGAAATGATAAGTTGTCTCTGAGTTCATATACTGTGCCAGCTGTATTCTGTCTTGGTGTCTTTGAGCAGGGTCTGAGCTGATTGAGGTCAGTGTGCTTGTTGAACTTGGCTCTTGCTGGAGGGGTTCAAACCTGAGTTGCTCCATTTGGTCAGGTTCTGAGAATAATTTAATTGTTTTCAGTGCTCAGGACAACAGCAAGGGATGTAGCTTCTGAGTAGATAATATAGAGTGAACACAGATGACTCGTAATTGAGAAAACCTCTAATTAAGGGGTGTTGCTCATGGAGCCATATCCTTGGTTTTGGATGAGCAAATCATAAGTGCTGAGAAAAAATGATGCCTGATAGACTGTTCTGCTGGATTTAGTATTTGTTTCAGGACAGAGCATGTATGGATATTGATGTTTCCTTCCTGGTATTTACATTATCTCATACCAGATGATGGGTTGTTTCTGCCAGACTGTTGTTTGAGTAGAAGTGCCCAGGCAGTGACAACTGCTGGAGCCTTGTGGCTGTGTCTCACTCCCCCAGGGCTGAGTGCTTCCCTCCGCACTTATTTTCTTCTGCTGGTGTTAAAACAAAGCCACCAAAAATCAAGAGTGAGATTGAATTAATGACAGCTGACAGAGAAAAGTTAAGAGTTCCAGCTCTTTCAGTGGCACAGTCCTGTGGCACTTGTGGCTCACATGGCTAAAGCCTCTTCCCCTTTCCCACCCCCAGTGGATTATCTGCATTCAGATGGTTGACTGGGAATGGCCTCTGATCAGGACTGTGCCCCCAGCTTGTGTTTGGCACTGCTTTAGAGCATTTTGGCTGGTACAGTCTGACATGGTGCCATGACATGTGCTGACACTCAGACTGCAGGGAGAGTTACACACTCTAACCAAGTATTTTCAAACCTGCTGTCATTTGCTGTTTAATTTTCCTGTTGTGTTTCATTTACTAGTTGTGGACATCACCAATTTGGCTCTCTTGATAACCAGCTGCAAAGACTGGCACCTCCAGAAGGCACTTGAAACTGAGAGGGGCTGGAAGGAATGGGATTAGTTGCCTTCTGGAAGTGGACGTCTCCTTCCATGGCTTGTATATAGAGCCCAGGTGATTAGATCAGATACTGAACTTTTAGACAGCTGAAGTTGAGGCTAATCTTATATTAGTTACTGTGATGCATATTAGGTGTGTAAGATAGGAACATAAAGTGCTGGATTTTTAAGCCCGATTCAGGCATTAAACTGTTATGCTAAGAGACTTTCCCACACTGCCAAATCCTAGGAATTAAATTTCAGCCCAGTCCAGCATTTATATTTTGGACAGTAAAGCTTTGTTATATCTTGCTCAATTTTCAACACCTTGGAAATTTCAGCACAACTGACTCTTCATGTTTTTCTTAAATGTTTAATTCAGGGAGGAACATTTAGTAAGGAAAAGTTTAGATATTTTTTTAAACCAATGTTGCTTTGACTTTGGTTCTTTCTGTGAGCCAAAAGAAAAAAGCCACAAAGCAAACAAAAAACAAACCTTGACCTTCTCTCCTAACTCCATACCTTTGTTTTGGGCCATTCAGACAACTTGTACTGTTTTGTCTTGTGTGAAGGTCGATGCTGGTAGCATGAGGAATGGCAATGAATGCAAATTATCGCTGTGTTTTCTATTAGCTTTAATGGGCTAAAAGAAGCAGTAATCTTGCAGGGCAGATGAATGGGCCAGTGTGTTGGATGTATGTTTCAGCTGTAGACAACGTAAAATTCAGTCCAGCTACCATAGCATACATCTTAGCTCAGTGGGAGCTTCCTGTGGAGAATTGTTTGGGGCTGGAAGAGAGACTGCTTTTTTCTATGCCCAATGCAAATTTAAAGAATTCTGAGAAGAATGTGCAAAAGATGTTTAATTTTTTTTCTCCTTTGCAGAGACAAATGCTTTGTATGGTGATAGGCATCAATACAAACTGTGGAGAGATTAAGCTTCCCTACTGACCCTATAAATATTGCTTTAGCACAAGCTTGGCTTAAGAAGTACAAGGACGAGTTAATTTATTTTAAGTGAATTGTGGAAGGACTCCCAATGTCTTAGCAGCTGAGACAATTGATGCTTGGTCAGCAGATCTTATTATGGTAATGTTTTTATTAGTCAGTATATTAACACCAAGGCATCACCTCCAAAAGCTATATGCATTCTTTTTAAAATGGAACTAGTATATTTTAAAACAACTAGCTGATTCTTGTTTTTATAAGACCAGAAGTGGTATTTATGCCAGTATCTGGTGCAGTAATAATTCCTGTCACCAAAGACTGATTTCCAGGAAGCAATTGCTCTCTTCTCGTCACTCTCTTCCTCCCAGTGACACTGCGGATACTTATTGACCTAATAGCAAACTATTTAAATCCATCATAGCAGATTTCAGTAGAGGTTAAAATCTGAGCCATTATGCTCAAATCTGCAGGCTGTGATTTTTTCCATATACCTGTTTGCCTGTTTTTTTTCTGAGACAGGATATTTGATGGGTTTCTGGTGCACTGTAGTCAAATCTGCAGTCTAACACAAGTATTTTAAGCATCTGTGAGAAGCATAGGGTTGTACTGGATCAGCTCCCAATTCTGGTGCTAGCAGGTGTGGAGAGAGCGTGTAAAGTGGTTCTATAATTTGGGAAGGATTTTACAACAAAATAATTGAAACACAAATGTGGACATTATAGCTCTTAATAACGTGCATGGTTTTTGGATGCAGTGATCTGTCTTGCTATCTTGCAGAAACTCTTAATCTTATTATTAAAATTAAAGGGATTTCCCCTCTTGCTCTTCATAATTCACCCATTTTTCCCCCCACAGCTAGACACTCTTCTGTGAACTCCAGCACTTGTAGCCTACTGACACAGAGAGAAGGAGCTGTGAAAGCCCATCTCCTTCTTTGCAGCAGCAATTGACCATCTGCAAGAGTGCAAAACTTATTTCTAGAAACTTAAGGAATGTTGGTTAAACTTGCTCTGAAATTCATAATGAATCCAGGTAGTTTGAAGCATTGTGGACTTAAGCCTGTGCTGTTTACCAAGTTCCATAGTCTTACACAATTGCCACTTTTCCCCCTGGGCTTTCATCCTCTAGCCTTAGGTGACTTCATCAGTAGCAGAGTGGGATGCCAGCCCTTGCCTTGTTCAGCCAAGTGCTGGAAAAGTTTCTGCATTCAGTGTGGCACAGAGAAGAGGCTGCAGCTTGGTGAAGTGATTAGTCACTGACTGAACAGGTCATCTTATCCTTGCAGTAAATCAGAAGAAGAGAAATGGAAGAGCATCTCCAGCAGGCTGTCTGGAACACAGCATGAGTCTGAGGGCAGCCAGCAGGCTCAGGGTATCAGAGCAGGAATCAGTACTGGAGGAAGAACAGGCAGTTTTTAACAGTAAAACAATGATTTCTCATTTATCATAATTCTTTAAAAATTAGAATAGAATACTTAAAATATACTAATATTTTAAAGTATATAATCTATACTAAAAATAGAATACTTTAGAATATAAAGGAGAAGCAACATTCTGGTTAATACAAAAAAATAGTTGCTTTTTGATTTTAGATACTTACGTGTGGCTTTTTAAAGAACATAAATGCAAATAAAGCATAAATTCCCTTCCTCTGAGGTTTCTTTTTAATATGAAAATTCATATAAATTAGCCTACTTCAGAATAGTATTAAAGATATCTTGAATATAGCCATCACTAGATTCTTTCTATGTTCTTTCTATGCTCTTACTGTGTTTTTTACTATAACCTAAGTATAAGCATGCAGAGCTTCTGAATGTTATTTAGCAGAATAGTGTCCATTCAGCCTCTGCTTTCTGGATTTTCTGTGCTGAAATGACTCACATCAATCTTATGTTTCAAGCTTTTGAATTAAGCTGAGGCACTCAAAGAATGTCTTGGGGCCTTTCCTGTGCTGAACTCCAAGCCAGCTGAAGATAGTGGGAGGAATCCCCTCTGCTTTGGTAGGCAGGGCCAGTAGAACCCTTGACCCAAGGTGCTCAGTCTCTGCTATATTTTCTGTTGTAAAGCTATAGAAGTTTTCAAACTACTCTTACACCACAGCAATATTTGGTTTATCTCTGTTAAATAGCCAGTGACAGAATTGTTAGGGGATTTTTGCTGTTGAGTGCACAGTCTTGGGTGACTTTCGTAAGCTGGGAAGTATTCCTCATCAAAAGGAAAATAGGGAGTCTTGTGACTTGCAATTCCCCTCTGAGCAGAAAACCCATTCCTTGTACGTCTTTTGTTCTCTATAAATTAAAATATAGCTTACAGTAAATTGAAATACAGCTTATAGTACTTGGACTTCTCAAAATATTTTGCTTCTATTTTCTTTCCTTTCCTACTTCCCCATGTCCTTTGAATTTTGTTGTTCCTTATTAGCAAAGGAGGACTGGAGAGTCAGTGCCTGTGTCTGTCTCAGACTTTTCATGCCTCAAAGCATGGCTTCCTCCTAGGTGAGTGGCCTATTAGCTATTCTGGACCCCATGCATTATGGAGCTCCACTAGAAGACTCTAGATCTGGAGGCAATGTATCAGTATATGAGGAGAGCTCCAGTTAATGGTAAAGTCATCTAGTTTTAGTCTTACTGTGTGCCTGAGGAGTGAATACTAAAATAAGGTATGCTTAAGAAAATCCTTATTTATTAAAATACATTACACTGGATATATAGCAATCTGCACTGAAGAAGAAATTGGAAACATAATATTGATAATTTTGTTGCTAGAGAATTAAAAATATTTTTACATGGAGAATTTTGCTGTAGGCCATGTTCTGCTCTCCTTATAACCTATTTCATTGAGGTTGTGTGGGAAAAGAGCTAATATTTTCTATTCCTTTTTCATTATGTTCTTACCAAGGAGTTCATAAAATATAAAATACCTGCAGTGTATTATTATTTTAGTTTATTTCCAGTGCAAATAAAACATTAACATATGCTAGATATGAATATATTTGCTTTCAGACAGCTGGGAACGGACAGATTGGCAGTGTTCCAGCTTCTAATAAGTTGGTACCCTAACTTTAGTAATGCTGATTTCACCAGAACTTACTTAGATAGCTATGAAATAATAATTTTTAAAAAATCTGACAATTCTATTTATAATTTTTTAAAAATCTAGGATATGTAAGCATTCACATGCCTGTGTGTTTATTTCAGTATGTTCTCAGCAGTGATGTGCTTATGTCACTCTATATGTGTGTGTGTGATTTGATCTATGAGGTTCATTTTTGTTTGATTTGTTTTTTGGGGGTCTTGGTGGGGTTTTTTTTGGTTTGTTTTAAGGTTTTTATGGGGGAGTTGTTTGTGTTTTGTTTTGTTTTGTTTTGTTTGTCCATAAGCAGAAGCACTTTGCCAAATCAGCAGCTTGTAGCTGATGTTCTAGTTTTTGCCTGGACCTTTTGTTCTGTAGATCTTGGAAATACCTATAGTATCAGTAGCAAACATCTTCAGTGGGCATGTGCTGTGAAAAAAAAAGTTTGCCTTAGCTTAAAACTGCTCAACTACAGGTTTTGGACAGTCATGGAAAGATAACAAGTTGGAAGCAGAGAGTACTGATGGAGAAAAGACTCTGCAAAACCCAGCCAACCAACCAAATGAGATTTCTGGCTTGTACAGCTTTGCAAAGACTAGTTTGTACTTGACATACTCTTGTTCAGAACAGGATTGTTGTAATGACAGGGGTTGTTTGGATGGAAAGCTGGCTTAGGGGAGACAACTTGTAGGAGATATGGGAGTGTACAAGAAGGCATACATATAGTTTTTTGACACTGCCTATGTCTGTGAAATGAAAAAATGGGAAGGTTGTGAAGGCTGAAACTCAATAAATAAATTATTGGAAGAAAACCCACCACAAAACTGTCAATAATGTGATCTTACTTCCCCTGGAAGGGATAGTAAAATATGAATGAAGTTGATTCAGTGAGATTAATATAAAATGATGTACACTGTTATCCTTTATTTGTCTTTTTGTGAACATCATGGCTTTCAGTCTTTTGGACTGCAGAAGTTTGACATTTTTTCAGTGGAAACATGTAGTAGTGAATTAAGCCATCTACTGCTTGCTTTACTTCTCTTAACTACTGCTTGCAGATATCTGAAGTGTGATGTATAGACCTCCAGGCTGTTATTGATCACTGTTTCTACATCTGTGAGCTCATAAAATATATTTGGCTTCAAATAATGGTCACTTAGTCCCATGTGAGTCCTCATCTGTTGCCTTCAAAAGCATTGCAATCCTCTTTATTTCAAGAGTTTTTGCAATTTGCTTTTGTCCCTGTACCAGTCACAGGATTGTGTCGGTGGTGTTTCTGTAACTGCTCCCTGTCAATATAGAGAATTTTTACTATTTTTTGCCTTTTGGGGTTTTTTTTAATTTGTTACCAGTTTCCACTAAGAAGATAGCCCTGTTCATTTGTTTGGGAGGGTGGTTGACCATCCTAAGCCCTTCTCTGTAGGATAGCTGACTAGTTGATTTTCACCTTCTGCTTTTTGAAATTGCTTGTGTAAGTTTCTGATTGTAAATGAAAATTCTGGTCTTCCTCTTCTTGCTTTAAATTATTTTCAAGTCTAATTTTGACTGTTTTCCCAATTTCGTTTTAATTTGTGACATTTGGTTAAAATCCCTTAACATTATTTTGTATCTAGAATTTTTTTTTCCTAACAGATGAAAAAAACTTGAAGGTATTATTAGGTTTGCTTTTTTTTCCGATGTCCAGTGGATACAGAATTACAGTGACATTATTGTTTGATGTGATAAATTGGTTCAGAAAACACCTGGTTTCAGTTGTAAGTTTCCCCCCCCCATCCTGAAATCACAGCAAGTAAATATGCTTAACTTATCTGTAATATAAGCACATAACCTGTTTTTTCTAGTAAGTGAACACTTCAAATACTTTGAAGGTAGGGAAGATGAACAGGCATGCTTCTCTTTATGTTATTATTATTTTGACAAAGACACGTGAATTCCTTATTATTTTCTTAGGATGTCTCTTTAGGTTCCATTCATATTCACTAAAGTGCAGTATTTCTCCCTAGGCAAATTTTACAGGCTTGTAAAGGAGGGAGTTTGTTTTGTAGATGTTTTCATCATGGAAACCTTGTAGATCCTTAAGGCATCTAAAAGAGAAATCAAATCTGAGCATAGCATAGAAGAGATAACAATCTTGCATATGGTTGTTGTGAATTTCTCAGACAGGCTTCTTAATAGTAGTGTATGACTTCAGGATGCTTAAACATTGTCCATTGTCTTCTGTGACTCTTCATGAATAGAGTTGGTTGTGCAATGTAGGCCTGTATCCACACATTTTTCATTTTACTAGTTTTGCAGTACTCTGTTGGTGAATTGCTGTGAGGAAACACGGGAATAAGTGAATACATTTTAGAAGTAGAAAGTTAAAATAGACATAAAAATTAATGAAGGAATTGCATCCTTGGGGAATCACTGGTTCTATCAGTGCTAGTCACTTTTTAAACACCTTCCTTAAAGAGCAAGCAATTCCAAAATGTTGGAAGTCAAGCAGATGAGGCAGAAGGTCAGCTTGACTGAAAGGGGATCTTCTTTTGGATGGAGCTAGCGCAAAAAAGGAAGAGATATGCCCAGTGGAAGTAAGGTCAGGTGACATGGGAGGAATACAGAGATGCTGCTTGCCACTATAGGGAGAAAATTGCTGCAGTTGAAGCTCAGTTGGAGTTGCATACAGCTCCATATAAAAAACCAGATTTAACTGCACAGTGTGTGAAGTCTGTCTAATGTCTAGAAAGGTCCTCCTAAGGACAATAGGAGTGTTAACAGCTATGACTTTTTTTTGAATTATCAGTGACTGTAAAACTTTTTCACTATGTAGTAATGTAGTATGTAATTACTATGTAATGCAGTTCCCAAAGAAAAAAAGAAGTTACATTAACAGTTGCTATGAACTCCAGCTTACTGTTTTCCATGATGAATCAGAGTATCAACAGATACATTTGGGAGAAATTAGCTGTGACATAGCAGAATCTGTGAACATCTGCTCCAGCTGCTTTTAAATTTTTAATTATTTCAAATCCTAAACTGACTTTAGTTATGAAGTATTGTATTGTTAGGGAATGCAAAATGTATAGTAGTAACTTCTAGGAGCCTTTAGAAACACCATGTTAGATGTACGCAGGTTTCTTTTAAAAGTTGTCTTTTGAAAACTTCCAAAACTTTTGGTAATACCTGATTTATTTTTTAATGTTAGTTTTTGGTTAAATAGTATTCGATAATGAATGTTGGGAGTGAGTATATAAAAAATTTAAAAAGCCAGTTTGTGCAGCCAATTTTAATCAAGACTTCCAAAAATGTTTACACTGCTTTTAAAAACCTTTTAATGAAGTAATGCTAAAGACTTGGCTTAAGAAGGTTAAATGGAGTTATCTGGAGTGTTTGTGATTATACAAACTAATCCTACCATTCTGGCTGAAGGGAGGGATGGAAGGATTGGCAGATTACTTATGTAGGAACAGAAATGGATGGAAGAAGAGTTGGGAGCATGAAACCCTGTCAGTTGCCATACAGAGCTAGATGCAGGTCCTTTGAAAAGTGAGATACAACAACAGCAATGGATATGGTGCTCCACTCCTGGGAATGTCTGAGCACCTTAGGCTGGCCTGCGCCAAGAAGGCAACGTTAGTATTGCTGTAACAGGCAACTAAGCCAGGAGCTTAGAAGTGAAAGGTGTTCATAGAAGTGAAAGCACTTGGATCTGAGAGGAAAATAAATATGGTGAGATGGATGCCAGGTCACAGGATGCTGTGCCTTCACCAGTGTGGCAGCAGAGTCACAGTGCAGAATTTCTAGTTAAAATATCTGTGGAAACTGTTCTGGACCAAGGAAATTCTGATTGAGAATAGAAGCATCTGTAGAGTCCCTGATAATTGCTTAAATAAGAGTGTAGTCCGTGAGTACTTAAATAATATGGTACCCTGTTGGTCAGAAACCTCCATGACTGTTGGAGGTAGCTGTAAATTTTTGGAACAGAAGCTCTGTGGAACCTTTAACTTGAGAGTGTGGAAACACCACTTTCAAGTTTTTTTCACCTTAATAAATTCCAGCTTTACTATATGGTGGTGGAGCTTGTAGTATTGTAGTCTGCATAGGATCTTTTTTGATGCTGTCAAATAAAACTGTCAAAATCTGGGAAAATGCTGCTGCTCAGAGGCACTTGCCTTTTACTGAACAGGTTTATACAATTTGTGTCCACAAAGCTGCGGAAAGGTACCATCTCAGTAGTCACGTGCAAAAATGTGCCTTTTAAAATTATGCGCAATTGGTGCACTCTCTTTTCCTTCATGGCAAATCTGGGCAAAATATCCTAATGAATAAAATGCATTATTTTATTTCCCCTCTGCCACCTGTTTGAAGTCTCTGGGGAGCAGAGTAACAGTAACACCCTGTGAGCACAGCTGCAGAAGTAGGTGTGTATCGTCCCATCCATGTCATGTCCACGGATGATTCTTACTTATGGCAACGGAGAACACAAACCTCTTTTTATATAGTAAATTAATGCTGATTGGGGATATCTGTTTTGGTCTCATAGATTTCAAAATACTGATTCAAAAGTGCAAGTCTTCAGCAGTTTTTCATCAATTTTATGAATTCTCAATACTCAGTCTGAAGCAGTTCCTTTAATTTCCTCTTGTGTATGAATGCCTGTGACTCAAGGCATTCTGATGGGTGTATGCGTAAATTTAAGCATGTCTTGAAGTATAAGGTGCTCTAGGGAGGTGTCTAGTTTTCTAAATTTTGCTGTTTTTCTCTTAACAAAGTTTTCAAAAAAGTATCTTTTACAACTAGCCCAGCAGTCCAGCTGAGAGAAGGTGAAACTAAGTACAAAAGTCATTATTTGATAAAATATCACTGAATGTAGCTATGTCACTGTTGTTACAGATAGCTGTAAGGAATCTATCGGATAATGTCTAATCCCATTGTTATGGGGATTAAGCAGGCCTGTAGTATTTGCATTGGAGTTCTCTTGGTCTATCAGACTATTGTGCTATTGTGCTATTTATAAACCTTTAATATAACTGTAATACAGTTGTCATTTAATTAATATTAGCCTCAATTGCTTTTCTTCTCTTGACACCCTCTAAGGCTTTTGTCTAAGGTGTTTGATTTTTGTAGTTTGACATTTCACTGTGAAAGCTGAGTATTAGATTGTCAACATAATGAATTTGTCATAAAATGGGTGGGCATTTTGTTCACATGCCCAAGTTTTTTCAATACTATGTTTGTAGTCCAAAATACTCCAGTTCTCTTTAACAAGCAGAATATGGTCCATTACACTAAAGCCAAAGTTTTGCATGTCAATCAGTAGAACTGTTTTGGCTGCTCTGTTTAACCAAGCTTAAGTTGCAGTGTGAATAGCAGTAACACCTTTTTTAAGAGAAGCTGGCATCAAACATGTTGTCCAGATTGGATCTTGGCTTACCAAGACATACCTCCATTTGTGCAATTAGTGTCCATTGGCTTTGATTGGCTGCAGCCTCTTTCCCAGACTCCTCTGTCTGCCAGCCTACTTCAGAAGTTTTACTCATCTGTTATGTCTATTTGCCTCAGCTGAACTGCTGTCAGTAGAGTTTTTAGTCATGTTTCAACTGCTTTTTCAGTGCTCAGATTACCTGTTTAGTCTTTAAGGATGATGCAAGGAGCCCGTATTCCAGGATTCAGATGAATTCTACAGAAGTCTTCTCAACAACACCACATAGGATAGAATGAATTATGTCATTTCCTGGTAGAAATTGATAGAAATATAGGAAACATGAGAGGTAGGGGAAGGAATTTAGGATTTCAGATTGACTACTTGCCAGTGTGACTAAACAGCCTGTAGTGTTGTTGGAGCTGTCTCACACTGTAGATTCTCTTGAGTGATTCCAAGACTAGTGTAGAACAATGATGTTGTGTTTTAAATGTAATAGAAACATTTAGCTTTTCCAGCTAATGAGAAGTAAGAAACAAATAACAATTGGTTCCTTGTCATGATAAAATTTCAAATACATTTTTTCTTTCTTCAGCTGAGGAAGCAGATATATACAGCTTTTCAGCAGCGATTGACTGGAAAAATTTGCAATGTATTTTTCAGCTTGAACTTCGGAATAGTTTTGAGTTGTTGAGGGAGATGGCATGAAATTAAGTCTGCAATCTCACTGACTCCAGTAACAGAGGAGTTTGTGCTTTCCAGAAAATGAGCAAAGAACAAATATTGCCCAAATCCCTGAAAAGATAAAAGAGAAAGGGATGAGAGCAATGCCTAGTAATGATGTGGCTGTCAAGAGAAAGAAATTCGGGGAAGGTGGCGATTATCTCTGTGTGTACTTCTGAGGATAAAGCCACACTGTGGTTTTGTGCTGTGTAAGCTTGCTAAGTATGATTAATGGGACTTACACAATGCCTAGGCCTTCATCTCTGAACAGTAGAAAATGTAATCAGAGAGATTGCAAGGAGGAGGTAGAAAAACTAACTGAATGAGACAGGTTTAGGGGTTTTTCTGTATGAGACAATTTTGGGTGGGTTTCCTCCCTGCCAACCAACCAACATAAGTGAACAAAGAATGAAGGAACATGGACTTAATTACCAGTTTTTATGTTGTCCATTCATAATTACTGACAAATTTCATAAAACTGCAAGTCCTATCTACCACTCATTGGGCAGTTGTGAATACAAGAAATTAAAATGGTTTGAGGAGCTGACCAGTATGCTAAACTTTCTGCTTTCCCTTGGTGATAAGTCTGAATCTGAACTAGCTGAGATACCACAGGGAAGTGTACATGCATTCCTCAGGGGAAGGCATGCACAATCTAGACAGTGAAGGTGATAAATGCAGAAATGAGAAAACATACTACTTGATATCCTGAGAACTCAGTGACCAGAAAGCAGGAATTTGCTGGGTCATGGATTTTGCATGGACTTTTAATATATATAAAATGAAAGTGACATTTGGAGGCCAGTGGGGTAAGAACAGATTGTGAAAGAGAAGGGATGGTTTAACAAACTGTTGATAATTCATTGAACAAACACAACTCCTGAGAGATTCCTTTTGCTTGAAGAACATGGAGAAGATTCCATGTCATCACAAGGTGTTAAATAATACTAAAGGATAGTTGCATTGTTAAGACAGCTGCGTAAATATAAGGAGACCTTGCTGATAATTTTATAGATCCTGTACACAAATGCTTACCAATGTAATATTTGATCTGCAAAATAGATGAAGATAGATACAAATACAAATAGATCAAGAGTAGTTGAACTTCTAAGCAGGTTTTGTAGGCTTCCTGTTTCATCTTCTTAGAAACCTGTGCTTTGAACAATATATATTATTTTAGGTACTGGAGGAATGTGGAAATTTGTTGGCAAGAGGAAATGGTTGATGTAATTCAGCTGTAGATGAAATCACATATAGGCAATAACTATCAAGATCTGGAAGAGCTAATCATCAGGTAATGTCTTGACTGTGATTCAGTCTGTTGAATGAAGGGGCTTAGGAAGGTGAAGGATGATATGCTTCCCCAGAGAGACACCAATCACAAACTAATCAAAGTGTCCTGGGAAGCATCTAGCCAAGCAGAAATTAAATCTTCACTGGACTTTTCCAATTACACAGTACTAGTCCAGGTGTTCATGTTGCTGAAACATCTTTATTTCTGAAGGAAAATAAAGACAGGAATCACCAAGATCATGGGATGTTTACTGGCTGCGACAGTTGCTGTCAGGAGGCAGGAGGAACATTCTGTTCCACACTGCCTGAGATGTGGGTGCCAATGTCTTAGGATGAAAGGGGTGCAGTAAACAGTTAGTAGATTTGTCTTTCTAGATATCTTTATAGGTTAATACTCACCTAACCTAATAATCTTAAAGTTTTTAGAAGCCTCCAGATAGCCTGATGCAAATCTGCCCTTTGCTATTTGTCAGGATGCCTTCTCAGTGGGCAGTGGAATAGGGGTGGGCTGGCAAGAGAGATGGAAAAAGGAGCATTTGTGGCAGCATTGGGAGAAGAAAAGACAGTGTGCACTGGCAAACTTATACCACTGCTAAACCCACATGTGTCTGTCATGATAAGTAGGCATGGAGCCGGTGGTAGTGGTGTAGATGGAGTGCCTGTGTGTTTTTGGCATGGATGAGAAGAAAAGGAAAAAGAAAAGAAAAACAAGAAAAACAAGTGGTAGCACTCCAAATTAGAGCTTCAGTGCATACCTTAGTTTTTGCTCCTTCAGGAGCTGCCCAAATATGATAGAATCCTCATGTTTTAGAGAACACTAGTAGAAAGTATTACTGTTTGATGATTTTAAGAAGAAATAGCCCTTTTGAATGTTGTCAGTGAGAGCAGCAGTCCATAAGACAACATGCTTAACCTTGTGCTTAGATTATTCAGCTTAACAGGTTTTCAATTCAGTTTCAATTAATTCTTTTTAATTGAGCATTTATTGTTTGTTGGGTTTTCTCTCTTTTCTCAAAATATTTTGGTCATTCTATATAGACAGGTCACTGATACCTGGAGACATTATATATAGCCTTGCTGACAAAGCCACAGTAATATGCTTGGATTGTTTATTTAGGGGAGTTCAATGGACAAGATGTAATTTTCATAGCTGCATGATGGCCAAGTGTTGTGGTTGTGGAGGTGGACATGTGAGCTCTGCTTGAAACTGCTGGCACCCACACAGGCTTGAATCACGCACTCTGCTGCCATGTTCTAACATCTGAGAAACAGTCTTTGAGTATATGAAGATACATGGGAAAGTGTCAAGGGCCATCTGGACAGAGCCATCTCTTGCAGACCTAGAATTTTGAAGTTTTTCTTGTTTCCAAGACTTTATGGAGAGGAGCTGATTTTCTTATTGAAAGCAAGTGTTTGTTATACTGTGTCACTGCATTAGAATGGTTTCATATGCATAGACTTCCAAAGCCTGTTGGTGAAATAAAAAAATAGCTTTATGATTTCACACTAGGCTGGATGTGTTCTTTTGATGGTTCTTCTGTGTATGCTATTTTCAATGTTTCTTCGAAGAATCACGTTTGTTGCCATTAATAAGGAGACCAGATTCAGTGGACTATGCATTGAGGTACTTGTTTTGTTTTCCTTAAGATGCCTGGTAGTCTCACTCATATGTTAGGAGTAGTTTGGCTTCAGGAACGTATTTTCTTCTAAGATAGAATGACAAGTGATTTTGATGTCTTTTGCCTTTCTGTGAACAGTCATAGTCTGCCTGGTGGGAACACGAGGATGTCTTAACAGTTCATTGCTATTGTGTGATCCTCAGGCATTGCTATACTGTATTTTTTCCTGTCTCATGTAGTTGTTCTTAGAAACTTGAAATGTATGGGGCAAAGGAAAGGGCTTAGTATTTTAATATTTCAGTTTAGTGTCATGGCCTGTAATGCATAGGAAGCAAAATGTATGACTGGATGATTGTCTTGTCTTGCCTAGATTCAAGATCTGCTAGTCCCTGGTAAAGATTTATATAGAATTATTTAATCTACTGCCTTCTAGAACAGCTTATTTTGGGGAGAGGAAAGAGACACAGTATTGAGCTTTTATGACTCTTTGTGAGTCACATGCTCTGTGTGAAGTGGGTTGATCCTGGTTGTACTCCAGGCAACCCCCCCCAAAGCCACTCTCTCACTCCCCTCCACACCTGTACAGGGAACAGAAAATGTAAAAAAGGGTTAGTGAGTTGAGATAAGGTCTGGGAGAGCACTTTGGATGCTTATATCTCACAAGATAATTTATATTTCATAGCATAATTGTAACTAACATTTTTGAATTTCAGAAACAACATTTTTGTTGCTATACTCATCACTTATTTTTCATCATCAGTTCCAAGACTTTACTTGTGTTTTACATGCTGATGAAGTAATAAGAAAAAGTTGCAAGTTAAGAAAAGTAAAGTAGAAATAAAAATAAAAGGAGTAATGATAATTAATATAGGTCATTCAAAGTAAAAAATAAATAAAACAAAAAGTCTTGTACTTTTATTTTTAAATTGTCTACAAGCTGCAGTCTGTTTAAAGAGAATAGATAAATCTCTCTGTGAAAGTATAATTGATTTGCATCTCCAAATCAATGATTAGGAAATTAGACCTCTAACCTGTAATCTGGAACTTGAAAGTTGTAACCTACTCCTGTTATTTCATGATTGTGCTTCCTTGATGAGCCTTGACTGTGTCCTAAGCAACAGAGACAGACATCTGATTTTTCTGTACCTAGCAGTTATGTTACTCAGCCTTTATACTTTGCATAATGTAATTCCATTAATGGACCCATTAAAAAAAAAAAAAGGCAAGGCGGTTTGCTTGAGGATGTTTTATGTAAGTCTTTAAATAGTGAATAGGAGTTTTAGTGAGCAGTCCAGTATGAGCTGTGTCAGCATGCTGTTGTAAAACCTGGTGCTGCTGAGGTGCAGGAAAGGCACCAAGGCCATGGTATGACAAACACCAATCCTAGTGACATGAGTCTGTCATTTGATCATTGGAGGCTTGATCCTGTTTTTGTTGGGGGATAAAAAAAAAACCAGTCATGAAAAGTCAGTTACTTTACAATAAAATTCATATACTTTGATATGCATCAGCAGTAATGATAAAGAACTCGGATAATCAAGATTCAAATCCATAATGTTTAAATAACAGTGTGCGGTGATGAAACATCAAAGGACTGTGATAACAAATAAACATGTGGCTTCAGTGATCACCCTTCACCATTCAAGAAACTAATTATGTATTAATGCCACTGGTGCTGCTCTCACAGCTCCATTTTCCTGTGCATCCCAGAGCTGTGTTGCAGGCAGTCACCTTTCTTGGTGTCACCTGAGACATGTCTCTTCTGCCATCCAGTAGCTATCTGTACTCCATATTGCTTCAGCATCCTTCACCTTTCTGCTTACATGTGCTTTTTTGAGTACTTTGTGGGGTTTTTTCCTTCTCTAATTTTTTTTCCTTCTTATATCCAAGAGTCCTGCAGATGTGTTTAGGATGTTCTTGCACCTGAATCAGTTTTTTCATCTTGAACTGTATTTCTCTTTAAGAAAATGTATCAATTCTATAACAAGTGTACCAACACATTTATACAAAGTCATTGTGTTGTGTTGTTTTGTTTTGTTTTTTCCCTCTGAAGCGGCATGTGTATTTGAAGGCAGAACCTACTTTGAAGGACAAAGAGAAACTGTGTATTCAAGCTCAGGGGACTGTGTTCTGTTTGAGTGCAAGGTAAGAATACTCTTGATGGAATAAAAATTCTTGCATGTTAGAAATATCAAAGTCATGCTGAAAGAAATTTTTTGAATACAGACAGGTGTGCCTTAGGAAGTGACAGAAAAGGCATCTAATATGTCCTAATATGTTTATTTTGTCTGAAATCCACATCAAATTTTTGCAAATAAATTTACTTTGCATAGCTGCAAGCTTTGATGATACAGCTTGACAATCAAGCTGCATTCTCTCTTCCCTAGGTATCGTCCCCCACCATCAGTAATGAAATAGCAGCAGATTACCTTACGTTTCCATCTGCAGTGTTACTGTTCAAAATTATCTGCTCAGGTGTAAGACATACATGAATGTGGTGGAGGGCATAGTTTGGAATTCAGGATCATTCTTAGGGGAAAAGCTAGAGGAAAGAGAAGAAAAAGAGCTGGTACACCAGGTATCTGATATTTCTAGTAATGGAAGTGTGTAGTGTTGGGGATCTAATTTGTAAACAGAACATACCTGATGCTGAGTCAGTCTTGCCCTGCAGCAGGAATAGAGCTGCTCTTAGGGGACAAATGCACTTTAATGGCAAAATATACCCCAGGGACAGCTGTGGGTTAAGAATTACACAAACTGCTGCAGTGAGTTATGTGTTGTCTATCCAGGGGAGGAATGGGGAGAAATCCAGTCTGGTTAGAGAGCTGCAGGTTGTGGGCTGGAGTTGAAAACCTGAACACACATTTCTAGGACAGAGAAAAAAAGGCAAGCTGTCCATCAGACCAGTTTCTGGGAATCTCAAACAGTTTCATACAATTGTTAAAAAGTGTATCTTACAAAGAAGAACTGGGAACTCTTGTCTAACTGCTATTGATTTTGGTCTTTATGAGCTTAATTCCTGCAGTAGGGGCTTTGAAACCCTTTTGAGAATGGCAATTTTCAACATGGCACCCAGGACATGAATTCTATGATTAGTCAATGGATATAATTAATAACAATCAAGAGTTATGTGACATTGCCTTGTATTCCTTGCAGCTGGCAACTGTGATACTGTATGAAAAAAAAATGCCTCTGTTGGCTGGGATAGTCTGTGTTTTGTTGATTAGACTTGTTGTCTAGTAGGCTGCCTCACTGTCTTGGTAGACCTACTTTGGCTGATTGAAATGCTGCTTTTTCAAGTACATGCAGTTTCTGCTGAACAGCCTCATGAATGATGATTCAGAGCATAAAATCCATATACTGTGAACTTCATTCATCACTTAGGAATTCATAGAGGGGCATTATTTTATTACTACCAGAGTTCTCATAAAAGGATATAATTAATGACTTCAAGTCAAGATGTATTAATAGGAATGGTACGGGTACTGGTTTCATGCTTGAAGGCTTATAATGATGTTATCAAGGCAATGTATGGAATTTTTTTGTTTTGTCTGGATGTAATTAAAAGCATCATGTTTTGTTTTTATTGGCTGCTGCAGTTGTGCATACTATAGGCATGCACTTCTCTGAATATTATAAATAAGTGAATGAAAACTTACCTTCCAAATTAGAATTTATAAAAGATTAAAATGAAATCCAGGCTTCTATCAAAGGTTAATTTAGCTTATGGTATCACTGAGTTTTGTTTGTTCTGGTGTTCAGCACATCTCTGTCTGGTTTGCTTTATTGTATTATAAGATTAGGGCTGGTTTCTCTGTCAAGATTGTTTAAGATAAAGTTTGAGCAGTAATTATGATATTGGCCACTGTGTACATGTTCATCTTTATGTTTCATGCTTAAAGAGGATTTAAAATTAAATGCTAGACCAATAATAATAATAGTACACATATACATACAATGGCATATGCATTATTTTAGATGCTTTTCTTGCATACAGAAATGCAGGATCCTTAGTTCATTGAGGTCTTATTTTATCCACATTGCTTATTTTATGGTAGATGCCTCTGAGGAACATGTTTGCCTTGTTTTCTTTCTTTGCCCTCTCATGACTAGATCCCTGCAAGACACATTGTTTGTGGCCCAAGGGAGCCTAAAGGTGGTACACCCGTGGAAGCCAGGTTGTTAAGGCAAGCAGTTTGTGTGGCCATACTGTCGCAATTTCATGTGACCTGCCCCGAGTGCCTGAAGATACTAAGATACCATCTTGTTCTAGTATACACTTCCAGATGCCTGATCCAAACTTAGCTGAGAAACCTTCTCTTTCCTAATAGGGACTCAGTGCCAGTTTCTTTGTGTTACTGCCACAGCAGTGAGATCAGGGGAATTCAAGTTTGATTTTACTTGCTGTATATATAACAAGCTTTTTTAGAGTATTCATTCCTTGACTCTGGAATCTGCTGCCTCAGTTTTTGAGAAATAATTGTTACTCTTTCAGGCATAATGCTAAGATTAACTTCTGAGGCAAGTTAGTTGACAGCTAGGATAAGAGAAGAATGAGAGTTGTTGCCACACTTCTGCTTGCTTGAAAAGATTTGAGTATAGGAGAGTTCCTAATACTTTTTTCATGCTATTTTGTCCTCTCAAATGGTTTTTGAATGTACCTGGAATTTGGCCTGGGCAAGGGTTTTTAATATGTTATAATGCTGAAACTCCACAAAAGTTGTAACTTCCTTTTCCACTAAAATTATAACTTCCTTTATTTCCTATCTCATAGTATTAATCAATTACCTCAATTTAACAGGACCACAAAATGCTGCGAATTCCAAAAGACAGCTGTACAGCTTTGAACTGCCCGGAATCTCAACAGATCCCCTTGTCTCACAGTTGCTGCAAAGTCTGTAAAGGTAAGGTAATAGCAGGATATATATAAGCTCGGTGTAATTTTTCATTCTTATCGATTACAAACAGACTTTTTTTCCTCATAATTTTCAATAGGACACTCCTATGCATGATGATCACTGTAGATCTTGGGAAGCTGAATAGGTAACAACTGCACTGTAACATCTGAAAATTGTTTGTAAAATGTTTAGTAATGTGAATTCTGTGAAACAAATTTTTGTGTTTTATTCCAGCCAAAAATGGATGGAAAGTCTGAGAAATCATATTTATAATTAGTGATTTTTCTACCCTTCACCCCTCCAGTATCCAAATTAAATAGACTGGAGAAATATTCATGTATGCCAGCATCTTTCTGGGGTGCTTTGAGATACCTCTTTCAGAGAACTGTTTGTGCTATGCAGTTCAAGTACTTGGGTAACTTGTTCATCTCTCTGGGATTGTAGTCCACATCTATAAGCAGAAAGTTTGGGAAATATTTTTTTATGCTTCGCACCTTTGCGTACTACACCCAGTCTGATCCCACCAAAGGAGAGAGATATAGGAAGTGCTCTTAGTCCTTGGCCCACCCTTTTGATCTGGACTAATGCCAGTATCTTCAAAGCTATTAGCATTTGCATCTTCAAGTGGCAACATCTATTTCTTCTATAACTAAATAAGATAAATTGATACCTGGCATGAGGGAATGTGTTAGGCTCTTGGACTGATTTTAGGTATATATCAGCGAAGATTGCAGCTATGGCTATTTCTGTGCTACTCAGCACAAACATGAAGGATATGATTAATGACGTCAAGCAGAGAGATAAGAAAGTAGAAGAAGAGAGCTTAAGAGAAGACAGGTCTTCAAATCTGTCACAGTCCAAAAGGATTTTTTAATGATAATTTTGTATAAAATCTTCAATAGCTTAGAGAAAAGGATTCTATGTTTCTTGTGCCCGGTATAGCTGGAAAATTTTAATACATGTCAATTGAGTATTTTCTGAATATTTTCAACCCTCCCTGAACTATGCTAGCTTAGCTTCTTGTGAGGTGAGGAGCTTATTCTTTAAACAAGAAGCTGCTGTTGGCTATTATTTAGTAGCATGTATTTTGTTTATTAATACAGCTGCTGTATGAGTGTTGAGAATCTTACTAATAATCAGTATGAAAGCCCTCATGCTTTCTGGATGACATGTATCTTTGTAGTTCATGTCAAAATCTGATACAATCCAATATAGGCAAGGAAATTCAGAAATAAGCCTCTTGCTTTTCCATGAACTCAGGATTCAGTGAGAAGGGCAGCAAAAAGGCAAAAAGCAGATGTCACCATGGCCAGAGGTTGCTCTTGACACACACACTTCTGCTGTCCTCAAGGTGTATTGGAGACATTCTAGCACAGTTAAAGTGTAGGGTATTTTGCTCCTTAATGTCCTATGTTAGATTCTATCACTGTGGTACTGTGGTGAATGATAATATCTAAGTAACATTACCTAAGCATACCTTTATTTAGAGAAACAACCCACAGCAGGAGAAAGAAAAACATTAGCCTGTCATATCACAACAGGTCTGTGATGTTTCTATCATAACCATGTCATTGGGTCTCAGTACTAAAATGTTTTGTCTTTATGGGATCTTCTGCTTCCTTGTCTTCTTTTGCTTCATTCCTGTAGCTTCACACTGCTCCTGAGCTGTCCAAGTGCAAAAGACTTCTTTGACCTGACCTCCAAGCATCTCTGCTACCACTGTCATGCTTGGGGTCCTTGTTTAACTAAGCTTCTGTGAGGTTAGGGTTAAAAGCTCTTTCACAGCAAAATATAAGCAGAAACCAGGTGGAATGATAAAACTAATAATTTTTACTGCCAAAAAATACATTTTTGCTATTTTGCAAGAAGCTTGTGTTGCACCTGATGCCAGCTTACATTCTGGAACTGTTGCTGTTACACCAGCAGCAGGTCCCCTGAGCATGGCCCACATTCCCAAGGTCTCCTGTGGTTTTGAGAGAAGAAAGTAATTATTGGAAAACACTACTGCTACTTGATCAATTAATGCTTCAGTGAAAGAAGGAAACTTGAAACAAATAAAATTAATGAGAAAACAAGGAAGGAGACAATGTCCATACCTTTATATACAGATCTGGAAACTGTGGAAGCTTCAAGTCAGTTTCTAGAACCAGCTAATGTTGTTCAACAACATTGAATCATTAAATTCCATGAGAGCAAACAGAAGAAATTTAAAAAGAAACCTGCTGAGTTGAAGGGTTATATCTAAATTTTCCAGCCTGGAAAAGAACTTCATAGTTTTAAAAATTTATAATTAAGGTGCAATGGAAAGTGGCCACACTCAGGAAAAATGGAAAAGAAAAAATAAGGAAATAGGGATGGCTGATGGGAGAGACTTAAAAATAAAATTCTCTGCAATGGAAGGAATTATGCAGTAAGGGAAGAATTATTTGGTTAGTGGAGGAAGGGAAGACATAAAGGGAGAGTAAAGCAAAGCAAGGTAATGTTAATCAAAGACTTTTGGTTAAATATAGAAGGATTTTATAAATACACCTGGGAACTAAAAGTGCTAAAAGTAATATCACTAGTAAATGAGATGCTGAATGTCTAAGCTGTTAAGCTCTTTTATAAATGTGCAAACAAACAAAAAAAAGAAAATGACAAGAACTATATAATTAAGACATGTCCTGTCAAAGTAATTAACAATGACAAGGAGACAGTAAGGGGATTTAAGCAAGCCTCCTATCCAGCTGCTTCAGATCAGTGCTGTAACCTGAAATTGAATTGAAGACCTAGAGAGAGTCTGTTCAGGTGGCCTTTACTACTCCTCTCATCCATTTCATGCTTGGTACAATTTATTTTTCTGTATCTCCCAGACAATAGAAAGGTATTCTTTGACCTAACTGAGAAAAAGATAGGACTGTCTTTGACAAGTATGTTTTGTAATCCCTGAATTCTTTTTAACCCTCAATCATGCTTGTTTCTGTACAGGCCATGACTTTTGCACTGAAGGACATAACTGTATGGAGCATTCTGTCTGCCGAAACCTGGAGGACAGAGCTGTCTGTAGCTGCCGAGATGGCTTCCGAGCCCTTCGAGAGGACAATGCCTACTGTGAAGGTGATACCTCGTACACAGCTTAGTACTTTGGTGTAAATTACTGGGTATTGATTCATAAGCTGTCAAAGGGATAGACATATTCAATACCATGAATTAGATGTGCAGCATGTTGATCAACTAAAATAATCTCTCCAATTAAGTTCTTCAAAAGAAAATAAAATAGTCCGATTGGCACGGAGGTGACCAGTTAATATGGCTGAGGTCTTGAATTAGAAACATGCTTCCATAGGAAAATTTTCCTTTTTTTCATGGTATTCAGATACTTAGGCAATCTAAATTCAACCATTTGAGAAACACATTAGTGTATAATTTAGTTTCTCTTTTTGCTGCTGCATGTTTTCTCTCCCCAGGAAGTAAGAAATGCTATAGACTAGATTCTAGTATTGTTAATCACACTGAGTAAAGATTCATTATTTGAGTTACTCGGTTGGTATCAGGGAGCAACAAGCTACTTAATCAGAAGAGAATCATCTATACAATCTAGCATCATCAGGTTAAAGGAACCCATCCCCGCTCCAGCAGTGAAAGCCAAAATCCTTTGCACAGTCTCTCTGTGTTTATGCCAACTGTTGCTCTGCCTTATGAAAACCCTGGTTCTGTAAATACATAATACCAGTGTGTCAGGCCATTCTGACCATAAAGCATAAAGCTTAAGTGTTGGCAGCAGGATGGACTTAGACTAATAGGCAGTTCTGTTCAGATTAAATTGAAAGTCAAGAATCTGTGAGTAAGATGTAGTTTAAAGTGCTCTGCAGTCCCACCTAATACCTGTATTATTCTCTGGTGGTGCACAATAAATGGGATAAATTGAGGCCTTTTAAGATTGATCCTTCAGCTGAACTCTGCCAAAGTTAATGCCAGCAGCTAGCTTGAGTTAGTAGCTGCATTAGCATCAGTGGGAATGCTCATCTGTAGACTTATATTTGAGAATTTGTGTCTGTTTTTGGGAAAGGAGCATATAATTAATTCAGCTTTATATACATTCTACTTAATTTTTATGGTAAGCCTTCTGATGTAAGCCGGTTTTGAGAAGCAGAACTAAAAATCTTACAGAAACAAATCCCTTTTGCCCCCTCATCATGTTCCAGGAGGTATCTGACATCAGGACCTGCTGTGTAACTTGTAGCATCAACCATTTTTTATCCTATAGCCCCTGGAGACTGCTGTGGCTTAGGCTGTGGATCTGTGTTCCTGGGAACTCATCAGCCATTCCCTATTTGAGAGAGTCACTGGAGCAATGGAATTAGCAAATGAATTTAGGGGCTTTAAGAGGGTTTTTTTCCTGAAGCTCTATTGTCACTCTGCCAAATGAAAGCAAAAAAACCAAATTACACTTTCTTAGTGATCTCAGTGTCTCTCACATTAGTCTGCTGCTTTGTGTGTAACTTGCCAGGCATATGCCATAAGCAAAAAAAATCAGCATTGAGGGTGAAATGTTTGATGAGGACATAGTAGATTATCATATGTGTGGCTGATACATTCTTATTATAAGAGGATTTACCAGTTTGTGCAGTACCTGATTTCAATATGGTGATTTTTTTGAGATTTCTTGGCCCAATTGTTTCTGGGCAAAGTACATTGGTTCTGGGTGGTAATTATGAATCTGCTTAACTTCCTTCAGAGACCATGCATAAGTTAATAAAAGATTGGGATGTGTTATTTACATAAAAATAATAATTTTGCTTATTACATTTGAAGGCATTAAATTGTCACTTTAAAATGTTCCTGATCCAGGAACACTTGCTCATGTTGAAGGTAATGGAAATAAGTTACACTAGGAAGATGTGCCCACATGAGAAAAGCTCAGGAGGCTGGGTCACTTCCAAGAGGTTCTCCCTGCCAGAGGTGAAGCTGCCTCAACAGGTGAACCAGCCTGGCATTGCTGCTGGTTCTGTGCTGTAGCTGCAGTGTTGGCACCACCCTTGAGCTGTGCACAGTTGGTACACGGGTCCAGACCTGGCCTTGACTGTCCATCCCTGACTGACTGTGAGGGGCATGTGCTGGGAGGATGGGAAATAAGACTACTAATTAAACTTTAGGATTGTCCCTGTGGAAGGGACAGGTGACTGAAATACCCACGTTTCTTCAGAGTTG
Source organism: Toxostoma redivivum (assembly GCA_013397375.1). Classification (NCBI taxonomy): domain Eukaryota; kingdom Metazoa; phylum Chordata; class Aves; order Passeriformes; family Mimidae; genus Toxostoma; species Toxostoma redivivum. The sequence continues at coordinate 158,755 of VXBI01008498.1, read as the reverse complement.
TGCTTTTATTACTGTATCCCTTTTCTAGTTCAAATGTCTCTTTGAGCAGAGGTTTTTATTTCTGGAAAGAGACTCTTACTTTATATACTAAACTAACAAACGGCAAAAGGCACAATAGCAATAGCATAACACCAAATCTTTTCAGAGTCTTATGCCTCATCTTGAAAGGCTGAAATGATCCCAACCTCCCTTTCTCAGTGGATGCCCTTTCTTCACTCTGCTATTATTCCGTGTTTAATGGCAAGCAATGCCAGATATAGAAATGTCAAATTAACACAAAGCTTTTCAGAGAAGGTTTGCTTTAATGGCTAGAGCGCATAGATATGAGAGCTGTTTCTGTGTTTGCACTGCACAAACTTCAGGTATACTGCAAAATTGGATGTTATTGGTTCTGTGTTAGAGCCAAATTTCACTAAATAGAATCCTGATTTGTACTCCAGCACTGTAAAAATAGAAAGAATAAACAGAAGTAATGATGCTCCCATTTGCAGAACTTCTCCTTAAAGAGAAGAACAAAAACACTCCAAGCTGGTTTAAGTGTGGGTCTGGAAAAGCTGCATAAATTTTACCTGAATGATGGAAGAGTTTGGCTTCTGTCCTAGAATGAAACAGTGCTTTTCCAAAGCTGCGTGGTGTCTCTAGATACTTTTATGGTGGATAACTTTCTGTTGTATTATAATAATATTTATTAATATTTGCATCACATTTAGCTCATAGTACATTTAGCACATTTCCCTCATAGTACTGTGTAAAGCAACACTTGAAGAACTGATATTTTTAAATTTAAGTGCTGGAAGCCTTATCCCAAATACTTTTAAATCTATTTTCTGCCTCAGGCTATTTTGCAGTTTGAGATATTTTGTGGGCAGGTTGTGTAATACGGATTATGCTGTGCTGCCCAGGTGTGGGTGCTTTAAATACAGCATCCTACCTGACATCAACAGCTTACCAAAACAGGTGTTTTGGTGAAGTGTAACTAGTTTTCCCAAAGCCACATCTGCAGTACTCTCAAATTGAAGATTACCTTCTGGAATATATTTCTAAGAGTGTTCAATACCCACTGCTTTTTTATGATGGTGGAGTTATGCTGAAAAGGCTTTTAAGATAAATGTTGTGACTCTTGGCTACCAAGGTAATCTGATGCATCTAGAGGAGCATATTTTAACTATCTCTGTGCAAAATCTAATTTCAGTTCAGAAGCATTGCCAAGGATTGCTGATTAAATAGAGAGCAGAGGAAGCTCAAGAAAGAAGACAGGAGAATATAGTAATTTTTGTAGAGACTAAGACAGAACATGACCTGAGAAAACTGCATTATTTATTTCTTTATCAAGAAGATTTTGCCTGATGCAGTGTATGGTACATCACATATCTATCTTAGCTGTGATAGAGTTAAATTTCTTCATAGCAGCCTGTGTGGTGCTGTGGCTTAGGTTTGTGATGTCATTCTCAGTAGTGAAAACAGGAGTACAAATGTGGCTGCTTCTCAGAGATTGGTTGGGAATCAGTCTGCTGGTGGTAGCTGGAGAGTGGTTACCTTTGAGTCCTTTTTTTTTCCCTTGTCCCCCTTCATTTACTATATGGTCTTTACATCAACTCATGAGTTTTTTCTCACTTTCCCTCTTTCCGTTAATCCCTCCATCCTGTTGAAGGGTTGAGCAAGAGAGGAGCTGGTGAGTGCTAAATTGCTGACAAGGATCAGCCCTCTACCCATCAAAAATGTATGTTATGGGTGTGTGGACCATAGTGTTTATTTTTTGGTATTTGGAAGTTTAGTTGTACTATATACACAGTATACAACATAGTTAACTTAGAACAACCTTTTGTGAAACAATTTTCCGTTTATATTCTAATTTATTCTTTTCCCTCATTAACTCTTCTGGTTCTCTGCTATTGTCATGTTTGTCCCAATTTCAAGTGTAGCAGATGAAATTAGACCAAAGACTAAATGACTTTGTCTGGATTTGAGAATTACATCAGCTTCACTGATGATTGTCCCTCGAGGGGAGAAGGTTTTCAGTTGAGAAATCTGCTTTTGAATAAGCTGGCTTGATTTGAATCATTGTCAGTGGAGGGAAGTAAGCAGTCTTAGAGGAGAAATTGCCTCTTTGCAGAGATTTCTGGAGCATGTCAGAAATGACACTTGGTTAGACCTTATTAGGTGTCCCTTAGCTCATGGTTGTATGTTATTATTCTGTTTGGAAAGACATACAAATTTATCCCTGTGCTCATGCATTATTTAACTCTCTTCCCCAGCAATATGAATATTGCACATCTTCACTTACCTAATTAGTACAATCTGTTGTTAATCTTCTTGTTAATCTTGTTGGTTTTAACTACTGGATTACAAAAATAAAGTGCATTTTCAAAATTCATTGGACTTCCATGGATTGTAGTGAATAGAAGAAATCTTATAGAGGATAAATAGGTATAATCAAATTGCAGTGGGATATGTGTTGCATCATATTGACCAAGTACAGTTATCAACAGCATATTTTTTCTTACATTAAATGTAATATTGGGAGAGTGTAAGTAAGAGACTCCCATAATGGAGATAAACCTCAGAGAATTAGAATATATGCTATTAAGTCCTCTGGGTCCTTAATAGACAGTACTGGGCTATTGGCTAGCTTAGCTGTCTTCATGGTATGCCCCACTTTTTTTTTTTTTGAGTAAGAGCCCTACTTAAAAGCTCTACAGTACCTTCAGCTTTGTGAACCTGGGAAGGCTACTCACACTTCCCTCTTCAAAGAAAAAGTATTTTTTGGAATTGAAAAGTGTCAATAGTATCATATGTAGCTAAGAAATAAAGATTTCTATCTCCATCAGCTGGCAATTTGTTTGAGTCAGTACCTAGTCATTTGGAGTTGGATTGGGAAGCCAGTCAAGGAGGAAGAAAAACTTTCACTCCAGGAGGGCAGAATGTTATTTCCAAATTTCTATTAAAAACTAATTAAATAGTATTAATATAAAATGAAATACTAATATTAAATAGTATTAATATATTATCAATTATTAATATATTTTCTCATCAAAAGCACTGTCATCTTATTTCCATCAATATCTTAGTAAGAAATCTTAATATGAAGAATTAGAAAAGCAGTTTTAGTGTGTCAGTGTGTTGGAGCAGGACCAATCTGTCTTGTCTGCATTAGCTTTAATTAAGAAAAATAATAAAGTTTATTACTAACTTAAAGTGCACAAGTAGTATCCCTGACACCAGTTCATAAATTATGGTTCATACTGAGGTATAGATTGTGCCACGACTTGTAGCAGTGAGATAGTTTGTATGTGTACAAATTGTAGGATGTGATTCAGTGATATTTGATTTTATTTACTTCTACATTAATTATGTTTGGAATGATTCTATCATTCCATAACCAGGACTGAAAATGATGCTACTACAATGAAGGAAAAATCAAACAACTGAAACTAATCATATGAAGGGAGCTTCTTGAAAACTCTTTTAAACTTTGCTACTGGTATCTGGGAAGGAGAGGTTTTATTGCACTGAGCAGCCCTTTTCCACTAGCAATAAAAACACACAATGTAATTTGTCTTCAGATGAGAAATTAAGGTGAAAGTTTCCATACAAATTAAATAGACGTGCAAGCAAAAGAGAAAACAAAATAAAGCCTTAGTTTTGTTCTTGTTTTACTTCTGGCCCAGTTTTCACTGTTGGCTGAGAGGTGACTACTGAAAAAATTAGGTGCTTTCACTGTGTGAAAAGTGGCTTCTAAAACCTCAGTCTAAAAATGTGACTCATCTTAACCATGCATAAAGGCTGGATTCTCAAGAGTTGTAACAAAGACACAGAAATGCCTTGCATTAAGGCAAACTGAATTTAAAATAAATATTCTTTCATGAAGAGAGCAGAGCAATAGCAGCCACAGTGTTTGTATCTGTTATGGTACTTGTAACTAGTTTGGCAAAGGTTGAGAGACAGCTGAGTTGATACCAGCACTTTTCTATATAAGAGGGAGTAATCTACCAGGTAGCTAGCAAGAATATGCTGTATGGTTTAGACCCAAATACAGTCTAACTACACATGGGGGCTTTACCACTGCTTACAGGTACTGTCTTTACTGTCTTAACTGTCCAGTAGGGAGTTTTGAAATACATTGCTGCAGTACAATCTGTGGCATGTCTTCCTGAGAAGAACCCAATTGATATTATTAGTCTCTGTATAATATATTTTATATATTAATTATTATTTATTCTATATATAAAGTATTAATTATATATTAATATTTTAATATTAATGCTCCTTATTACCCTTTTAAAGTAAGTGAAAACAAGAACACGATGATTGGCTAGCATTTGAAATCCTTAACATTTACAGTTCAAAATTATGAGAAGCTGTCGTAGCTAAATAAGAAAATAAAAATATTAGTTTGCAATTCAGATTTAAAGACCTATTTCTAACTAAGTAACTAGGAAGGGGGTTGGATCATGAGCTGGAATGTCAGTAAGTTACTCTGGTTTTTGGAAATGACTAATTAGTCATATACAACATTGTTTTTATTCTCAGTATGCAAATGCTTCAGACTAGTTATTCGGAACCTAAGGAAAGGGGCCCCCGGGATGCTTTCATGTCTGACAATTAACTATATATAATTACTTGTTTCATCACATGTACACTACTATATGAATTAATTATAAGGTATTAAATAGCAACAAGATTCATTTTGCCAAGTAAAATATTCCATGATGGCAGACAATATTTGTTTTCAATTTTTTCCTGTGATACGTATTTTTAAAACTATGTAATGTGTGTGGAGTCCAGTGATGTTTTCACAAGACTGAGAATAAAGACTTCAATTTCTTCCAAGAGTCTCACATTCTTGAGTAGCTGCTGAGCAATATCTCCTACTGCATGTTTTAACAAGGACAGTTTTATCTCAACGGTCTGTCTTCCTTTCCAAAAACTGGGGCAAGTTGAAATAAAAACAGCTCTTTGTACTGTTAAAAATGATATTTCTGAAATGCTGTAATGTTGTTTTGTGTCCTTGCAAAGCTATATAGAACTTCTGTCAAGGAACGTAGACCTTGAGTGACTTGGATTTTATTTCAAGTATGTTTTTCCTGATGGCCTCCTCATAGGCTGCAGAAGATGGACAGAGAAATCATGGACTTAAGCAAAGATCAGAGATTTAAAATAGAATGATGGGAAAAGCACCAAAATGTGTCCAATATGTATGTGTTACCTGTGCAGTTTAGTTATGGGCTATGAAAGAACATACCCTGTGTGAAAAGCCAACAGTTAGAATTTATTTTTGGTCTAATTAATGCTTTATCAGTCTATTCAAGGTGTAACAACATCTTGTTGATTTACTTACAAGAGTACTAACTAATACTTATAATCCAACTCACCCAGTTTCTCTACAGGTCTGTTAATAATTCAGTAAAAATCAGCATACACTAGCAACTGCCCAATTCTTCTTGCCCTCCCTACGCATTGCTACGTGTGTTGTTAGTGACCAGTTTCTATTTTGGGACCAGCATAGTGGGGATAATGGAAGGTTATTTTACTCTTTTCTTCTTGGTCTTTGTGTGTGCTTGAGGTAATTTTTGTATGCTTTAACTCAGTATGAGGGGTATGTTCTTACAGTTGATTCACAGGTTGTTGGTTGTTATTGTTGTTGGTTGTGATTCCTTAGGTTCTAATGCTTTTCTCTTTGGGGGAGGTGAGACATGCAGGTCTAGAAAGGTAGACAAAAATAAAAGTAATAAAATTCCCCAAGAGCAAAAACCAATTTTGGATGTAGATTGTATACATGTTACCTCTTGATAAATTTGCTGTTGGAGCCAGGCTTTTTCCTGGCTGTTGGTAGTACCAAAGGCACAGGGTGTAAAGAGAAGAAAATGTTGAAAACTATCTATAGAGGATAGGAGTGATAACAACTATGGTGGTGCTGTCAGCTGGAATAAATAATGTGGGGCACTGTGAAAAAATACACAATTTTGACTGAAGTTGATGGTTACATCCTTTGTGGAATATGTCAGTTGGAAAAACTGCTTCAGTGGATTTGATAGAGCAAAGCAAAACAAAAGTGCAATGACTGTTTTGTGACTGACTGGATGGAGGTAACAGCAGTAGTTAAACCATAGGCTTGACAGGTGATGGAGAATCTAGAAATAGTAGTGGGAGGAGGAGGAGCAAAGGCTGTGCCAGAGCCACAAGATATTTTGTCATCTCAAACAGCATGTGAGAAAGGGTTTACACAAAAAGAGACACATGAAAGATAGTGTTATGGAAACCAAAACACACACAAGATATTGAAACCAGGCTGTAGGTGAAAATGAAGGAAAGCTGAAGAGAGTAGGAGCTTGGAAATATGGTCAAGGAAGAGTGAGAGACCCTAATGGGAATATTTTTATTAGAGCAATGAGAAAGGAAGTGTTAGCGTGCGAAGCATTTGAGTGGTTGGGAAGGTAGTGTGTTTGGTGGTGGAAATAAAAAAGCCCAATACTTTCACAGCTGGATAACCTGGTGGGGTCTTGCTTCAAAGTTATGCTCTGTTCTTTTAAGCCCTAAGTTCTGATGGGTGAAGGGGTAGGTTGAGTACAGGAGAGACAAAGTGAGCAAGATCTGAAGATAGGACTAAACTTAGGTAGAAGGTGGTTGTGGGAGGAAAACAGCAGAGAAGCTTGATGTCAGAGGTAGAAAGTGAGAAAAGTAGGACTTGGTGGTGGAGGGATGACAAAGTAAATGGGCAGAACTTCTTTTCCTTTGTTCCAGGTGCCGAACAGGTTATGTTTGTTCTAAAGGTTTTAAATCCTCATTTACCTGTTTAATGGTATTGATTGTTGTGACTGTTCATTTTTGTAGTCCCTTAATTATTCAGTAGCATCTGCTGATTTTGTGATGCTCTTTTTCAAGGTCAGGGCCCAGAGAAGAATCTCAATCTTTCCCTGCTTATCTTTCTGTATGAGTCAGGTTGGTAGTGCTAAAGCTAAGGGCCTGAAAGACCTATGTAGTGATTGTTGTTACTGGGATCCATCCTTGGAATTCTCAGAGGAGAGGCCCAGGATTCATAGGAATAAAGGGTGGTGATGCCCTTGCTCTTAGCAGCAGAGCCCTCAGATCAGGATGGAGGTGTGCTGATGAAGTTGTGTGAGAGGTGAAAAAACATTAGCCTCTTGAACAGGTAAGTGTGGTGCTTGATACTTATAGGCTGTGAAGACATACTATTTTATTCACATAAAGCCTATGGGGGTATTATTTGTTTTATTTTAAATTATAGATCTAATCTACTCTGCTCTTGTGTTTAGGGTAATTTTTAAAGTGTTAATGAAGTATTTTTTTTTATAAATAAAGCTTTTCTTGTTCCAGTTTCCTTTCTTCCTGGGTAATTAATGTTATTTATTGCAGAAAATCCTGCAACAGTTTTTGCACTTCCCTTAAAATTCAGTAGTGTCTAACACCAGTGATGTCCTTGGCTGCCATATACCTCTCTAAGTGTGACCAGGGAGATCACTGGTGTTAGACACTATCAAGTTTTAAGGGAAATGGCTGGAGGCAGGACACTGCCCACAAAGAATCCTCAATTCTGGGAGTAGCCTCGTCTCCTAACAGCCCATAATTACTGACTTAGCACCAGACTTATTTATTCTGGCAGGCTTTTGTGGTGGATAAAGGCTGTGATGTATAGGGAGGCCTAAGGAGAGGCCTTGTTAGTGTGAGGCTTTGGTCAACAATGATTTATAGACTGCAGGTCAGGTTCTCTTCTTATTAATGGGATTGTAAAACATAACTGGGAATTTCACTCTGGGGAAGCAAACTCATTAGGGTGCAGGAGGAAGGGATACAGGAAATCTTTTCTTTGGTTATATATTTTGCATAAATTTTGTTTGAGTGCTTGGGGAAATAAAGAAAGGCAGGTTTTTTGGGGTTTTTTTCCCCTGATTTTGATCTTTTGCAAGTATAAATAAATCATTGAAGTGCAGATTCCAAACACCTACTCTAACCGTTTTCCCAGAGGTTCCCCCTTTTATCTGTTCCACTGGGAATAGAGCAGGTTGATGATCTCCATGACTACACTGTTGTCAGTACATCACAGCTGGTGGCTCAGTATCACATCACAGACTTCAAGCACACAAGTCTTTATTGTTGAATGTGTAGAGCCATTGGAATGGTGCATTCATCCTATTGAACTGACTTCAGTATCTCACTGGCTGAACAGTAAGACCTGAATATGCATTAATATGCTAACTAGGCTTTTTGGCAGAAGGAAATGAAGATAAATGTTGTAGGATTTCTTAGATACGGAAATGCATGAGGTTTTCTGTTGTGCATTTCTATCTAAAGGCGGCATGCTTGTTTTGGCTGGGTTAATTTTTTTCACAGTGGCTAGTACAGGCTTTTGTTTGGATTTTTGCTGAACATGGTGATAATAGAGATGTTTTTGTTATTGCTGAGCAGGGCTTGCACAGAGCCAAGGCCTTTCCTGCTTCTCTTACTGCCAGACTGGGGAGGAGACTGGGGGTGCCTGGGAGGCTGGGAGGAGACAAAACCTGGACAGGTGACCAAACTGACCACAGGGAGATTCCAGACCATGAGACATCATGCTCAGTGTGTCCAGTGTGGGAAAGGAGGAGGAAGGGAAGATGTTTGGAGTGATGGAGTTTGTCTTCCCAAGGCAGCTTTAGATGTGATGGGGCTTTGCTCTCCTGGAGATGGCTGATCATCTGCCTGCCATTGCAAAGCAGTGAGCTAACCCCTGGTTTTGCTTTGCTTGTGTGTGCAGCCTTTGCTTTCCCTATTAAACTGTCTATATCTCAATCCACAAGTTTTCTACCTTTTATCCTGATTCTCTCCCTGGTTCCCACTGGTTGGAGAGTGAGCAAGTGACTGTGTGGGACTTGGCTGCTAACTGGGCTTACATCATGACAGGTGAATAAAAGGCTACGCCAGTGTTTTCAACCAGTAAACAGGATGAAAAGGCTTTTATTTTGGTAGCTTTCAAAGACAACAGATGTTGGGCTCATTCCCTGCCCTACTTCAGTACTCCTCGATCTAATACCATAACCTAATGCATATGAAGCTTGCATGTGGAGTGTCAAAGGGGGAGTGGAATTGCAGGCTTTTAGTACAGTTAATGTCTGTGTGATTAGTTGTCATTTGGCTGTTATTTACTCTTTTTTGTGTTAATTATCTTTATTTAGTACTAAAGTTGCAAATTGTTTGTAAAGCATCTTACCTGCTATGTGTCCATGGTGCAGAGGGTCCTTAGGTGCCAGTGTAACAAAAGCTTTTGATAGTAGCAATAATAGAGAGTTGGTTGGGAGTTTTGATTTCTAGTGAACATTTAAAAGATGTATGCAATATCTTTGCAAATCAGTTGGAAAATACCACTACATCAGATTTGTCCAAATGAACACTTTAAAGTTAACCTGAATAGTTGTGGGTTGGGTTTCTCTGTTGTTTTTTTTTTTTTTGTGTTTTTTTTTGTTTTGTTTTGTTTGGGGGTTTTTGTTTATTTTTGTTTGGTTTTTGTTTGTTAGGGCTTTATTTGTATCAGTTGAACAAGCAAGATTTGGAAAAAAAACCAATTATAAATAAAACATTTTTCAAAATCTCAATATGTGGTATGTTGGCAAAGTGAAAGCTTTTATTTGGAGAACTTCTAAATTAGGAGGTTTGAATCAAAGGAACTTTGACTTAAGTTTTTCCCTGCAAAATAAAAACCATTGGAATTATAGGTCTCCTGTGGCTATTTACCTGCCAAAGCAATCATTACTATAGTTTTCAGAAATTTCTGAGTCTTTGGATTTTTAAGTAGAATTTTCTGAGGGTGCCGGAGCTGCCTTCGAGGCAGTCTGTTGATTCTGAGAACCTAAGACCTCTAATTACTCAAAGATTGATATTGTTACATAAATACAAATCAACACAATTTAAAATGGAGTTGTGAAATTATGAAAGACACAAGTTGCATCATTTGTTGTAGAGGCTGAGCTGTATCTTGTACCTGCTTGCTGCTTTTGTGAACTGCATACTTGTGTTTCTGCAGAATATCTGTAAGTCAGGAGATCTGTGCCCTGTTCCACTCTCTGTGCAAAACCAGCTGTGCTAGTCTTATGATAACTTCACTTTTTTTTTGTGTTCTTAGATGAAGTTCACAAAACGTGTTTGGAGCCTTAGTATGCTCACTGTGTTTGCTGTAAATGTGCGCTCATTTGTGCAAGTACCCATGTACATAAAAATTGCAAGATTAGCTGTTCCAAACTAGCACCTTAATACACTTATGATTCTTTTGTGCCTGCAGAGTTTACAAGGTAAAGGGAAGGAAACCAGCCAAAATGCAGCAGCCATGAAATTCTTTTGCAGTGGACACCTTCATGTTTGGTAACCAACTGCCCCCTGCTTCTCCAGCAGTGGGCAGAGGACCTATGGAAAATTCTTTTTCAAAACTGAATCAAATTAAGAACTTACTACAGAATCACTAATAATCAGTGTGTCACACTGTTTTGTACAGGAAGGCAAATTATCTTCTAAGAATGCAAAGGGGGGAAGAAAAGAGCAGTCAATGAGTGCAGTTGGTGAATTCCTGTTGGTAAAGACACAGGGAAGATAAGAAGAAATGAGGAATAAGCATATAACCTAAGCAGAACCAAAGTAAAGGAGTTAATAATGTTGACATTTAACATTGCAGCATTAAGAAATCAACCCTGATTTGAGTTTTATATAAAGAGTCTTTTGTCTTGAGTTGTCGTTAGACTCCACAAGATGCTTTTCCATACAGAGATTTTATTTTCAACACTGAAAGCTATAGACATAATTGAAAACAAGAAAGAAATGAAAACTGATCAGCAGGAAGAAAACCAAACCAGCAATCTGCCCATTTGATTTTTAGCATACTTTGGTAGCAAGGTTCAGTGACACATAGCATGACAATATAAATAGGTGTGCTGAGCATCTCAGTAATGATGTCTTTATCATTACTATTACAGGAACAATGTGCTACTGAGCACTTCTAAATTAATACAGCTTTTCTTTTTTGCACTGTAATAATACTATGCAGAAGGTTTTTTGTTATTTGTTGTGCTTTCTCTGTCTTACCGTTTAATTATAACCATACAAGAAACATGTCTAATTTTGAAACCCAAGAGAGTACCAAAACAAATTAGGTTTTGAATTCTATGCCTGCAGTCATTTTATTGGGAGTTTGCTCTAGAACCTTATACTGCAACAGGTGTTCTGCCCTAACAAGTATTTTATCAAGTTACATTTTGTTCTATCAAAGGAGATCTTTATATGAATGAGATTTTCACAGGTTCCTTTCAGGTACAGTGTGTATATGTATCTATATCTATATACACATGTATGTAATATTTGCAGATACAGATACGTGTTTATGTATATTAAAAATACTGATTAACTACTTTATTATTCTAAGAGAAGTTTATACTAAGTTTCAGGGTCTTCCCAGATCTTACCATGTTCCTTACAGTTTCTTTGTAAACAATAGTTCTTGTTAGATCAAAGGCATGTAGTGTGCATATAATTGTGTGTTTTGTGTACTGATGACTGAAGTGACTGCGCAGGGTGCAGTGATGGATGCCATTGCAGTGCTAAGGCCATTGGTCAGTTGTTTGGGACCATGTTTGGGGTTTTTTCTCCTGTTCTATTTAAATCACAGAAATAACATCAGAGGCACTTCAAAAGGAAAGATGTAAACCAGTGTAATCTTCTTTGTAACTCCACTAACAGCCATTCACAGGAACTCGTGGTACGTCTCTTGTTTGAATATTTCAAGCAGTTTTTTTAAAAGGAGAAAGCCAAAAAGCTTTCAAAAATGCAATGGTATTTAAGTAACTCTTTAGTGTAGGCCACTACTGATGGAAGTGAACAGCAGCATATTGAGAGATTGCAAAAAATACTGCTGAATCTGACTTGTGTTCCTCTTTGCCTTGTTCACAGATATTGATGAGTGTGCTGAAGGACGGCACTACTGTCGTGAGAACACCGTGTGTGTAAATACACCAGGATCCTTCATGTGTGTCTGCAAAACAGGATACATACGCATTGATGATTACTCATGTACAGGTAAGAGCTGTGTATGTCTGGAAGGAAATAACAGGATGGTGGTATTTAGGAATATTGATATGATTCTTCTGAAGTTAATCTTTGTTGGAGTCACAGAGCATTTAAATGAAATGTTAAACAGAATAAACACCAAAGGTACAGAAAAGGTAATGCATTTTACAGATTGTGAGTAGGTCATACTGTTTGCCTGAAATTGTAAAGTAGGCTGGATTGTCTTATGGGTCTGCATGGTTTTGGGTGATGATTAGAAAGGTGAAAGGAGGAGACTGAAGAGGAAAACAAGTGAGCAAAAATAGTCCTGTTTTACTTGGTTTTCATGTTCCGTACCAGTACAGCTTCTCTTGGAGTATAGCAACTCTTCTGCAAACTTTGGATGGAGTTAAATTTGCTACATATTAAGTGTTGTTATGGCCTCATTCTCGACTCTCCAGGCTCAGTTCTCCAGAGTTCAGAGGCCAGATGTTCTGCTTGCCTTGAACCACTGGACAACATGGTCAGTCTTAGATCTGTATCTTACCTTTTTGCTTTACTGCCAGTGGGCGTGTTTGGTTTTCATTGTGACTTTCTATCTTCTACTCTTCTTTTATTGCAAGGTAATTTAGGGTTATGAAATGAATGCTGGACATTAAAACAGCCTTTGATATCAGACCCAGGCTGACTCTAAGTGTTCTTGCATTTTTTCCTACAACATAGATAAGAAAATATGAATCAACGATGTAGCATATTTACTCAGTGAACAAAATAGTATCCTTATTTTGTGTGCACAGGGTAACAAATTAGGTTTTTCTTTAAAAGGCTAACTTTGCACAGTAAAGCTTTCTTGAAGTTTGGATTATCTAATAGAAATTGGCTGTAAATGTATGAGAGTATTCGGAAGGTGAAGATCATTTCTAATTTTGTTCTGTCCATTGTGTCTTGACATTTTTAGCATCAATTATATGTCTTGGTGCAGAAACAGCTTCTTCATAAACTGGTGTGATTTCTTTGTCCAAACACACAACACTCAGGGACATGGATTTCAAATCACATGTGATTTTTGTCAGTGCTGTCTTACCTGTACTTGTCATTCCTCTGATACATTGGCAAACACTGTTATAATGCAGTAAACCCACTTCTTGAAGGCCCAAGTTATAAAGCCTGCCCACAGCAGGTCCTTTCTGAAGCAACCAGTATGTTTCTGATCATTCTCTTATATTTTCCACACTCTCTGCAGAGTAAAGAAATTGTTTCACTACCTCCTGAGTGTGAATATTGGGATTATTTTAGGACCAACTGTATCTGAATCCATGTGATACTTTTTCTGCTTGGCTTCCCTTAACTTGCTGTTCTGATTGAACTTTGCAAAAGGTAAACAATCACCAACTTCACAGGGGCTTTGGGTGCCTATAAATATAATAAAGGTAGTTCTTGAGACTCCTCACATTGCATTCTTCATACTTGCTGAAACATACTGTTATGAAATACAGAGCAGTTGAGAGCTTTAGACAGTCAACTTCTGTAAAAGGTGTTGGAAATATATTTTAGATCTCATTCTCTAAACTGAATTGGTTCCACATTTGTAAATCATCGTTTCCTGTGAAATCAGCCTGATGGGTGGCAAAAGGAATTATTTCTTTTCCACCTTTGTCTCGATCAAGCAGGGGAAAGTCAATGCTAAAAAAAGAGAATTAGATGAAAAAGTTTTGTAATATTTCTAATTTTAAGACCTGCTAGGCCATCTGAACTGTGTGTCACGCTCTGTATGCGTGTCAGAGACTGTATGTATGAGTAAAGCCACTTACCATTATTTGGGACCTGGAGTTCTCCTGGAGATACATTTTAGTGAATTTTGGATACAGACAGCCATGAGGATACAGTCCCTGCTGGATGACAGCATTTCAAGGAATGGCAACCTAACATCATAAAGTGTACAATGTCACAAAATAACTGCATCATTTTTTCTAGTTCCACAAGTATTGTGTGAGCACCTCATGAGCAGGCACTGGTTCATTAATTAATATGTATCCAGGACTATGGTGGTGGGGTTGCATAGTATGCCCTTCTGTCCAAATCTCTCAATATTCAGGTAGAGTCCAGTTTTGAATGTTGTCAATGTCTGCAATAAATGTAGTCTTTCAATGCTTTTTTTTTTTTTTCTTTCTTTCTATGGACTTTAAAGTTCTTAGCAAGTCTCTATTTGCCTTATTGGCAATTCTGGGTTTAACTTTCTAGCTGAAATATCAAGGAAACTGAGGAGGAGGCTGTTTTTTAGTCCAATTCAGAAATAACAAGAATAGGGTAAAAAAGCAACAACTGACCCTTTGTGTACTAAGTATTAAAATTCAAAAAATATACTTCAACTCAGTTTTTTGTAATGCGGTGTAATTGAATCCAGTTATGGAATTATGGTTGTGCATAAAATACCTGATACTGTAAACTGGAGAGGAAGCTCTGGTAACACATCCTTTGGAAGATTACTCAGCAGGAAAAAAATGTTATGTTGCTTGGCATTAATATGTTATTGTTTGCACAGGAATAGCTGAAGCCCAGGAAGATGTTGAAAAATTATATGTGAACCTTGATAAGGCAGGTTATGATGTTAGTGATGTCCACAACTTGCTGGCAGACTAACATACCTTATTGTTCCATCCTATGAACATACATATAATTTAGCAATCATTGATTAAAATAGAAAGGAGCCATAAAATCAGTGACATTGAAGAGTTTTGCTCCTGTATGAGACATTTGAAAAGAAATCTGTGCTATCTGTCTCTGTCAGAGTCGTGCACACAAAAGACTGATTTAGCCTATAGCTGCTTCCAAAACAACTCCAGTTTCTTTTGTCCTGCCATGTTTATTGCAAGTTTTACAGTAGATCTGAATTACATTTTTATTCTCACAACAAAAGATGTAATGAAGACATCCATATCAGATATTGTTATTTGTATTCATACTGGAACCAAGATTCTCAGGGTTAGATTGAGTTAGTCACAACTATATTTACACAGAAATCTGTTGTTCGTGATTGATTTTTATGTCCAGAAATCAATCATAGCTATGAGAAGGAGTGATGACTTCTAAGTTGCACTCGCATGCCAAATGGATGCACAAACTGCAAATTAAAGGCATAAAAATATGCCCTGGGCTACCATTCTTTGGTATCCTACAATGTTATCTCATTCCCCTTTCACTTTGCTTTCCAGAACTGTGCACGAGTATGCTGCTGCACTGTCACTGTTAGCTGAGATCAAATCGGAATGCTTTGATTATTTTCTGAAGTAATAACATTCACGTCTTTACTTTGCATGGGATTACAGAAATGCACAGGCTGTTTTCTTTGCTTTAAAAAAGAAAGTTTTCCTTCCAGAAACAAGGGAGAACCCAGTGTCACCTCCAGTCTTTCAGGCTGCTTTTTTAATTTGCAGCTGGTAGCATTGCTCTGAACAGCATAGTGGAGGTTTTTCCTCCACAGTATATTATGGGAGAAGGTAGGAAATGAGAGACTTGGCTCTAACAACGAAGAATTCATACTAGCTGTAGTGAATGGTTAATCATGTTTAGTCTCAGCAATTGTCTTTAGATTTCTGCATAGGGACCACTCACCTGAGTAACCCAACAAGAATTGAACAAAAGATTCAAGACCCCATGAGACTTAGTGCATCCTCCATAGACCATATTAAGGCATAAGAAGGTGCATTCCCTGATCTGGAGAAGCCATGAATTTTCTGAGCCCCAGATGACTTTTGAGGCTCTGTTTCTGTGCAAAATCATGGGCCACCTTCTATTTCTATTTGGCATAAAAGGGGAAGTTATTCTGATAAAAGTGCTGGTGGTGTGCTCTGCCTCTCCTGTGGTTTGGAGTCAGAGATGATGTGGGGGAGGTAATGCAGCTGATGTTACCCTCCCAGAGACTTCTTCCCCAGGGGCTATCTCATGTTTCACATTTGGTGGTATTGGAGGAGTAGGTGTGGGTGGTCTCCAGGACTAGGAACTGTATGTTCAGTTCTCCCTGTGCCCCTGGTCTAGGCAAGATGATAAATGTCTGACTGTAGGAAGGACATATGAAGTATTAGTATATAAGCCAGAATCTTTGAATTAATGTTTGTGCATGCTGCTATCTGGGGTTTATGAACTTGTGTTACATACTTCTGGTGTTTTTTTGTGTTTTGTGGTTATGGTTTGGTTTTGGGGGTTTTTTTGAGAGAAGTGAGTAATCTACAACTTTGTACCCAGACACCAGTGGGCCTTAACAATTGTGCTGTACTTTGGCAGAAAATATATGTGAATTCTTAGCAGTTTAATTATTAAAAACATACCAGGCATGTTCCAAATTGTGGGCTACTTCTTTCAAGCATCCTCTGGCCACATTAGCAACAGTGTCTATCTGAGCTTTGTGGGACCACTGCCACATGTAGAGCTGGATGGTCACATATTTAAGCGTCTGCAGACCAAATAATGTTTTTCCATAACAATTTTTTGTCAATCTATTTCAGATTATTTTGTCTTTCCTTTTTATTTTCACTTTAGCCAACTCATGCTGATTTTTTTCTACTGCTTTTAGAAAACAGTAACTTAGAAGCCAAAGGATTTGGCAAACCATGGGGAGCTTTTAAGTCTGTGAGGCCATTATTGTGCATTACAGCCTGGTACCATCACTTTTGTGCTCCTGGGTTTTTTTTTTCTGACTTTTAAAGAAAATGGCAAAGGATTTTTATGTAACATCTCATCACTATGTTGGGTACATTTGGAGTTCTTTTTTTTCAGAGTCAAAATAGAAGGGATGAAGTAGTTCTTTAGAATCATGGAATCATAGAATGGTTTGGGTTGGAAGGGACTTTGAAGACCATTTAGACCCTTCTGCAATGGGAAGGGACAGTTTCTACCAGATCAGGTTGCTCAAAGCCCACAGCTTTGGTCTTTGGCCTTTTTGACTTGGTCATATGGAAAAACCTAGTCAAATAAATGAGAAATATGTTGAATTCACCAGGCAATAACTAGCTGTATCCAGCTGGACCTCCCTCTTCCTCTGCCTCAGCCTATGTGTCTTTCTGAGTCCCAGAGATTTTCCTAACAATATTTTTATGAAAATGGTGTCAATTAATTCAGCATTATTTATTTTTTTTCTGCAATAGCCTCTCACAGTAAACTGAAGTCTAATAATAGTTTTCACATAAATTAACAAGAAACATGGTTGTAGTAAGTTGAGTGACACCTGAAATGTTAATTCTTGGGAATACTGGCAGCTCTTTGTATTTTGCAAATCAAATTAAATCACAAATCTGTTGCAAATTGGAAGGAATTCCAAGATCAACATTAAAATAATTAAGAGTCTGGGGAGATTGATTTGACATATGGAAAAGATTTAAGGAGAAAACTACACATTTAGCTGCGTAATGATGAATGTGCATAAAGTAGTAAGGATTATGATAACAGTAATGTAATTAATAATTACTTGGGAGGTTTCAATAATAAGAGGAAAATGTAGGGGAAAGTACAGGCCTGCAGACAAGTGGCCAGTAGCTTTTGACATCAGCTTTTCAAGTCTGACTCATATTCTTTACTCTCTAATGATTGTTGGGATGTCTGGAAAAATTCACCTTGACATAATGCATAGAGAACTGAATGCCATGCTTAGCCCATTCAGCTCTCATGCGTCTGATACTCTTTTATCCACCTTTCTGCCATTTTTCCTGTGCAGCCATTAATGTTTTCCAGCTGGCTACATCATTAGGATTTATTCTACGTTTACTTTGACCATAGCAATCAAAACTGTCTTTCCTAAGCTCTCCTATTTGGCTCTATTCTTCTAGCTATCTGTGACTTATAAACAACCTACACATCTGCTTGGATTTCAGCTAATGCCACTAGTAATGTCCCTGCTTAGGAAAGATACCTTTTGGTTTGATATCTTGCTCCTCTTTTTTTTTTTTTTTTTCATACGGCGTGTAGCCAAACTTTGGGCCTTGTCTCCTTTTCTTTCCTTAATGCTTTGTTTACAATATAACTCCTCTGAGGATGAGAAAACAGGCACCATCTTTGCAGTGTAAATACAGCCCATCCTAATCCCCCAAGCACAGATGCCTCCACTCTGGGAACCAGCAGTCTGGTATCTGGAAGAACTTTAAAATGCCACTTCTAAGGACCTGCAATTTCGTTGGAATTACGGCTCATATCATTTGTAATTCAGATGCCCAGATTATCAGGACTTTAGCCTTTTGCCCAGTTTATCCTCTGTTTCTTGCAAGCTACATTTATTTTTGAGGGGAAGTACAGTCCCTGTCACATGGGGTTTTTTATTAACATAGTACTTTGACACACTTTGGAAAACTGATTCCTCTTGGTATCTAGAAACTCAGGTTCATAAAAGTGCATCTGCCTCTGGTCTTCTGTTCAGATTTCATTGGTTTATTTTTTGACTTATAAATCCATCAATTGTTTGGGACATAAACAGTCTGAGAAATCTTGTACTTTTTTCTATACTGTGCAGTAGAAGTGATGTTTAATGACAGGGATATTTGAGAAAAAGTTTTGTTGAATTTCCTGAAGGTAAAATCCATCTTTATTCCCTAGAGGACAGGCTAATTCACATGTTCAAGAAAAGTTAATTTCTGGGTTCTGATACAGGGTGGAAAATGGTTTTTTACCAGTGTACATTGGTAGGATTTCAGCTAGCTGTGAAGTGTGGGTATTTTCCAATATCATGTATTGCTAGATTTTTTTTTTCCAGCTGAACATTTCAGATCCCACAAATGAGTTCTGAGAACTGAAGAGGAATACCTTAATGTATTTAAAATTATAAATAAAATTTAGCTTACATGTAAGACATATGTGCTGTGTTTTAGCACCAACACTAACTTCTTCTAAGAGTAATGTAGTTCTCTGAGTTTCCATGGACAAAAGCTACTATAAGACTGATGTAATCCAGATTGAAGTCATCCATCTTCTGTTTAAAGCTGCATGCTTGTTCTCAGTTAAAGTATAAAAGTGTATCTGCTTTTTCAGACATGCAAGTGTATCCACAAGTCATCCTGAAGATAATAAGAGCTGATAGTGCTTACTACATTGGTAAATAAGACCACATTTTAATAAGTGACTAAATGGCCTCAAGATGCAATTTTATTCAGCACTGCTGTATGCCCTTTACCCTTCACTGCTGCAAAGAAGTTAAAAATCCAGAATGTTACCTCAGAGGGGTCATAGGCTTGTAGTGTCCCAACTTGGCTACATGAAAATGCTGTAATGTGAGACATGATAACAATAAAAAAGCTAATTTCTTCCTGTTTATTTCCCTTGACTTATTTTTGATTAATTCAGCAACATTCAAGTTTTCCTTAAGTTCTGCAGCTTATAGAGGAGCTGAGTTCATTGACAGCTCTTAAATAAAAGCAGAATAATTGCTCAATATGGTGCAAGGGACAGAGCAATAAACAAGCATACTGACAGGGGCAGGTTGTAGCATCACTGTAGTGACATACCATGGCTTGAATAAGGAAATGTCTTAGTCACCAAACCACTCGAGAATATAATGATGTGGGCAAATGAACCATCTGTCTCTCCATCTCCAATTTTGGTTGCACCCCTACCCTAGTTATGTTAGAAGTAATGTGTACATGCATTATCACAGAAAGCAATGCAAACTCCTCAGTGGTGATGGTGTCCAGCTATACTGCCAGGGTTGCTGTTATAATAGGCACTGTAGAAGTCAGCTTGTGTGCATGGAGCATTTTTAACTCAAAGCCTATTTGATTCTGATTTCTATTACCTGGCGCAGTTTCCATTCTGCTTTATAGTATGTCAACCTACGCAAAGCTCTCAGTTTTCTTTGAGGACAAATTCTCTCCTATATCCACTTTCTAGTGGTATGATAATTCACAAAGCTAATAAAGGAATGATCGTTCAGACTGAGCTTGTTGCTATGCGACCACATTACTAAGATAACAACACAAGTAATTTTTATATATATGATGTATCTTACACAACTGAATTAAATTATGCTTTATTTGGATTGAATCAGGTTATCCTTGGCAACTTAGGAGTCTATTTCAACTTGGAATGAGAACTTTTTTTTCTTAGAGCATATTTTTTAGGTCTCATTTTCTCCTTGGTTGCTGACCCAGTTCATGACAACTGTTAATCTGGTTATGCAGTTATAGCAGGATGGATTTCTCAGCTGATCAAAATCCAACGCATTTTTAAAGGGTCCTTGGTAGAATGTGATTTGAGTTGTTAAACAGAAAATGTATTCCCTTGACAAAGATGTGAATGCATGATTCTCAGTACTAAATGCTTAATTCTTTTACAGTAATCATTATTTACCAAACATATATATAGTTGATATATATATTTATGTGCATGTATATGCTTATCTGTGTATCTGTCAATACATTATATAGCATGGATTCCCTATTGACCTTGGGAGCAAAGGTCGGTAAAAGGTCGGTATTATATCAAAAGCAGTCTCTATTTTGCATTTCTGCAAATTTTTTATTCTGTTTAAAATTTATGTGTCTGCAGAAGCAGACATCAGAATTGATTATTTTGTTCTACAAGGAATATATTTTACATTCTTTGTATAATGAGGCATTTTTCAATATATTAGAGTTCCAAATATCAACTTGAGAATGTACTCAGCTTACAACTCAGAAAAGAGCAAAACATTTTTTAATATAAAGAATTTGAAACCACAATATTTCCAAGCATTAACATTGCTTGATATTTATATCACAGCCTTATGACAGACATCAGTGTACCTCCTGTTTCTCGCTGCTCTGAAGCCCTCTACAGCTTTTCAATTACCCAGTATCCCTTGCCAGCTTCTACAGTGCAGTTATGTGCTGTGTCAGTACAATATGATTGGAAGGTAGAAGCGTAGGGGTATAGAAAAATTAACACAATATATTGTAAAAATAGAAAATCTGACAAATCATAAGGCACTAAATGAATTATTAATTCCTAACGTAATTACATTGACTCTATGTTAGAATTTTACTGATGTTGATGCAGGAGGTGGCATTTAGTTTGCAATTAAGATGCCCCAGTGTACATCTCTTCGACTAAGCTCACATTCTCATCAACAGAGGTCAAGAACTCAGTTGGATCCAACTCAGTTGTCTATTAACAGGTTCGAGGCAATCGCCATGATAGGATTAACAGATCCTTGATTCATTGCAGCATGACATCCTTTCCCAGCTGGACCTCCCCTGGCCTGTCCTTCCATGTTTGATCACAGGCTGTGACAGATAGACTGTAAAGATCAGGAAACACAGCAGGCAGCCTTGAGGACAGTTTGAAGTCACAAGGATCTTTCTGGCTCAGGAGATGGGAATCTGCTGCTGTCTCACTGAGTGAGCCAGAAGCGAGGGAAGTTGGATGGCTCACATCTATCATGTCTGAGCCAGCTGGTGATTGCCTCATGCTGGGGGAGTGTTGCCTGTTCTCAGAGGCACTCCAGCCAAGGTCAGTGAAAGACTGGAGCTACTGCATGAAGCAAGACAGTTTTTAAAAAAGGAAGAGTGGAGTTATTTAAGGTTACATGATCATGCTGTATTGAAGTCAGTGGTTTTCTACACGTTCACAGTAAAATGTCTATAGCCACAATACCATTTAGCTGGGGTTTAAGGGTAGTGGGTACTGCTAGCAGTATATGGATATCATGTCTATCTTTTGGCATTCTACTGTTGAAAAACGTTTATAATCTAAGACAACACATTTTTTAGAAAAGACAGAGGGTAAGAAAGCTAACTTCCAAGACTGGTAAGGAGAGACAATATTTTTTCATATTGTCCAGGGCTTCAGAAGCCTTTTCTTTTAATATTATAGTTGTATGTTTTTTCTTTGAATTAATATGGAAGATTCCTATTTGGATAGATAGGAATTCCTGAATTATTTCTGTTCAGACAATCTGTGGGCATGGAAACTTTTAATTCTTTACAATTTGATTCCTACTGCATGCCACATGGCATGTCTTATAATCACTGACTCCTAAAACAACTTTTGTTTTTCATGAAGTGTTTGTGAGAGATTTATATGCTTTATGATAATGAAAGACTATTTCCTTAGCTCCTGTTTTATATTGTCAGTCATTGCAATTTAGTATGTCATCTTCTTTTACAGTTTGTCTCTGCAATTGTTCTCTATCAATATTGCTACCTTTTGTCAGTCCTTTGGACTGATGGTTATTGACTTGCAAAGCCTTGTACTTCGCCATACCAAACCACTTTCATGTGGTACAGACCCCTTGACCACAGCAGGAATTGCATCTTTCCTAGTCCTTCTTTGCACACAGAATTATGTTGAAGTCTACCTTGGAATGTGCAAACTAAACATACTGGATTTATCCACTTCACTGACTCACCCAGTGTCTGTGTTCCTATGTGTAGTCCCAAAGAAGGGCTTATATTTTTAGTTTTGTATGTAACTTCTGATTCACACTGAAAGGTGCTGCTGATTCTGCAGCCAGGCTATGGTTGGTCATGCAAGAATGCATAGTGTGTAAGTTAAACTCTCACTTCTGCTACCCTTCTAATTTTGTCTAAAACTAGTTTCAGTTCCTGAATTTGCTCTGTCAGTGTTTGCCAGCTCAGTAATAGAGTCTTTGGTAAGACCTCTCTACAGCAGTCAAAAAGAGTGGATCAACAAGGAGGAAATACTACCTACTAAGATAATGTTGGCCATCCGTAGGGTTGTGGCCTGCTAATGCCCCAAGGAAGACTGGTGAAATTATCATCAGTAACTTAAAAAGTCACATTGATATGAAGGGAAGCATTGCTGTCTATGTAATGCTGCTGTACAGTGTAATCCTAAAGGGTTTGGGTGAAATTTCACTTCTGTTAGTGAAGTTGCAGTTTGTGAGGTAATGTTTCTGAAAGTACTGTGTCTAGAAAAGATGCTTGATATTTTTCCTGAGGTCATTATCAATACATAGAACTCACAGAACTGTTCTGTCTTGGTTTTGTTTTTTTTTGTTAAAGAAAACGCTAGTGAGTTTGTGGCATCTTCAAGACTGAACTAGAAAACTGAAAATTGAAATTATTTCAGGGCAATAATCAATTTACCTTCTTGAAACCATGCCCTTTGCTGTTCATGTAGTCAGTTGTGCAAAAATTGACATACCCCCTACCTCATCAAGTAACAAAAAAACTTTGAGTATGTTGATGTTTCTATCAAGAGCCAAGAGCTCTGTCAACAAGCTTAGCAATAAAATAGGAAGCTGCTCTACCTAAATGGTTCATAGGAGTTTTTGTGGGAGTATTTTTTCATTCTGACAAGCTTCCAGATCATCTCAAAAAGACAGTATCTTCTTCTTTATGTTGTTATATGATGCAGTCTTTTCACATCCTCTAAAATATATTATTGGGAGAAATGGTGCAAGGAATTCTATCTATTTAATATTTTTAAAGTAAAAAGTATTCTAGGGAAAACACATTCAGTGAGCTAGCTTGATTAGCCCATAATGCACACTGCTCAAAATCAAAAGTCACTGTTGTCTTCTGTAGCTGTTCTTTAAAATCATCACAAGAAAGAAATTAGAATTAAGTATCTAAGTGTTTTATCCTTTCTTTTTTCAATTCATGTTTTGCTTTCAGAATGAGCACTAAAAAAAAAAAAATCAATATCCTTATTTATTTAGATTTTATTCCTTTATTATATTCACCTGTCTGAGTGTGTCTCCCAATATACTAATAAAGTTGCATTTAATTTGAATGGGGCACAGAATTTAGTCATGAACAGTTATTTTCTAATGCAAAATAATATTAGAGTGGTAGACTGTTTAATCAATAAAAGATGAATTTATACTATCCCAAATATCTGTCTTGGTAGAAAGTGGAATTTTATTTGTAAATACTTTGTAAGTTAATGTCCAAGTCACAGATTTGGACTGGACTGACAAAGAAAAGCAGCTCTGAGTCACACAGACAAATCACCAGGAAAAATATATTGTCAGCAACAGTAATTACAGCAGGTAATTGTGTAATTTACCCTGTTACAGATGAATAAATGCGATGAGTTTGGAACATACCAGCTGTCACACAGTGTTAACTTTGATGTTTAGGGTTTGGAAACCTGTAGTAGAGTCTTAATGACAGTGCATTTAAAGAAAAAAAACCGAAAGGTTTCATGCTGCTCAAAGTACGGATAAATGGCCAGTCTTACTCAAGATAAGATTGGTTTCTAGAAAGGTGAGGATTCATCAAGAGTATCTGTTCTAATTTGTTCAGGTGTTTTTAAAATTTTGGAATGTGCAAATACTTGAAAAGTTTATTACCTTGTTCCTAACCCTTCAGAAGGTGAAATTGGATGAACTTAAATTCTGTCTGCATCATTTTAATGCCTGAGAAGTAAATCCAGTTTGTTGTTAGCAGTAGCCTGAACAGATGCTACAGTCTACTTTGAATACCCCAGGTTTACCTTAATATACCTTCCATAGGATGGGCATCATCTTAGTTTGAAGTACTCAAGTTGTTCACAGCATATCTGCTTAAATCCCAACTTTTCCAAAGAGCAGGCTTGTGAAGGAAGTAGGGTTACAGAGGTGAAGTCATTCTGGGATGATAGTAATAGTAGCAAAATAGAATATCTGGTCAAAGTTTACTTTCTTTGTAACTTCATTGATTCTAAATTCATATTTTGACTTTTTGAGACCTGAACAATACTGTGGACTTCATATCTGTGGTTCTGCTTGTTCGAACAATTCATGGTATTCTTAAACAAGGCAGCAAATTTGATGGCAGAATTTTTCAGATATGTAAAGTTTGCTAAGAGGTGCTTATGCAAATATTTATTTATCAATATAAAATACATACAAGTATCTTAAAGGCATTCCAACCTTAATGATTTTATATTTCATGTAAGTACAGAAATAAGTATTTGTAAGCTTGATAGACACTAGCAGTTGAACTGTGGCAACAAAAACATGGTGTGCTCTGGAAAATCTACCCATGAAACAAGTTAGCCAGTGTCAAGTTTCATACCATTACAGCAGTGGGGAAATGAGTGAGTGCATTTCATTGCGTCTCCTTTACTGTGCTGTGCAGCTTTTTGTTAGAATCAGTTCAGACAGCTCTGCAGGTTATCTTCTGGTGTCAAGGGCTCTATCTGAACTGCAGCAGCCAGGAGCACTTCATGGCTTTCAAGGCCATATGTGTGTTAGCTCCTCCCTGATTCTGCACAGTGGTGAGGACTGGCTTCACCATTCTCCCCAAGTGCTTTTGTGTCCAGGGAGCATGCAGTGTTCACAAAGGACATGTTTGCTGTGCTGTTTTGGTGTGCCTTTGTAAACTATTCAGGATATGTATGCTAGGGAAAATTTGGTACATCACTGGACATGGCATCAAGGCTGATGAAAGGGAAAAGCAGCAATATTGCTTACCATCACTGGAGTATAACTTTGTTCCCATTTCCAAGTAGAGAACTCTCTTCAAAATCAGGTGAGCAATACTTAAAGAAGGCCTCCTCTCCCTAGAGAGCTCAAGCATCCTGCCTTATCAAAAGTAGTGCTGTCCTTGATATACAGTGAGTGACCTGAGTGTCTGATTCACAGCCCTGCCAGGGAAATGGGGAACTACTTCATGCATTAAGAATCTCTCTGCTGCATGAGAAGAAAGAAAAAAAAATCCCGTTTGTTTCCTAACATTTATGGTTAGGTAAGTTACTCCAGATTCCTGCAGGCACGAGCAGAATCAAAGCAACAGGAGCATTTCATCCACCACTGTGGTGCCTCTCATTTTCTTTGCCAAACAAGTGCTGACTTAGGTAATAGTGCTGTAATGTTGTAACTGATTTTCCAGGAGCCCCTGAATGTGTTGACAAACCCTGGTCACAATGCTCTTCCAAAAAGAATAGAAGTAGCACCAGCTGTTTCTAGAGAGTTTTGACTACATTACTGTTCTCTAGCAGTTTTGATTACTGAGACATCTTTCTTCTATCACTTTGTGCATATCCACCTTCTTTAACTTTGTGCTGAGAAAGTGTTCAGTAGTGTTTATATTTATAGACCCTCCTGGTCATGTGGGTAATCTCTAAGTTGTTATTAATGAAATATGAGAACAGCCAGCAAGTTACCAGCCTCAACAGCAGTCAGGTTACTTTACAGCTTTTATTTGTGCAACAGAAATACGTGTGGGAGGGAGGCCAAATATCCAACGGGAATCTATTGCTAGTGGCAGACTTGTTACAGCATGGAGCCTTTTAGTAAGGAAACAGTAAATAAAAAGGGTTGGAATTAGAAGAACTAAAATAAACATTTTTTAGTTGGCTGAGGAAATTGTATTTGCAGATTTAGTCTGGCTATTCTACTAGCAATAGAGAGCACCACTAGAGAAGCAGAATTTGCTATCATTATTACTTTTGACCACCTAATAGAAGATACTGAAAGCATCAATTTATCATAAGTGTCCGGGAGGTTTTGTATACAATAAGAGTTGGAATTAAGTAAGATTTACTTAGGAATAAGTAGTGCATCTGGCTAGATTATTAAAAAAAAAAAAAAAGAGAATCAAAAAGAGATGAATGTGTGGAATCTGTGGAGAAAGTCTAGAAAGTGTACACAGTGAAATACCTTTTAAAAGATAGATACCTCATTTTAAAATGTCCCTGGTTAAAGATATTAAGAGATCAGTTTGAATTAAGGCAAAAAGAAGTGGGTGACAAGGTCCTTGTCAAGGTCTAGACTGAAATCTCTTAAGGTGGGATTTGCAAAATCATTTTGCATTTGTGCTACAGTCCTGCCATTGGAATCAGTGAGAGTTACAGATGTTCCTTTAGGGGAAACAGTTGGGACTCTGCTAAATGCTTTAGAAAATCCTTCCCTTAAACTTTTCTGTTCAAGAGGGTATATAGAAAATGGCAGATATGAAAGAAAATGGAGATAAATCTTTTTAAACTTTAGCTGTCAGGCAAAATATTCTTCGATATATTTACTCTGCCTAACTGGTAGAAAAGTGTAAAAAATTCACAGGATGTGAATTCACATGGAGTAACACTGATTAATATTGCAATAGAAGCCTCCTTCAGAGGAGTGTATTGTGTGTTTTGTAAAAATATGTATTATTATATGTATAATACAGGAGGGGAATGAGGGTAGGCCTGCCACGAAATATGTGTTTTATCCATCAACTTGTTTTTTTTGTCTGAAATTGCTTAGTATATCTTTGTCTTCCCAGTGTTCCAAGAGATCTTGGCACAGACTTCTTTGTGTGCCAATCCTACACAAAATGTGAACTGGTCAACATTCAAGTTGTGTTAGTCTTTTCAAGTTGAGTCCTAGATGAGACTATAGCCTGTTTAGAGCCATAACAGCCATTATTAGAGCTACACAATTTGAAATTACTAGTGGAGAATTCAAAGGGACTTAAAACTAGGAGTCATGTAATCCATAAGTCTAGGAGGAAAATCCAGAATGGGAATAACCATAAAATAAAGAAAAGAGATTTTTTGCAAGGAAAAAAGTCTCAAGGTCAAAGGATAGGAAAAAAAGTATATGCTTGTCATAGGCTTTGGTATGCAAAATAGTTTTCTTTAGATGAAAGTCTGTTGTGAAATAAAACATGAAATTGAAAATCTTCTTAGAGTGTTTTTTAAAAACTAGTGTTAACTACAGTTAGAATGTCCCAAACTTTTGGAATTTGTATTTGCATATACATGTACAGTATTTCTCTAGTCTAGGTCCCAGTATCTTTCTTGTGTTTCCTTTGTTGATAAAGAGCATTGCACACATTAAGGGTTTTGGCTCTCCTAGGGAAAAAAAAAAAAAAGTAATGATGGAAATTTGAGGTGTTTCAGGGATGGATTTCATCATCACATACAGTGTCATGATTTGCTTCTTTTGTGAAACAAATTATGTCAGTTTCAAAAGTTCAGCTCAGTCTGTAACTGTCCTGGGTCTTGTCAGAGCTACAGCCACCTTGGAGCTTTCTCCAGAACCTAGCCTCACAGGCAGATGCAAAGAGAATGAGTGCTTGTTTTTTCAGTTACTTTTAATCCTACATCAGTAATTGCCAGTAATATAGATTACCTTCTTTGTTTTCGTAGTAGTATAACTAGGATGCAGTTCTGGAGATTAATTTTTTTTTTTAATATGGATGTGAAAAGGAACACTGGATTTCAGATGTATACCCAAATGGATTTTCTTCCTAAGGTTTCCTTACAGATGCCTTATTTTTCCTTTTTTACTATATTAACACTAAATACAGACTAAGTAAATAAGCTAATAGCTGGAAGAGAGAAAAGAGATCTGGATGAGTTAATGACAGCTATTCTCCCTGAAGAGCAACAATGGCTGAACAATTGCCGACAGAAGCAGCATCTCAGAAAGCAGGCATGCTTACACAGAGCCAAGGCCTTTCCTGCATTTCTTACTGCCACACTGGGGAGGAGACTGGGGGTGCGTGAGGGGTTGAGAAGAGATAAAACCTGGGCAGGTGACCCGAACTGACCACAGAGAGATTCCAAACCATGTGACATCATGCTCAGTGTATACAGTGGGGGAAAGGAGGACGAAGGTGTGATGGAGGTTTAGACTGTTGGAGTTTTGTCTTCCGCAGTAACCATTAGATGTGATGGGGCCCTGCTCTTCTGGAGATGGCTGAACACCTGCCTGCCATTGCAAAGCAGTGAATTAGCCCCTGGTTTTGCTTTGCTTGTGTGTGCTCAACTTTTATTTTCCCTATTAAACTTTTTAACTCAAAGCATGAGTTTCTGGCTTTTGCCCTTCTGATTCTCTCCCTTATCCTGCTGCGAGAGGTAGCAAGCAGCTGCTCTACAGAAATCGTTGTTGGCTGCACTGAAGAAAGCATTAGAACATGAAGACCAAGAACAGCATGAATATATGAGAATAGATGAAGATAAAAATCAGTCAAGTAACAGGATTAGCAGGGAACAAACTCTTGTGGACCTGGCTTTTGGTGCCCCTAGCTTTGAACTGAATCTGCTGGTGGTCATTAATAATTAATGACTCAAGCATTAACTAAGGGTAAACTGTGTGATGGTAACTCTGTGAGTAATTAAAACACAGGTTCTATTTTGCAATTAAATTAAGAAATACCTATAGAAAAAATGAATTG
Source organism: Toxostoma redivivum (assembly GCA_013397375.1). NCBI lineage: Eukaryota > Metazoa > Chordata > Aves > Passeriformes > Mimidae > Toxostoma > Toxostoma redivivum. The sequence goes on along the minus strand of VXBI01008498.1, from coordinate 129,668 downwards.
GAGGATATCAATCACAACTTTTAGCATAAATATATGGGAAGTATAAAATCATAGACTCTTTTAGGTGGAAAAGGCCTTTAAGATCATCAAGTCCAGCCGAACACTACCATTGAACTATGTCCCTAAGTGCCACATATACATGTCTTTTAAGTGCCTCCAGGGATGGTTACTCAAACACTTCACTGGACAGCCTATTCCAGTGCTTGATAGCCCTTACAGTGGAAAAATGTCTTTCTAGTATCCAATCTAAACCTCCAAGCACAACTTGAGGCCAATTTCTCTTGTCCTGATCCCTGCTACTTTGAGACTGAGCCCTCGCCTGTGTACAACCTCCTGTCAGGTAGTTGTAGAGCAGGTCCTCCCAGGCCTTCTTTTCTTCAGGATAAGCAATCCCAGTTCCCTCAGACACTCCTCATAAAGCTTGTTTTCTGGTCCCTTTACCAGTTTCAGTGCCCTTCTTTGGACACTTTCCAGCAAATAGTTCAATAAATTTACAGAATTTGCTCTTTAAAAATAGTGTGCATATACTGCGGTTTAAATTAACTCTGCCAGTTAGAGTTTAAATGAGTTAATATGAAGTCTTAAAGGGATTAACCATCTGTCATTTCTCAAATGATCTTAATGGATCAAGTCTTCCATATTACACATATAATTGCTACTAATTTTTGTCTTGTAAATGAGCCATAAGTGGTGGAAAATACCCCTCGTAATTAAGATAAACTGGAAGTGGGCATTTAAGTGTGTTGGCTATTGATAATTCAGGTAAATCTTATATCTTATCCCTGCCACATCAGATGGCCAGCTGGTCACCATGGTTCTGTAGTTCTATACCAAATCAATGGGAAGGAGACAGAAGGCCAAAGTAATTTCAATTCTTGAATGCAAAGAGATCCAAAGGGAAAAATACCTAATATGTTCTCTTTATTTAGATTATTTTAATTTAATCCGGGTTCACAAATTCTTCACTCAGCAATCTGATTTGTTGCAGCATGTTACAGGATTACAATTGCAGGGATGTATTCTATTTATATTTTTGGGAACTTTTATGCATTTCTGCATTTTAGAGATGATATCAGCTCTTACTTTCCAGTGTTGTTAATGGATGGTTCAGGAAAACTGCCAGCATAGTATTTTTCATCCCTAAGTAAGGGATGCAACTCAGTCATCATTCCTATTTTCTATTGGATTGGATTATGATTATTTATTTTTTCTTAGACCTTTGCAGAATTTGGATACACAAGGGAAGTATTGGGAAGGCTTGCAGTATGCATGTAGGAAATGCTATACAGACATTTATTTATAGTCATAAAATACACAATAGGAAGGATAGGGGCTGATGTTGCATAGTGCAAATAAGGATGCAGGTGCCACACCTTGTGGATAACGTGTTAAATTTTACTAAGTTCAGCAAGAGTCTCTGCACAGATAACAAATATGGTAAGACAGGTCCCTGGCTGTCATCGCATTAAGATGCACCACAGCATCTAGTGGGTCTCCTGATCAGTTTATGCCACCAGTCTCACTTTGTAGGGTGCAATACTTCACCCTAGATACACTTTTGAAGTAAATTTTTTCTCAAGCAAGCAATATGGAATATTCTGAAATAGTGTTTCAAAATAAATCAGAATAAAATTCTTTGTATTTACTTTATGTGCCTATATATATAGATAAGTTTATGTATATATATATTTTTTGTGTGTATATAATGAATTTGCACACACAAATATGCAAAAGTAAAGCAATTGCATCATCACATAATTTTTGCCTTTTAAAGTTGTCTGTGTCATTAGAACTATTTAACGAGATATTCATATGCACTTCCTGCTACTATTGTTATGACCATAAGGCAATAGCAAATTTTGGAGTTATGATTTTTTCTCTATCTAGAAAGATCTCATTCCAGAGATCGTTTAGTCCATATAAATAGAATGTTTAAAGCCTCATTTGATTCCCAGAACAGAGATGTTATGAATTTTAACACTGTTGAGCATGAGTCCTGGACAGTGCACAGTGGACTTCAGCTATATTAGATAATAAAGCTTTAGAATTCATAATTGAAAGCAGTGCATTTGGTTTTTTGTACAAGATGTTTATGCAAGTTCAGGTTGGTAAATCATTATAATTTCTCTGCAAAAATAATTTTAATTTCTTTGCCTCTGTAATACAATTGTACCTGGCCTGTTCTATCTTAATTATGGTATGCAGTGTAATAAGTATGGAATGTTCGTTAAATGTGTCACAGAATTTCTAAAGATATTTGAAATAAATGGCCTTGAGAAATAAAATTTTAACATTTCTAAATTAGGCAAATAATGTTTCTAAACTGGTTTTTGAACTTAAAAACCATATTGTAGGTTCTCTTTTAATGATTATTTTATAAATTGCTTTTTTTGCTTCTTTGTAACACATGGTCCTATCTGCTTCTGTAGTTTCTGATTTGGTGTTTAAGATTGCTCGACTCAGCTCTGCAATTTTCTCCTTTTTCTTTTAAGGTGACTTTCCAAGTGTTTGATTAAAAAAATAAACCAAAGTGATAAGCATGAATTAATGAAGAATTATGAGCAGAACACCACTCTTTTTAGTAAAAATAAGTATTTCTGTTTTAATAAAGCTGAATAATCTGTCCTGTTATCACTAGTGATAAACCTGGTTTTGGTGGTCTCTTTACATTGGTGTGGATAGTGTGCCAAGTGCTGAAAGAGTAGATATAGTGACATGGTTTATCTACTGGATTTTTGCAGGGGTAGTTTAACCCTGTAATGAGTCCATGAAAGAGCCACTCCTGAAGTGTGAGATGTCTGCTCTGTTAGGTGTCACTGTAGAAAGCAATATGAAGAAACACCGTGTTTAAATGGTTTTAAGTATGTTAGTGAGCTAAGATCAGATGATACAGAGAAACAAATTTAGATGGATTGTAAAACACACTGATCTTTATTTTTTTTCTTCCTGATTTTTTTGTATTCCAATCATATAAAAATCTCCTTCATTTGAATTACAGATTTTCTCCTAACTCTGAAACATTTTCCTCCTTAAAATGACATATAAACTTCAATCCAGGAATCATTTATCAGACCATGAATTTTTCATGAGTCAGTAATATGTGATTTCTATAAAAATAGACCTAAAGTTTGAGCAGATAACCACAGAAGAAGTAGTGATGGCTGTTTCAATGCAGTTTGTATAGAAGCATCCTCCTTTCTTGCAGGAGGATAAGAAACCCCAAAGCTTACATAGAGTACGATATCAGGCATATAACCTTTTTATCCAAGTCCTGTTATTTAGCTGATGGAAAGTTAGTTTATTTATATTGTATGCTTTAAGAAAAAAATCCATCTTGAAAGACTTGAAAAATCCATCTTGAAAGTGTTTTTTCTTACCCCCAAAAAAGCAAATGGTTTGGAAGGCACACTCAAATGTGACAGTCATCTCTTTATATGATGGATGTACATCTGTGCAAATGATCTTCAAGGCTTTGGTCCTGCAAACCTTAGTGGGCTTTCAGAGCTGCTCCAGCCACACACACAGAGCCCTTCCTCTTGCTGTGGCAGTCTGCAATCACCTGCTGCCCTCTAATGCACTTTTTCCCTTGCTAAGAGCTGCAGTACATGCCAGCGGTGCTTCTGCATTCCTGTGGCATAAGATGGATGACTGTGCTTCGTCTTTGAGCATGATACTTAATTTGTCAAATGTAGTTATTTAAGCTGAGTTTACCAGTGTGATGTATTTTTGTAGAGACCCTTCCTCCTGAGATACCAAGATAATGGCTTTGCAGGATATTTTGGTCTGCTGAATATGTTTCACACATTCCCATAGTTATTTTCTTCTTGAGTGTTATTTAAAAATTTAAAAATAATTAGTATTTAAATAAAAACATATTTAAATAATATCATAATATTAACATAAAATAAGAAAGCCAATATACTGTTACAATATAGATTATACTTTTTTCCCCAATTTGCATGACCATTACTTTTTTTTTCTATTCTGGAGTGGTTTCACATAAATACTGTTTGAGCCAGCATAAGAGATTTCACTATGTTAGGAGGTCAGAGTGAAATATTGTTAAGTTGATTTTAGAGGGGCTGGATCATTTGGTGAACAATAACAATTTTAGTTATTCATGCTGAGAACAAAGTAATTAAATCTCATGCTGGAGGGCAGAGGCCTACAGCCTCTGCTGTGCTGCATTCAGTGAGGGTCGAAGAGAGCATGATTGGTGATACCAGAGACACAAGTCCTTGTTTAGAAGAGGGACATTAGGTTAACGTTATTAAAAACCAAACAAAGAAACATTCAGCAGCAGCGTACCCACAGAAATAAAACTGAACTTGCGTTGCATTTAAAATGTATTAGTTACGTTGAGGTGAATGTTTCCCCCTTTTAAACAACAGATCCTTGCCATTACTAGAGGAAAATTTACCTCTACTGATGGATTGGATATGTGCCATTCTGCCAGTTTTATACTCCTACAGTTTATGGCCACTATTGAAATTGCAAGTTGAAAATTTCCATAGTGATTTGCAAATGTTAAGAAATTAATTTTCTTGACAACTCAGTGGGATATGTGCAGCCATTATTTATAAAGAGGAAGAGTCAGAGCAGTCTTCCCCCTGAAAATGGGGGAAGAAAGAGCATCTGATTCCAGATTTAAGACTTGTGCTAAATAGCCAGAACTGGTCTGAGCTGCACTAATAAAATTCACTGAAACCTGGACAGAATGATAGCTACGAAAACTTCGCATACATGTTAGTCCATATGTGCTGATTAAAATTAGATGTCTTTATGTTCCCCAAACAGCTGGTTTTCCTGAAATTTACGTTTCAGGGCTCTGAAATTATATGTGGATAGATGAATACTGTTGATTTAACAAAAATGCAAGGACTGTTTCCAGAAAATGGAAGCATTTTATTTTGATGCCTTCAGACTAAGATACTGCATTTGAAAATAATAGAGCTTTTCATGTATCATTTTGAAATGACACTTTAGGGCATCTTATTTTAACATTCCATTTACCATTTCTTTAAAATCACAAATTAAAAATGTTAGGTAACCTAAATACTTAAGCAATGCTTTTTTTTTTTTTCCCTTATGAAGTAGTGCACTGCAAATCAACACAAAATCACATTCTTCAGACTCCTAATTTATTTCCAAAACGGATATATCCTAGTATGTCCCAGTCACCAGACAGGAGTCTCATCCCTCACACTGGTGCTAGGACATACCACGCTAGAAGTCCCTTGAAAAGCAGGCAGACCTCTGTTATTTATTTCATATAAATAAAGTGCTTTGTATGGGTTGAAGGGAGGGTAAACACGGGCTGCACTTTGAAGACCTGCCTTCTGCTAACAATGCCATTTGCAGTTTGGAGCATGTGTCTTGCACCATTAGTCAGCTTTCTGAAGGAAACCCTAAGAATCCCACATAAGATAAATCTGCATGAATAAATTACACAGTAGAAGGAGCCATATGGATTTTCAGTATGCTAGCCAGTGCTTTGGCAAATGTTTATGAGAATACTGTAGCCCACATAGAAAGTGTAATGATGGTGGCTCCCTGTTAATGAAAGTGGAATTATGCTGCAGTGCAGGTATCACATGCTAATATGTGATAAAAATAGATACCCTGGCTATTCCATGGTTACATGTTCACCCAGCTATCCCTATTGCCAGTAAATACTGCTGAGTTTCTCTCTTTTTGATCTGGAAACCTATGCAAAGCTCCTATTTCGTTGTGGTTTTAAAAAATCATCCCGTTCTTGCTTTCCTTTTCAGAGCATGACGAATGTGTGACAAACCAGCACAACTGTGATGAAAATGCACTCTGTTTCAACACTGTGGGTGGGCACAACTGCGTCTGCAAGCCGGGTTACACAGGAAATGGAACCATCTGCAAAGGTAAGCTGCTGGAAACCTGAATGAGATGCTCTGTCACAGTTGATGCAATTATGGTCGTTTGCCTTGAACAAGACAGACAAAGTGCCAGGCTAGACACTTGGGTCTTTCACCTATGTGATCTTCACAGGCATATATACACTGACTTGGCATCTAACATTTTGCAGTAATTTGATGATGCATACATAGAAAATAGGCTCTAAAATTTGAAGTAGTTATGTTTCATATTTTGTGTCAGCAGTTTCTATATATGGTACACCATTCAAGGAAGCCTACAGTTACCAAGAAAGTTATGTCTGAAAACACTGTCTGATTTACATTGTCCATGATCAATGACTTGCTATTTTACTCGGATGAACTAAAAAATGTTTTAGTATGTCTTGTTATCGTGAGAAAAGCAGTAGACATGGGCATATAAGTGAGGTGGTGTAATGTTTTCTAACATTCTGATTCACTGCTAAACATTAGAACTTAAATTTCTAGTCTTAAAATTATGCTTTCCCAGAGGTACAATGCTGCTTTTATTCCTGTTGCATTTCACATCAGAAGAAATTACACTTGGTAGTTGGGCCCAAATCCTTGGAAGTTCTCAAGCTCTGAGGATATGAGAATGCTTGAAAATAAAAGTAGTGTACCTGTAGGAGAATGAGCTCAGACGTGAAAAGTGCAGCAATATTATACCCAGTGTTCCTTCAGGTTGTGTCTTGGTGTTCTTGATCTCTTAGATGTCACAATCTAAGGGTCCAGAGTTAACACTGGTAATGTCACATAGATGCCTTCTGCTGCTGTCTATTGCCAAATCTAAGCAACTCAGCATTTCTTTAATTGCTATGTCTGATTAAGGTTTTAGCAGTAGTTATTCCATCACCTGATTAACAGTATAATTTTTGTATATATTTCAAAGACAATCTCTTTGTAAAACATGGCAGCCCAATTAACTTCCAGTCAAACACATGAGTAGAGGAAGACATGTCAGGAAATAGGTCCTTTTGTGCTGAGCTATCTGGGGAATAAGAAGAAAGTCTTAATCTTGATAAGGTTTAAACCCAAAGCATCTTCTTTTAGAGGAGCACAGCTCACTCGGGTGCTGTGCTTTGTAGTAGTCCCAAATTCTTCTGCTGGAGGTGAGTCAGCTACCAAAAAGAGAAGATGTGTAACCCTACAGCACTGTGTTCAGCTCTTCTGAGTAAGAGCTGTGATTGCAGATCTGACAATTCAGAGGACACCTGGTGCCACTGTGAAAGAAAAGTATATCCCTGCCCTCCCTTCTCAATATGGAGAAGACAGTATGCAGGAGAAGGCTCTAAGCCTGTGTATTGAAATCTGTGAAATGCACTTCTCTGCAGCCCTGGCTTGGATGCCAGTGTCCTTCAAAGAGACCTGGATATGCCTCTTGCCCCCATGCCTTTGTCAGCTTGTCATGCACTGTGTTGCCAGCTGCAGTCCTGTGCACCATGCACTCCTGGATTGGGAAGCTTAGATGTCTAAGTGACAATGGTCTCACACCACAAGGCTGCTGTCTCAAAACTGAGAGCTGGATAGCTCAAATCTGTAACAGTTTTCTCTCAGATGAGCTGTAAGACCTCATCAGTGGTGCTGTTACACAGAGCAGCTGCAAACCAAAGCCTGGCACGTCTGGCTGGTTATAAGTGCAGGGCTAGACCAGTGCCCTGAAGCAACTCTTGTGTTAATTGTAACTTCCATCTGCCTAATTTCTTCTTGCCACAGCATTTCCAATTCCATATTGCAGATGCAATCAGAGCAACTAACAGTTACTATGCTTTCAATCAGAACTGATTGCATTTCTGGGTCCACAGAAGTGACTCTTTAAAGCATACACTCCTGGTGAATACTACACCAAAATATGTAAGTGCAGCATGCCAAAGAACAAACACAAGGATTGACTTTAAGCTGTAAATGCTAAAAGTTTTGAAGTTCTTCAGAATCCCTTGAGACAAAATTAGTATTTTTATTGTTTCAATTAAATTACATGATAAAGGATTGGGATAGCCAGAGAGTTTAATATTCAGTTGTGCCTGTTACAGCATGCTAATTCAGGCCTTTATTTGGGCAGCAGAACACACCAGCACTGTCCTAGGAAGAGTCTGTTCCAAGGGAAGATGTTGTCTTTCACTGCTTCCCAGTGCATATGAAGGAGCACATATGGGAGGTGTTGTCTTCAGATGATTTGATCTCCTTCTGTAGCTTGTCAGCCCATCTGGCCAGTGAGGCAGGGGGGCCATAAACCATCTCTTTGTGACCTCTGTCCTAAAGAGAAGGAAGTCTCTGCCCTCCACGCTGCACAGACGGCGTTCTGTGCTGGCCTACTGGCAGACTGTGTCCACCTGCAGGATCGCTGAGTGTGATTCTCTTACTCATATATTGTGCTCTTGCATTTTGCAGCATTTTGCAAAGATGGGTGTAGGAATGGAGGAGCCTGTATTGCTTCCAATGTGTGTGCCTGCCCACAAGGCTTCACTGGGCCCAGCTGTGAAACTGGTAAGATGATAACTTAATTTACGATGAAGATAATCCAGGGAGGGTGTTTGAAGTAATCCAAGAATAAAGGGGAATTTACATTTGTGAAAGAGGAAGCTGCCAGTAAAATGTTACTCACTTTTCTTATATGCTTCCCAAGAGAATATAATACAGCAATTCTAATTAGAAGCACATGGACTGCAAAAATTAGAACATGAATTAAGACATCTTGGGTTTTGATGTTTCATAATTAATAAGATTATTATGGACTTGCTTTTCACCTCAAGTGGCCTTTGGTGTCTCATATAAATAACAGATAATCTGACATCTGGAAATAAATTCAAGTAACTGATTACTTCTCTGCTGTATATTGTATTCCTGGGTCAGTAACCTACCTTCATTTGCAAATTTATTTGAAGTCTTGTGATAAACCCAGCTTACTTTACTCAGTGTTAGAGCAGGTTTCAGTGTTCCTACTGCTTTCACCTTCTTTTACAAGTATTCCTTTATCTTCCCCCGCTACCCCTGAGGATGGCAGTACCACAAAGCTTTGTTTTAGAACTTTATTTTTTAAGCCTTCAATCTAATCAAATTATATTGCCCAACAGAGTATGTAGAATGTTAATCCTTAGCATCTCAAGTGCCTGTAAATAATTTTTCAAAGTTCAAATTAATAACTTCAGCACTTTTATTTATTACTGCACAATTTTTAAATGCATTCTAAGCATACTTGCCTCCAGGAGGTAAAGGGAGAAAGCTTGCTTAGATTAATTGTCTTCAGTATGCCTAATAAAAGGGCACTCTGCTACCTATGATTGACTATTGTTGCTGTTCTATATTGCCTTCAATAAATCTTCCAAACAGTAGAAAGGAGGTCATTTGAGCAAGTACTGCTTTCATCTGACTTGTAAACATATCCAGTTTAATGGAAAACACAGACCAGTCTGAATTCTGTATTATCTGGTCTATTTGAGAGGTGAGAAATGTGTTTTCATTCTTCTGTGTTTGAGCAGATATTCCCACAGAGCACACGAGGGATGCTGTGTGAAAAACAGCATCCTAATTGCCCATTTATTTCTAAAACGATGTTAAAAGAGCAAGTTTTCAAGTATTGCTCACTATTTCACAGGCTGCAAATACGGTAGTATGGAGTACCAAGGTCTCTCTATTGTAATATTACTTGGAACAAATTGCGTGCTAAGATAATGCTCAAGTATTAAAACAGTTAATTTGTTTTAGTGATAGCTGTCTATACACTCCTTAAACCACTCTCCTCAACTAAATATAACGTATAGTTTGAAAGTGCATAATCATCTTTTGCAGCTTTATACTCTGTCTGAAGTGTGTAGACTAGAAGCATATTTGCTTTAGTCTCCTTCTTTAGTCAATATTAATAGCCACTATCAAAGAGAGATCTTACTGGCTTTTCAGCATTGACCCTGGAAGTCCTGTCTGTGCTCACTTCTTTATAGGACAGTCCATGGACACTCACACCCCAGTCCAGTAAATTCAAGTACCTTAAGCTAACTTAAGTTGGAATAACTGTATTCAGGCCCAAATGTCCTTCAAAAGAATCTGAACGGCTGGCCAAACTTCCCATCCCTCCTGCCCTTCAGGAAACATATAGGGAGGCAGGCAAAGGCTATAAGCTCATCTTATGCCTTTCTGAATACCTGATCTCTATATGTTTAGCATCAGTGTGGTGGTACTTAGTATGGTACATTAGTGTGGTGGTGACCTGATAACACATAGATGGTGATAATGTTGCGATGATGTGGAGCCAGTTTGCCAGCCCCAAACCAATTTCATTGCTCAGTTTTCTGAGGAGAAGACCCTCTCTCCTGTTTAATTTCTGTTGAATGTGATACTTTTTTCCCTGCTGTAGAAATAATGCTAGAGATCAGCCATAGGAGCACAGGTCTGGTCACCTCATATGGAGACTAATATACTGAGTAGGATTGTCATCTACTTGTGCATGGCTTTGAAACATACAGTCTGAAATATGGTGAGTGGCAAATGGAAAAATTATCTGGTCGGTAGAGAGTAAAAGCTGAATTTTTCTGAGACTGCACTGTCAGAAAAATTGTGCTGTATACAGCCATAAAAGAAAACTGGAGCTTCAAACAGTACACATTCAGTCATAGTGAATGTAGCAGTTTGCTGAAGCTATTTCTCGTTAGGCTTGAAATATTTCAAGATGTTCATACTACAAATAATTTATGCTGGAAGCTTCCTTTTGAACAGTCTCTAGATCTACAAAGGTGATGCAATCTTCTCTAGGCAGATGTCTTCCATTGCAATCACATACAGAGAAGGAGGAGGATTGCTGTAAAGGTGCCAAATCTATTTTAAAATTGCACATCACTTGTTTCTGTTCATGCTACACATATTTAAAATCTGCTTATTGAAGAATCTTGTGATTTTTAACTTAAAATATACAGTTTTGTAGATGTTGTCAGCAGCTGCTGAACCTATGAATTAATTAGCAGGAGATTGAATCCACACCCCAGCAGTAACCTAGAAAATGCAATCATCAGTTCTTACTGTTACTTTCTGTAATAGGTGGTTTAAGAGTTCTGTTTAAATCATTTCTCAGAATCATTAAAAGAAAGGATGCAGTTGGAAGGGATCTCCAAAGATCATTTTGTCTAATCCCCCTGCTCCAGAACAGGGTCAAATACAGCTGGCTTCTACAGCTGGCATACAGGACTGTGCCCTGTTGGATTTGGGGTGTTTTCAGGGTTGGAGACTCCACAGTTCTCCGGGCAACCAATTCCAGTATTCAATCACTCTCAGAGTACAAAAAATACTATTTTCATTATGTTCACATGAAATTTGCCATGCCCCTAGTCTCTTTTCTGGACATGACTGAGAGTTTCTAGCTTCCTTCAACATCATTAGGTATTTATACAAGTTGCTAAGTTTCCCCTCAGCCTTTTCATTTCCAGGCTGAACATCTCAGCTCTATTAGCCTCTCCTGGTACGACAGATGCTCTCTCCATTAATCATCTTCACTGCACTGCACTGGATTTGCTCCATGTCTCTCCTGTACTAGGGAATACCGTGCAAAATCCAGCATTCCAGAGAGGATCCTAGCAGCATGAAATCAGGGGGCACAATCATGTCCCGTGACCTGCTGGCAATACTCTTCCTAATGCAACTCTGGAGGCTGTTGGACACCTTTGCTACAAGTGCACAATGGTGCCTCATGTTCAGCTTATGTCCACTAGCACCTCCAGGCTGTTTTCTCTCAAGTAGCTTTACCACTGCCCTTCTGGTGCCTGAGGTTGTTGCTTAATAGTTGTTGGACTTAGCATTTCCTTCTGAACTTGAAGATACTCCCAGTGGTCAGTTTCTCCAACCTGTTGAGGTCCTTCTGAATCTGGTGAAGCAACTTCTCCAAATTCCGTATCATCTGAAAACATGCTGAGGGTTCTCTCCGCCTTATTGATGTTAGGCAGTCCTGGACCAGTAGCTGTATGTTGGTAAGTGATTAGTCTCCAAATGGATGTTGTACAGCTGATCAGAGATCTCTGATGCTGGGCACTCAACAGGTTTTCAGTCTATCCTACTGTCCATTTATTTAGCCTGCACTTTTTAGCTTATCTCAGGATGTTATGTGAGTATCAAAATCTTACTAAGATAAGCAGTATGTACTGCTCTTCTGTTCACCAAACCTAGTCATCTTACTTGAGAAGGCTATCAGATTGGTCAGGCATGATTTCCTCTTCATAAATCAGCGTTGACTGTTCCAAATTACTTTCTTGTCCTTAATCTGTTTAGAGGATACCATCATCTTCGCAGGGGTGGAGGTGAGACTGACTAATATGTAGTTCGCTCAATCCTTGCCTTTTTCAAAGATTGGAAAGACATTTGCTTTCTTCCATTTCTAAGGAGCTTCTTTCAGTCACCATAACCTTTCAAAGACAATTGAGATTGGCCTCAAATGTGACATGATCTAACTTCCTCAGCACTCCTGGGTGCATCCAATCAGGTTTCATTAACCTGTGTTTATTTCCAGTTTATTTAGACATTGATCCTTCTCCACCATGGGTAGATTTTTCTTGTTTCAGACAGAATTTTCCACTGGTCTTGGTGACGTGGGACGACACCTGAAGGTAAATCTTACCTATAAAGACCAAAGTGAAGAAGGCATTGAGCACCTCACTGTTTAGTATTTCCTTTCCAAAACCCATCCTCACATACTCAATCATTATCTATATTTCTCCCAAAGCCTGAGAGGGATGATGCTGTCCATGCTTAGGTCCTACCTTTGCAGCCAAAACTCAGTGCAGCTTTTGCAAAGATAAGTCCTGTGTAAGTAAGAATGGTTTAATAAATTTTTTTGCTTCCAAAATGGTGCTTCTGGGGTGTCAGTAGGAGTCTCATTTCTGTTGGAAGCATAAGAAGGAGAATCAACTGTTACATCTGATCAGATACTTCAGTGTGTTGTATTCACTGTGGACTGTCTTGAAATTAACAGAGCACAGAGCTGTTACAACACCTTTGAATGATCTGTTCGGAGCTTTTTAGACTAATCGTGACCTGTGCCATGTGAAAATGTACCAGTGAAATGAGGCAGCAGATGGAAGAATGGCACACAGATATATCAGCCTATACCACCTTTTTGAAAAATTGGTATCAAGCCATAAAAATTAGACTAAAAGTCATCAAGTCACAAAAATGAGTGGGAGAAATTCTATACTCCTCCCAAAGAATACTGATTGAGGCATTATTAATGTTGGGGATGCATTCATTGGCTTAGGGAGGCGGAGTTTATATACTAAAAGTCTTTTAAGTCTTAAAAGGCACACCAGCAGTGTCTCTTTAAAGGGCAGCTTTCTGCAGTGTAAAGATGAGACTGCCAATCAAATCTAAAAGTACTTGTGCCTGGTAAACTTTTTCAAAGTACCTGACTTAATACTACCTTCTTTAATTGCAAAGTTATTAATTCTTCAATCGGCATTTTTAAGTACTGTCTTAAATTGTATTTGAAGCGTGTTATATTTTAGAACTCAGAACAGGATGGCTTTTCTAGATTTACTCAATGTTACTGCAACTCTAATTCAGTGGCAAAGCTTTAAGAGTGGATTTTTCTCCTACTATGCATGTATATCTGCTAGTGTATGCATACAAGATTACTGCATTTTTGCTGCTTGTCAGCTTCTTTTTTTCTAGTTTCCACACTTGTTTTGTGCTTTGAGTGTTCATATGGACAGCTTTTAATTATGCATGAAATATAAAAGCAGAGTTCTGCTACTAATAGTATTTTGATGTAGTTGTTGTTAACAGGTGGCTGCAAGTTTTTGGGTTATTTTCTGCTATTTGAATTTCCTGCTAATGAATTTTTCTTAGTTATTGCAAGAATCATGTCCACCTGTTACTAAGCAATCCACGTTCAAGCTTCTGAAAATAAACTGGCAGACAAAGCTGTTACCTTTGAAAGCAACAATTGAGAAAAATTTTAGCTTACAGATTCTACATTAATTTAGCCATACATTATTACTAACATTTGCCTTAATTAAAGGTGTAACTGAATTTATGGAAAAAAATGGTGAATGGTGGATGAGGGTAAGAAGACCCTCTCTTACCTGAGCTCTTATCAGAAATAGCCAAAGTCAAGGAAAAGATATTATTTGGATCTCTGCATTTTTTTCCTTTTTCTTTTCCATGTCTGAAAACCTTCCACCTCAAGAGATGTTGCTAAAACAAATTCTTGTGATATTTATAGTTCAAAGTACTGAAATACAACTCAGACAAGTGATTTTATAGATTTTTATTGTTATAGATCAGATCTTGTCAATTTTTTGCTACTTTCTGTATATAAGCTAAATAATTAACATGCATGACTATTACTCTTCTTAACAAATCCAAATTAATTTGCTCGTGTGCAGTGACCCTAATAATAATAGACCTCAGGCTATTAAAGGCTATTATTATTCCTATTTCAAAGAAAGCATGTGAAAGTCTTCTAACTATGATTTCCCAGTTATTAGGAAAAATATTTTCTTAATATTGGAAAAGAAGACTTTGTCAAAGTAACCAGAGAGCTTGTTAACTTGGCTGAGTTTGCAAAAATGAAGTGTTTTAATACTTTTAGGATGACAAGAGAACTGCTGCCATTTAAGGTCTTGATCTCTTGTGTTTAGTTAAAACAACCACAATCATCTTCTGGCCAGGTAGGCTCTGAAGGTAAAGCTGTGACACAAATGGCATTTGAAGCCTATAGAATTTGAACCAAGGCTTTAAGAACCAAAATTACTTTGGCAGAGTTCTTAAGAATTCTTGGCTACAGTATCCGTAAGCTGTGAGAATATCACAGTGGAAACTTTCTGAGCAACTCAGGAATCTGCCATTTGCTCAGTTTTAAATCACTGATAGCAGATTGGGATTTATAACAATAAAAACAAAAGGCTCAAATTTGTGGGATAAGTATGCAAGGTCCTGCACAAAGCTAGAGTAAGAGGTGTGCCCTTCATAGTCTCACAGGGGAAGCCAACTGTGTCCTGGGGTAGATGAGTATTACAACAAACTATTTGAGCAGAAAGCATATTAGGGTTAATATTTTCATTCTCTGAAATCCTTAAGGTATTTATGGGGCGTTTAGTGAAGGAACAAACAAGAGAAGGGGGCAAGAGAAGTGGAATAAACATAAAGACAGCACAGCCATGGACTGTCCAAATCAAGAGTTATATGAAGAAGGGACACCTCTCCTATTTCATTCATTTTCGTAGTCCACTTGACTTGTTTGGAATTTGATGTCTTGAGTATTCAGGCTCCTGGTTTTGGGCTCCTAAGTTTGAAACTTAGAAGTTAGAGGATACTTATGTCAGGGAATGTTTTATTTACATTAAGAATCTGTTTTAAATTCATGGATATAAGAGAAAGTTGAGCTGCTCTATACGGTCTGGAAAGAACTTGTGCAAACAAATAGTTCTTAAGAACAATTTGCACCATAAAATATTTTAATAGATGCCAGTGTGCCATAGGAATTCATTATGTTCTGAGAGTCAGGCCTTTGGAGTCACTGAAGCCTGGCATTTCAACGACAGTAATTCTCAAAGTTTGTGGGCTATTATAAACTTTTTCTTTGGTGCTGGGGAAAAAAATCGTTGCCCACAACAGAGCCCAAAGAAACTCAATTGTGCCTTGCAAGTAGTAGAGATCCAGCTTGGATGCTGAGCTGCATGCTGCCACTGCCTGCAGCAGCGCTGAGGCTTTGGTATTCAGGTCTGTGTAACCCAGAGCCCTGGCTGTGGGAAGAGGTGAGTAAGGACAGATGCTGGAACTGCATGTCCAGCTCATTGCTGGACTTTGTTGCCATCACCTGGGGAATCACTGCCATTTTTCTTCTTTGAGTATTTCCAAGTGCTCTCCATTTCCTTGGCAAGTCTCCTAGCTTCCGCCCTGTTGAAATTTGGGTATGTGGCTTGTTGGGTTCAGAGGTTTCGCCTTTCCAGCCGTAGCTTAAATGTAGATGAAAACACAGAGTTCTGAGTATCATGTTCAAACAGTCTTAACTTTAACTGTAAATATGTACCTGTGCTTTTTATCTTCGGGAGTTGATTCTCTGAAATGAAAACACTTCTGAATTACACCTGCATTTAATTAATATCTTCTGTTGTTTCCATTTCAGCAGAAAAAGACAGGACCCAGCTGATAAAAATAATGTTTTTGCTGAGGGTGTTGAAACATCCTTTATAACTTGCACCTCTGCTACATAAAGTCACTGCTCAGCTTGCACAGGCTGAGTAATGAGTAGTCTGCATTACAGTCTTGCCCTTCTCAAAGATGGCTATGTTGCATGTAAGCTACTTATTTCAGAAGCTAGAATAGTGTTTGAGCTAGCCTTGGTTTATTGAGCTAATGCATAAAATTAGTGCTTTTAGTGTTGCCCACAGGAAAGGCAAATAGCAGAATCATGAGCAAACTTACAGGAAGAATCCTATAAAATCAGCTTCTAGGTCTTCTTTAAGCATAGTGACTAGTTCTAACTTAGACTATTATGTCACTGTGATAAATTTCCAGTAAGTTGGTACAGAACCATAATAATGAATTTTGAATATATAATTTGTGTTCTGCAGCCCTATCACAGAGCTACAGTTATGCAATGTGAAACAAGCATCCTCAGGTAGAATTTTTTTGGTGACTAGAGGGTAGTAGGATGTGACTGTATGAGGTATTTCCTTACAAAGCCATACCAATATATCGGTCATCTGATTGATAACATTACTGCTTTCCTTGTAGTTGCAAAACTTTTTAATGCTTTCAAAATATAAGGTGACTTTTGAAATTTAAACAAGAACAATAAGAACTTGTAAGGAGTAGGCTAAAATCAGAGCAGTAATTTGCACAGTCAATTTACTATAATATTCATGTTGCCCAGAGTGAAAATTATAAAATTTTATCTTCTGAGCTACTGTATGTAGTAGCTACTTAGGCACTGTATGTGCATAAGAGCAATGACTCAAATACTGAACTGTGCTCCCATGAACTATCTAATGCAATACCTTGGTGGTGCCATCGAGTCCTTTCAGAACTTGGAAATTATGTATACTTTTTTTTTTACTTGCCTCAGTTTCAAAGAAATAGTTTCTCAGAACAGTAATTCTAGGAATTTGTGCTTCTGCACTGCTTACTTTCTTCTGGTTAATGTAATTTTCTGATGTACTGAATAGGGCACAATATCTGTATCTGTTCCTGTTTGGAGATAAATAGGGAGAATAGCCTTACTCACAGAGTGTGACTGTTCCAGGCAGACAGGCCTAATTTGTACTGTCAAATATGATATTCCTAGAAAGTTTCTGAAAAATCTCACTAGACTGCTCTAGAGCAGAGAGTGCTTTTGGTTCCTGTATTTTTTTTCCCTGTACTCCTCTTGATAAGCCTTACATAAATCATGAGGTTTGGAGCCATCATCTTTGCAGCTTCTGTTGTGTTGATAAGTTATACAGTAGTTAATTGTGCTGTGACTTTTTCCCCTTCTCAAGTACACTGTTCTAGCTTGGGCTTGACCAGTGGCAGGTCTGTCTTGGAGGTGGCTGGCATTGGCTCTGTTGGACATGGGAGGAGCTTCTGGCACCTTCTCACAGCAGCCACTGTTGTAGCCTCCCTACCTTGCAAAACGTGGCCATGCAAACCCAGCATAGCTACTGTGTTCTCTTTGTCTTGCCTGAACATTCTCCATTTGTTAGTATGAAGGGCTTAAAGTGGTTAAAGTTTATTCTCCAGCTCAAAAGAATTTGGAAGATCCTTTACAGAGAGTACCAGAAAATAAAGCACAGAGTTTCTGCTGAAACCCTTCTCCATGAGGTTTTTTCCCTCATGAAAAAAAAGAATAGATTTGAAGGTATTTATTCAGAACTAAGCGTAGAAACTTGAATCTGTGATGTTTCCAGTCCAAGTTTGGATTCAGAAAGGACTGTTCTGAAAAGAGAAATAATTCTGCATATTCCTCAGTACTGATAAAAATCTACCAAGTCATTAATTATTGTCATTTCAATTATTATAATTAGTAATTTCAGCAAACTTCAGCTGTATTCCAATAAAAGCCAAGTCTTTATATTTACTGTTAAGAGGAAGTTCAAAACAGAAAAAGAAAACACGATTGGCAATCTCAGAAATTGTATTCAGCTAACCCCTGGAGAATGTGCCTTTCCTGCAAGGAATGCTCTATGTTGACAATGTTCCAAGTGTTAATTAAGGTTACAGAAAAATAGATATATGCAGCTAATGGATCGGTTGCAAACTTGACATGAATGGCATAGATAAGCTGTTTGTGAGATTCTGAAACTCATTGTGTTTGTGTACAAAACAACTTCCTGCTCTTCCCTTTTTTCAAATATTTTGCTTGAAAATGTATAATAATATGAAGTTAATCAATGATGCTGGTGCTATGTCGAACTAGTATTTTAAGTATGCATAAAAATCAAACATCCTTACAGGGCAGCAGAACTGTATGGGGGCTATTGCACTTCTACAAAAAACACTTGTGGTCTACATTGCGAGATCTGTCTGAAACAAAGAATACAAGATCACAGTATCACAAAAGCATAAGAATGGTTTAAATTAGAAAGGACCTTCAAGACCATCTAGTTCCACCCCCCCTGCTATTGGCAGGGACACTTTTCACTGTATCAGGTTGCTCAGAGCTCTGTCCAACATGCCCTTGAACACCTCAAGGAATAGGCATCCACAACCTCTCTGGGCAACCTCTTCCAGCACCTCACCACCCTCATTGCAATAACTTCTTTCTATCATCTGATTTAGACTTACTGTTGGTTTCCAAGCCATTCCCTTTTCTACTGTCACTTTTGTAAATAGTCTTGTCAAATCTTTCCTGTAAATTTCCTTCAGGTACTGGAAGACCACTATTAAGTTACCCTGAAGTCTTCTTTTTTTCTGGCTGAACAATTCCAGTTCTCTCAGCCTTTCCTCATAGGAGAGGTGCTTCATCCCCTGAACATCTTGTTGGATCTCCTCTGGACTCACCCCAACAGGTCAATGTCCTCTCTGTGCTGGGATCTCAGAGCTGAATACTGCACTGTAGGTGAGGTTCATCCAGAGTGGAGTAGAGGGGCAGAAATCACCTCCCTTGACTGTCTAATAATTTCTCTATTGATGCAGCCCAGATGTGTTTGGTTTTCTGGGCCATGTCCAGCCTCTCCTCCACCAGCATTCCCAACTCCTTCTCAGTAGGGCCCAGCCTGTTCATCCCCAGCCTGTGTTGATACCAGGCTTTGCCCCCATCCAGGTGCAGCACCTTGAACTTGGCCTTGTTAAACCACATGAGATACCCATGGGCTCACTGCTCAAGCCTGTCCAGGTCCCTTCTAGATGGCATCCTGTGCTTCAGATGTGTCAGCTGCATCACTCAGCTCAGTGTCATCTGCTGAGGGAGCACTTGATCCCTTCATCCCTGTTATTTATAAAGGAATTAAATAGCATCAGCCCCAATACAGATAATTACTATCAGCGAGTCTCCTTGTAACTTCTATGACTTACCTGTGCTACCAAATAAAACAGATGGGAGAGAAAGGGCAAGGGATAGGTGGTAGAAGCACTTTCTCCCCATTTTACAGATTTGGAATCAAGTCGCAGGAGGAAAATTGAGTGACAAAGTTTGTGTAAGAAGACAGTAGCAGAACTCTAGGTAAGATGTAAATCATCTCATTTCTTCTCCCCTTGTCCCTCTGTTAAGTATTTCAATAGCTGAAAGAAAACATGGTGGGGTTTATAGAATATTGTATGTCAGTGGGAAGTACAGTGAATTTGTAAAACCTAAAAAAACCCTTTGACCTTCAAGGGGGACATATTAAAAAATGGCTATCTTGTTATATAGGAAAAAATGGTTTAAAACTTGTCTGTGAGAGTAAACAAATGAGATCTGCAGCTATCAAAGAGGAAAGCCAGGGTTCTGCAGATCAGATGCTTTTTACTTGGCTGCAGTGTTTGAAAGGGAGGTCACTCTCCCTGTTCTAACCTGAATTTTTCTCAGGTATTAAAAATAAGCTCAAAAACAGCAGTGAGACACTGGTGACTTTAGGAGCTTGGAATGTTTACTTGCTTTACTTTGCTTTATATTTTTATGTATAATTATTCACAAAGAAAATCTTTGAAAGAATTTAAACAAAAAATGCCCATATTGGATTTAAAGCGAATTCTGGGTTTAGGCATGAACCCTAGTTACGTCATCCTTTCAGTTTTATAGCTTAAGATGCCTTGCTGCTTCATCCTTCTGTGTCTTTTTCTCCATTTCCCTAGCCTGACACAATTTCTTGGGTACATATAATTTCTTTCCTCCCGCAGTGTCATTAGTTTTAAATCACAAAAGATTTTTTCTTTGCTGAAGAGTCACGTACTGATACTTATCTTTATCTCTTTATATCTTCCTTTAGCTTGTTGCAAAACTACAAGCCTATATATAGCAGCTTAAGAAAAAAAAAAAAGGGAGAAAGAAGCCAGGGAAGAAAGAATACAACAGAAGAGCTCTAAGGAGACAGGATTTTCTTGTTATTTGTAAAAAACATCAAAATGCATCCACTATTTAGCTGTTATTTGCTATGGGGAAAAAGTCCTTTATTAAACATGAAAACTAAAGTTTCAGCTACATTCTTAAAATACAGTGGGCTATAAATAGAATGTGAATAGTGCAGCTGGGCAGCATTATAATAGAATTTTCTTCTGTTTTATAAGGGAGATAGGGATGACCTTCATCACTCACTGTAAGCTCTCTCATGAATTATGAGTCATTCAACTATTAGTGGAATTAAAATCTATAACACTGCCAATCATTGTCCTGTATCCCTATGGAGCTCTTCCTTTTGCTCTCAACATGGGGACGTCTGCAGTCTCTGCACATACCATGCCAATGATATGTTTATAGCCCAAGCAAAGGAATAGTGATTTAGTTTTAAGCTGCTTCTACAGCTTTTTCATATTTATATTGAGAATATTTCTTGTTTTCTTGATGAGTTGTCAGCTGTAGCATGAAAGAATGATGTAATAATGTGTGTGGATTTTTTCCTTTTTTTGTGCTTCAGCAATTTTGTACAATCTCTACTTGATTTGACAATTCAGGAGTAGCAATGCAAATTAGTTGCTATGGACTAAAAGTCCTGGTAAGAAAAAGTAGGTAAAAATGTTTTAAACTTTAGCACACATATACAATGTGTGATACCCTGACCAAAGAGTAGAGGACTGTAGCAGGAGATCAAGCTCAAATCAGGGTGTCAAAAACAATTCCTAGTTCCTCAAACTGTGTTTGAGTTGCTTTGAGGGTTCTTTCGTTTGTTTTCCATAAATTGCCTCTGAACTAAGTGCTTGGAAATTTACTGTAATCCTTAAAGCTTATCTGAAACAACCTTTTATAAGGCTGAGAATATGGTTGTTGCATCAGTCTTTCATATGTGGAAACATCCTAACTCATGGTTATGACTGACTTGACTCCTCACTAGAGGAAATGCAAGACGTTTTGTCAATACACTGTGCAAGTGAAGGCTTCCTTCACACCCACTGGAAAAGAGGTAGCATTTGTCAAAACTACCTCTTTTTAAATTAGCTCCCTTTTGTTTAGAATTCAGCTACCCTTATCCATCTTTAGTAGCTAGTCACTAGTCCTTTTTCTCATGTGCAGATGGAACAATGTAACTTTCAGATGCTAGTAGGTATCTAAAACAGGTATGTCAATGTATTTCAAGGTGTAAGAGTGTTCTTCCTATCTTGCAGAAAAGACATGCTTTTCTTTTTCAAGACAGGGCTAATGAGGAAACAGAAGCATGTGTTAACATGAGATGCTGTACTGAGAATGATGAACAGAGTGAATGCAAAACTACCTCTTTGTCAACAACTACAAATAGAGGCCCAATTCCTCTTAATTAGTCTTTCTAATGAGGATTGGCACGATCAATGTCACACAGTAGAGCTGAAAAATATATTATTTTTGTTTTACAGTATTCATGAATGCACATAGTTCATCATGGCCAATTAGATGCTCTGAATTGCAATTGCTACAAATACCACTTCCTTTGATGATATTGGGTGTGCAATGGGAGGCATAGTTTCAGTTATTGGTGTGATCTGTAATTGATCAATTTTTGACAACAAAGAATTGTTAGCAGGACCACATGGTGGAGCAGTCAGTGGAAAATTCTCTTTGATAACATTTCTGTCTAATTTTGGAGCACTGCCACTGCCACACATGAAATACCAACACGATTGAATTTCTTTTTGCTGGCATTTAGTAGGACCTATGGGGGTGTGCAGAAATCAATGGGGGATCAGGAGTCTGGAAAATTGCATACTTGAAGAATTAATGAACTATAATTCTGTATTACATTCTCAATCACATGTTGCTTCCTTTTCATTAATGTAACTAAATTAGTTTTCCATGGACAGGGTACTTTATAAACTGCAATCATGGTCTTGCTGGGATTAAAAAAAAAAAAAAAAAAGACCTGTTATAATAGTAGCTATTTTTTCATGCAACATGACAGTTGGAAATTTTTAGTGAAGAACATATCATCTGCAGCACTGACTCCACCTGTCGAAGCAATTTAAGATGACTTAACCAGAAGTTCTACTAGATCTGGGAGGTGTTGATATAGAAACAGCAACTCCAAAGATATTCCAAATACTATTTTTTTTTCCCCGTGATGGGCCTAATTCATTATCCAGGGGAGCAGGAAGAGGAAGGGCCACAGTCTTCATTCTTCTCTGAAGGCTCTATCTGAGATAACTGGTGTTTCTGTGCTGTGTAGAGAAAGTTCTTTTGCTCATAGAACTGTGTTATGGTAGGATAGAATTTTGGATGACTCCTCCTTGCTGTATCCCATGGGCCATCTGTAATCTTGTTCTTTATGATTTAAACTTATAACTGAATAAAATTTTGGGATGAAATTGTAATTAAAATCAAGAATATTCTATGGTTTAACGACAACTTTGATGTGAGAACCCACAAAGTGAAAAGAATGCCGTAATACTCAAGATATGGTATCATATCATTAAAGAGTTCCTTAAAGATGACAAATCAAAGTGAGGTTCTAAACAAAATCATGTTCTAGGACTGTGACTGACAAAGGAAGAAAGTTCTTTTTGGAGTCAGGTGCAGTGTTAGGGAAAAAAGGAGATTTCGAAGTCATTCCAAACAACTTAGGTTTTACTGGTGTAACTGATATCTTCCTGGATTATGTCAGCATTCTTAGCCAGTATATTCTTAAGGGTTTTATTCCTCTTTATGATACTTATATGCATATGATATATGAGAATGTAGTGGGATGAAAATCCCAAAAGCTGATCTTTTGTTTTTGTAAGATAGCTCCAGTATATTGAACTACTTGCAGGATCTTACATTTCACCTCTTTGACTTGTTTTTGCATAAGATCGCAAATCAAAGGTCTGGTTGAACAGAGGGTCTTCTAAAGTATCATCATATTAGAAATCTAAACCAACACAACCACTTTTTTGTTCTTAAATGTAAGAGATGGGACTCTGGAATTTGCAGTAGAGATGAACACTTTTCAAGGCTAGTCCAGAAAACTGAGTCATTGATAGCAAATACTTCATGTAGTACAGTGAACTTTCACTTAGTCCTACTGAAAAAGGTGTTTTCCTCCTTCCATATGTATTTACTAAACTTAGATAAGCCAGACATCATCTTAATCCTACTGTATATTCTGTTATCTGAGCATAAATCTGAATAATTGAAACATGAACTTTTAGATACAATCCAGACATAATATCCTTGAAATCGTATTGACATATGCAAAGGCACATCAGAATCTGACTGTTCCAAATGTACCCATGAAAAAAACCCCAGCTATTGACGATTTATCCATTTAAGCAGCTTCAAAGTCTCTAAACCACTTCTTCAGTGATCTGTTGCTGAAATTATTTTTCTTCCAGTTGTGTGCACTGTATTTATACTGTATGTGGGGCTGAGATGTGGATGGCACAGGAGGTTAGCATGAGGCTGGAAAGGCTCTTGCCATTGAAATGAGATCTCAAATTTAGCCTGAGTCAGGAGTGACTGAGCGTTTTGGAAAAATATTGGCTGTTCATTAATCTCTGTAACCATATCCAATGATAAAACCCAATTAGGAGACAGATTATTGCAACTGGGAGTCTCTATTAATTGACAGTCTTAGCTAGGTGCTGTGTATTATTCTGTTACAGAAAAAATTCCAGTGTGGAGACAGCTAACTTCTAAATATTCTCAGCTTCCAGTCTGTGGTGTTGACTTCTTGACAAGCAAGGACTTTGTTTTGTATTGACAAAGCAATTTTTGACAGAAAATATTTATAGACTGTGTTGTGCTCTATGTCTCTATACATTTGTGAATGCAGGCTTTTCTAAAAGGAGGACTTGGTGATTCACATTTAAGTCTTGAAGTGGGTAATATAAAATAGTAGCAACACCCCTCCTCCCACACCGTGGTTCTTTGTTGAGTGTAGCTTGACTACATTAGAGCTCGGTCCTGTTGCTGGATGAAAGAGAACTGCTATCTTTCTAATTGGAAATTTTATACCACTTTCAGTCTTCAAAAAGTGTTATTATACAGAAATTCTCTAATAATATGAATCAGACAGCTAGTTCTCCTTTCTTCTTTTTGTAGAGGTGGATAATTTGCTAATGATCTTATTTTACTCTTCAGGGAGCAGAGTTTTCTCAGTGTTCCCAAGAGAAAAGGGTATAATAGCTAAAACTGTTGCCACAGTTAAGGAAATGAGTGATCTTGAAGTACAAGGAAGGTATTTGGGAGAGCAAATGTCATGTCAAGGGGAGCTAGGTGTATACAGCTCTTACTTTCAAAATGCCTCTGATTGTGCATCTACTTTATTAGGGTGAGGGCTCAGGAAAAAAAATAATTTTGCATCGAAAAATGGGTAACAAAATATGGAAATAAGAAAGCTGACTGGTATAAGTGAAAATATAAAGCCTTTTTGCTAACTTTCTTTTATAAAGTAATATTTCATTTTCCATGCTTTTCTAGTACAGTATCAAACAGGACTTCATTGTCACTGTTAATATTCCATATTGTGCACTGATAGACCATAGCCACTGGCCAAGCAAAACTTCAATCAGTTTTTCTTCTCGTCAGCTCACACCTCTGACTGAGCAGCTGCAAGATGATTCATGCAAGATTTCACCACAGGACAGGGGAAAATTATTTCTGTCTGCTTTTCCCATACTAATAAGATAATTTCAGTTGTAGATACTTTTGCAGCACTTCCTGGGCCATGCTATACCTATTTGAAAACAGAAATCTTTTTATCCAAATTTCAAGGAATTTTTCCATTAAATCAGTGCTTTTCCTTTGTAAGGCACATTTCTGCTGCAGTTTCTTGTTTAACAGAGTTGAAATAGTCATATTTTGTCCCATTACAGAGCACGTTTCTACTAGAATTAATAACCAGCATTAGCTGTGAGAATTAAAACAAAATTCTGTGTATAAGGAACATCTATATTCTGAAACCTGATGGCATGTGCTTAAGATGTCATTTGCGTAAAAGGTTAGTGGTGAGGAGTGTTTTGGTTCTTTTCTTTTCTGCAAAATCCTGAAAGGAGTAATGACTTATTCAGAATGGATGCAGCAATGGTTCCAATGCAACAGCAAACAATCTGTGGGGAGTAAGATATTTTTCAAGACATGCAGCGTGCTTCCATACATGCTTATGATGGGAGACTTTCATATATAACACCAACTTTGCATGCAGTCATAACAAAACTAGAAGAATGTATTTCTTTGTTTATTGATATCAGATAAAGTATTTCATCCCAAGTAATACTTCTTGTGTTACAGATTCATCAGCTAGTTTGCAAATAAATACAGAGAAGTTGGTTTTGTTGTCACTTTACCAGTACTGATGTGACATTCACAGCTTGTTTTTCCTGAATAATCAGTGAGTTCATCTGAATGTATTTTGCTTGTGTGTGTGATACTGCTCTTACACTTACAAGGCTTATAGATTTACAAATAAATTTTTCTGAAGAGAGGAACACAGCCTTTCTTTAATTCATATCTGTTACTTTGGGCTAAATAACACTAGTGTTTCTCCAGCTTGTCACCAATAGATACAATGCACTTTCCCAAAGAAGTATGTGCAATTCAGTGTCTAAATGCAATGTTATTAAGTAGCCAGTATGAAGATCAATATCAAGTCCTAACAACAGCGCTTCTCTTTCAGCCTCTGAGTGGACATGCACAGTTGGCTCTCTGAGGTTTGTAGCTTTAGCCAGCCCCAGAGTGAAGTTGTACTGACCAGGTGAACCCAAGTGTTCAGTGTGGTCACTTCTGTTCTGCCTGGTGAGCTGTCTGCCAGGCAGCATATTCCCCAGTGGTAAGGGAACATCCAGATTGCAGTCCTTTCTTCTTTTCTTTTCCTTTTTCATGAGTAATCTGTGGCTTTCTGAGTGAGCAGCAGTAGATAAGGCACAGACTGCAAGCCAACCTTTTCTCACTACTGTAACATAATTTTCATTGATCTTCCTCTGATCTCTCAAACACCTCTGAGGTCCCACTGGCTTCTGGCGGCTCACAAGAAAAAGGCCAGAGTTTATACTGATTTAGAAAGAAACACACTGAGCAGTGGAAGATTGTAAAGGTTTGGCATTTCTTAGTCCTGCAGCACAACTACTCAGATGATTATCTTGGTTCACAGTGGAGTTGAAAATTCTGTTTTAAATCAGTAGAGACTTATGACTTAATTTGTGGTGCACAAAGCAGCAAAATATACACTTGCTGCAATATTGCAGCAGGAGTATTGGTAATTTTCATCATCATAAATACTGTCAGGGGTGCCTTTTTAGAGATGCTGTTGATAGAAAATCAGACTGATGCATCATAGTGAAAATTACTGATGAAATTTTATTAAGGATCTGTAAAGCTTTTAAAAAACAATACGCTCATGATACAGTTATACAGTTGCTCCAAAGAAAGTTTTAAAACAATTATTTGGCATGTAATTAAAATACCAGAGCACATCCCACATAACCCCTGCCATGTATAAGATAAACAACTCAAAACCAAATGTGGGTGACTGTGCTATACCTTGTAGTTTATGCAAGTGTTCCCCACACACTAATATTTTTATTACCTTCAAATGTGGAACAAAGTGTTCTCAATGGATAAGAAAGTCTCGAGGTTTCATAAAATTTGTGTTTGAATAGATTTCACAAAATACTTGGTAAGAGTATGTCTATCTAGCCACACATTATTCTCAGAAAAGAGATTCATTACTTTATTGTAGCTCACAGTTTATTTTCTTAGCCAGTTTACTCATATGAAAACAGCAAATGACATAAATGGGAGGTCACAGGGACTGTGGGCAGAATTTTGACATATTTCACATGTATCTCAGTAGTCACATCACACCTCTTCTTCATATCTGCATCCTAGAGAACACTAGGTCAACTGCTGATACACTTTAAGACTTTGTCTTAATTTGTTCCTTCAGTTCTTAGTTTTAAAGATTCAGCCTGTAAAGAAAGATTGAACCCTTGCTTTGGCCAGAGTGGCCAGTACGCTGAGAGTTTATTCACTGTTCAAACTCATGGTGGAGGGTGATTAGAGCTTTTTCTTTCTGAAGGCAGTTTGCACATGATGTGCCTCCTTTTATGTTGGTTCTATTGGCACCTCTCTGGTGCCTCTTAATGCTCAGATAGGTATGCTACTTCTGGTACAAAACACAGTGATAAGGCAGTGAATCTGATAAGGAACAACTCAGTTTTACTCCTGTTTGACTCCATACTCCTGGTATTCCCTAACTGTTAACAGGACTCATACTCTGGGACCTATTCTTTAGTAGAGCTTACTGTGTACCTGAAGGCACTGGAAATGAACGTCCCAAAGTTCTCTGCTAAGTCTGTGAGTTTGGGTGTCTTTAGAACATTCTTCGGTGGATTTTGGATCTAGTGAGTGTATAAAAAAAAAGTCTTAAGATATATTGTTATTGTAAAGTTTAGTTAGTGGAAGTTGTTCATTTAAGAGACACACTTCCCAAAGGAATTTTCAGGAGAAGGAGAATGTGTTGTGTTTCACCCTCATGATTTAAGCATTTGTTTGGAAATCCAATTGATTTCTTTGACAATTAGAGTCTGCAGTGAGTTATGATGAGATTCAGAGGTGCTGGTGTATGAACAGGATCTCCACAGGATAGGGATGCCCTTTTAACCTAAATTGGTGTCACCAAAGCATAAGCAAGGACCAGAGTAAATATGTAATGTTTTTATATATCCCTAGAAAAAAAATTTATCAAGCAGCCTGCACTACTCAAAGGGTTAACATCTTATTATATGGACTGGAACCTAATTCTTTTCTTCATATTATGGGCAGTTTAAACAGATGTCAGATTACCTGCCACCTATTGTGGCAAAATGAGTTGTTACTATGTAAGCAGTAAATTGGGGTTACCAGTACCTCTGCTGCTGTTAAATCCAAAATTATTAGCCAAATACTTTTATGGAAACCATTCCAAACTTCAGTGCAATTAATTTTGCAAATTCAAGTGTCAATAATGAAAATAATTCTGTGAAACCCAGAAATACCAGGGATATTGTTCTTTCCTTGGATGAGTATAGCCATTTCCTCTGTGTGAATTTTCTTCTGTTTTGTTGTTTTTAATAAACAGACATTGATGAGTGCTCGGATGGCTTTGTTCAGTGTGACAGCCGTGCTAACTGCATTAACCTGCCTGGTTGGTACCACTGCGAATGCAGAGATGGCTACCATGACAATGGGATGTTTTCACCAAGTGGAGAATCCTGTGAAGGTCAGTGTCTAAAAAAGGTTGGGTACTGTTATGTTTCACATGAAAGTGTCCAGAAAACGTCTAGTGTTTCAGATTGTAGTGGTCAAACATTGTGTCAAAAATTGCAGTGAAATTTAAACCTTGACCCAAAAGAATTACAGTCTAAATAAGCATCATCATCAAAGGCAAAAGAATATAAAATACGAATATTGCTATAACATGGAGCATTAGTGGAGCATTACTTTGTTTTATTAACATAATATGTAAAGTCAGGCATGATGATTAAAATGCAGTTTCTCTGGCCCTACATCTGCTTCTGTGCTTGTCCCTTGCATAAGTGATTTCCCGTGGGCTGATAGCATGCACTGTAATCTGTCACTCCACAGTAATCTGTTTATATGTCAGATTCTTTGTATATAGAAATGGGCCTCACTCCAGACCTCACTTCCTCCACTTTGTTTTCCTTGTACACTGAAATAGTTCATGATAAAAATATTTCCCATTGCAAAAAATGATTATGCACCCTGAGACCCTTATCTATACCTTGGTTAATACTGTGGTGTTACTCCTGTGTAATGGCTAACTGCTTCTAGAAGACTGCAATTTGCAGACCTACATTACAAACTAGGAAGCTCAGTGGACATAGGGCTGGCACAAGGTGTAGGGGACAAGAGTGACAAGGAGGACAGGGAGGTGGAAAGATTTTCTGTGTTCATGAATGGTGTTAGAGAGAACAGCAGATTAATAAGAACACAACTATTTTTAGATGCAGATCTCAGTGTGGAATGCTATTCAACTCCTAAGATATTTCATGCTGCTGCTCTTAAATAAGAGAACAGACCAGTCTCTTTTTTTGCCATGGACTTCTCAAGGCAAAATTATCCCCCTTTCTCCCTTCTTTCTCTGAGTGGTGAAATACTTACAGTGCTCACAGTGTAAGCTTTCTTATTGCTGTTTAAACTCACATTGGTGGGCTGCATCAGTCCCAAAGGGAAGCAATTGAATTAATTTTTCGAAGGCAGACACACAGACAGTACTCTAGGAGTGAGGATGACCTTTCTGGTATACCCATCATCAATACTTTATTTCAACACATTTTCATCACAGCTGAAAGCCTGTATTCCCAGGAGGAATCAGCAATTTAAGGCAACCACTGCTTTCGTAAGTCAAGCTTTCTCTGTCAAGAACTAACTAAATGTCAGTGTTAGCTGGCCTGGAGTTAGCACAGGAAGGTGCAAAGAATAAGTTGTGATCACTCTGATTATGACATTGCACCTCTGTCACTCATGGTCAGGAAATAAATACTCCATCCAGGCATTTATGAAATATTCTCAATATCCCAAGTTTTATCTTCAGTGTCGGTATAACACTTACCTCGTGGGTTGAAGATAGTGGTTTGGTCATGCGGTGTCAAGAGAGATACATGATACAAAGTGACTGTGTTAAGATGTGTGCAAACAAGTATCAATTAAGTAGCAATTTCGAAACAAATGAAAAGTCAATGGAAAAGAAATGTGGAGATTGCTACATGTATGCAGAAAAGGCAATTATTAGACTGTTTTGACTTTTTCTACAAAGAGCCAGCAGCTCTTTATTAAATGTACACAGAGGATAACAAGTAATTAGAGTTAAATCACAGATGCCAGGAAACTACCTTCATTGCTGATAACCCTAGTGACTAACAGTGGAACACTTCCAGTTTGATTGATTGCAGCTCCAAACATTGGTGTCCTTAGCAACTTGAGATCACAGAATCACAGAATGGCTTGGATTGGAAGGTACCTTAAAAATCACGTAGTTACAAACCCCCTGGACAGGGACACATGCCCCTAGACCAGGTTGCTCAGGACCTCATCCATCCTGGCCTTGATGGGGAGGAAGGTTAGATATTTTATTAGTTTTATTGCATCACTTCTTATTGGCTTGGAGCTTGTGACATGTTGTCTCAGATTAAAATAAAACCAGAAAGGGTGTGAAGAGACAACCTAAAATCTATTGCAGCGTGGAAAGTTGAACTTGCAGCAGCACAACACACTAGTGCAGAAGCAATCATCTTCTCTGCTGTCAGATCTTTCCACTGTAAGAGATTTCCCTACTAGGTTTAAAGACAAAAGAAAACGGATTATTTTTGATAGTACTTCAGTAACCCCTGGTAAGAAATTATTAGATTGAACTGTTGGTGGATGGTCTTTTAGACAGTCACTTTAATGGGGCAGCAGCTTCCAGGCTATACTAATCTCAAATTTCAAATTGCAGTTCTCCAGTTCTCACTTTCAGCTCTCTGCAGGACCAGCATCCTCTGTAACTTTCTGTCTTGTGCAAGTGCTTCAGCTTGCAGAGCTGTAGAAGGAACAGTGGAAACTACTTCAAAGTAGTCTTTTATATAGAGTGCATAATAGGTTTGACTTGACTCATCTTTTTGTAAGTTTTAGTTGCTTTGAAGTAAGTTCCTTCTTTTAGAGGAAAAAAACCTCTAAAAGCCAAGAATGCATGGATTTAGGTTTTCTTTCTTGATTGTTCTTCATCATCCTCCTCAAATCTGGGTCCGTTTGTGTCCCCTGAACATGTACTGATAATACTGCACAGAGTATTTCAGTGATTAGTGTAATCAGTTCTTTGTTTCCTTCAGCAAAGCCTCCGATTTTAAAAAACCCACATGGAAACACTTCTGTTAAAATCACAGATGCACAGAAGCATTTCCTTAAAAGACTTATTTTAACAGAATTCTAAAGCTGCACCTACCCCTTTTAGGACCTCATACTAAATATTCCTACCTAGACCTGGGCTCCTTCGTCACACTAGACTTTGTCAGTTCTTGATGATGAAGTTATAGTTACTGAATTGCCTATTTTACACATCTATTGACCTTGGCCACTGCTGCTTCCTTGGCACAACTGAGAATATTGAGTATTTTGACTAATGTACTTGAATGCAAAGATTCATAATCCCATTTTATTGTACCTACAGGCAATGGAAGACCTAGAGATCCCTTTGCTAATAGTTTTGATTCACACTGTACCCCTAGGTACACCTATGGTGTCTATAAAATTTACTGAGAGAAATTATGGGAAATGCGGCTGTAGGGCTTCAACCTCTTAGCAGCACTTGCTGTTTTTCCCTTGGAAATAGAATTATGTTATGCCTTGTTATGTTTCCAGAAAAGTGAAATATCAGCCATGTAGTCCTTGAGACTGTATGGCTTTGGGAAGTCTTATATTTTATATATGTAAGTATAGCATTCAGTATGGCATATTAACTGGTATCTTCCTCTTTGCCCCTGACAGCTTTTCTTTATAGTTTCTTTAAACAGTCTTACTGGTACTGAAGGTTGTCTCTTATGTACCATTTCATAGCAAGACCTGGGCTAAGGGGGTAGATATTGTATCTTCAGGCTTCACTGCAGTAAAAAAAAAATTAGGACAAATGAGGGCAAAATCCTAAAATAAGAAAGTTCAGGCCTCATTAATGTTTGCCCTGCAGTTCTCTGTAACATCCTGATTCCTTTGAATTTGTCCTTTGCAATGTCTAAAAGCTCCCATAATCAGTTGAAGAGGGAGGCTATATTGGTTTGCACCAGAATAGTGCAGGTTATGCCTCATCAGTTGTTGGACATTTGGCATGCACCCAAATCCAAAGAAAGCTCACCTAATTAAGGCAGCCCCTTAGGACTTACCAAGAGAATCTGTCAGGTACCAGCTGTTGTTAGTACAGAATATCAGATCAATGTACCTTCACTCTCAGCAGGTACTACATTCTTTGAATGAGACAGATGCAAATGAAAGGTTTGGATAGATCAATCCAGAATGCCCATTTTGTAAAAGAGTCTTTTTTGGTTGTAAGGTGTCCTGATTTAGGGTAAATTTGGGAGGAAACTTGAATGGGGTCTCTTTAAGAAACAGATACAAGCAGTCCCTTTCCCTATTGGTTCAGGAAAAAATATTTCTTCAGAGAGAAGTGGAAAAAATCTGTTTATTTAACAAGCAAAACACTTTCCAGCACAAAAATGAGCAATACTAAACAGTAAACCTCTCGCCCCTCTGAAGAGATGACAGATTCAGCAGAGTCCCTTCCGTGGGTTGCAGCCCGGCTCACTCAGGCTGTTCTCAGTCCCTCCGGTGCTGGGAAATGTCACAGCCCAGGCCAGGCCTGGTGGGACACAGGTGTGAGCTCCCGGTGCTCCTCTGGGTTTTCAGACCAGAGCAGGTTCGAACAATTCCAGGAAGAAGGGAGGGAAAAAAACCAAACTGCAGTCCAGGGAACTTCTTTGCCTCAGTTAGTCAGAAAAACCAACCAAAAGCAAAAGGAGAGCTCTCTCCCGCTGTCCACTGCAGACAGAGCAGTCTGTGAGAAGGATGCAGAGGAGCCGGGTGTAGACTCTGATAACAAAACTCTGCACTTCTTCTCCCCCCCTTCACTCTGGGAACCAGTTTTAAATCTGCAAGATTTAAATATTTAACTAACAGAACAGACGATTTTGGGGATACAAGCATTAT
Source organism: Toxostoma redivivum (assembly GCA_013397375.1). Lineage (NCBI taxonomy): Eukaryota > Metazoa > Chordata > Aves > Passeriformes > Mimidae > Toxostoma > Toxostoma redivivum. The sequence continues at coordinate 96,560 of VXBI01008498.1, read as the reverse complement.
AAAGTCACTCCAAGACAGAAGGTTTTATTCATATGTGAACTCCGGTTTGGGTTTTCTGTTCTGAAGTATCATATTTTTTTTTCCTGCCATCCTGCTTCCAGAATTAGAATCACTTACTTTTCTGTGTGACAGAGCAGCCTGCCTGACAGCACAGAGGCTCGACTTGAAGTCTGTTTTCAACAATCCAGGATAATGAGGGATGGAGGCACATTACAAAGCCTCAGTATGCTCCCCAGCCTTACTGACTGAGCAGAGTCCAAAACGGTCACTCCAGCATCTATATCTCAGGATCTGGAAGGCAGAGGAATTGCTGGCTGTCAGGATGTTTCAACTTATCTTACACTGCATCCAGTATTTTAGAGAGAGAGACTGCTTGAAGTTGAAAAAACACTCTGTTTGGAGTCCTACACTTAGGTTTATCAGAAGCTCTGTTTTAGATAGCACTTAAGGGAAACAGGAAATAAAAAAATCACTACTCTTCAGCAGGAAACCTTACTAACACTCACAGAGTTCCATCAAAATCCTTTTGCTTTTATTCATGATCATTAAAGGTCAGCAAATAAAGTGACTTCTTTCTTTTTTCCCATTTATCCCAAATAGAGTTTAAACCTTAAGGCTTTAGTATTGAATTTGGGAACCCAACTTAAGCATCACTAAACAGAAGGCAGATATAGAGACACATTAGTATTTCAATATTCTGATGTGGGAAGAATACAAAACTGTCAGAGTTTCTGGTCTTTTATAAAAGGACTAACAAAACAGAAACTTGACCACTATATTTTATAAGACAGCAATGGGAACACATTTACTCTATAGGGAAACAACATTTCTGTCAAGCTGATGTTACCAACATGTGAAGTCTCAGCTCTTCATCTTCCACATCTGGTAAGCACTTTCACAGGTGGCTTACATGAACTCACAAATAAATTATTCACAATTCACTCGCTCTTTGAAGAATGATTACACCAGTCAATAGATCTACTCAAGACAGAAAAGAACAGAAACAGAACTTTGTGCTTAAATGAGCTTGGGTTCCCTAGCAAATGCACTCCTTGCTTTTTTGCCTTAAGCAAAAAGTACTCAGGTATCCTGGTATTTATACCTTGCTGAGCTAATGCTGTTCCTCAGAGCAAAGGTAACTGAGAAACTTCAGTTGCTTCAGAGCAAAGGAACTGTCCACCCTCTGAAGCCATCTCTTCCAATATTTCTCAGTGATACAAATGTTTGCCTTTTCTTTATAAAAATGAGAGTCTAACCAATATCAGAATGATTCTGGTCTCAGGCAGACACTTTAGGGCTTTGGGAGTGTCTTCTGCATGTAGGTGTGGATAGTTCATCAGAGGAAAGATACCTGCAACTTTCCATCACCTGTATCACAGGGTCTCTGAGCCTTTTGTCATTTGCTTGCAAGGTGTGCACAGTTTCTTTTTGCTTTCTAATTGTGCCTTGTTTGTGTTCCTTGTGAGTTTATGGTGAATTTTTGCATCAACCACTTGCAAGGTTTTTGTCTATATAATTTAGCTGGTTTTTTAGAGCTATCTACAGTAGTTCCAAGATCTTTTTCCACAATACATCCAAAAGAGTGATACGATTTTTGAACAGCTATTTCCCTGTGTACTTTTCAATTGAATCTCATCTGACATATTACTGTTTGCTCAGTCAATATCAAAATACTTCTGTATTTCACATTTAATATTTGGGTTTAATACTTTATTATCAACAGTGCTACTTATCAAACTGTTCATCCATTTTTCCAGGTGACTAAGTATATTGGGCAGCACACATTTTGGCACAGATTCGTGGGGAACTTTCTTGGGACAGCTCTCCATTGTGACAACCTGACCATTTTTTGCTGCCTTTTATTACACAATAATTATCCCTTTTATCCCTTTGTTATAGAAAAATATTTATTAATAATATTAATTACTAATGAATATACTTATTACTAGTTTTTGAGTCAATGACCACTTTTCTTCCATGGCACATAGTTCCTTTAAGAGCATGCAGTGTGCAAGGAAGGTCATGAATAAAAGTATTATAGTATATGAAATTATGTTTCTTTAAAATATTTTTAATTAGTATAGTGTACTTTGGATCTGTATTATGGTATCTTTAAGCAATCATCTTTCTATCTGAAAATGTTGTCCGTTTAGTTGCTAGTTTTAATTCATATTTAAAACTTCATCATTTTAGTGTAATAGCCTCTGAATCTAAGCACTACCACTGAGGATTTTTTTTGTAGCCTTTTACATTCCTTGAATGATACTGAACTTGTGGTCACTGTTGTTCACCAATGTAGAGTAGTTGCTTGGTAGAGACATTCTGAAACAGTGTCTGCTTGCTGCTCAGGGCCAGGTAGAATGGTGCTTTTTCCCTCTGGGTTTCTTTGACTACTGCTTCCAAGAAACAGTCAGTAAATCTCTTAAATGCAATCTTGGGTCACAGCCTGGAGCAATTGAAATTCCCATTTTTATGGAGTTTTCTATCTCTACAGTGTCACAAATGCTGCAAATGGAGTTTAGTCAAAGTACTGTCACCATATTGTATAGATTTAGTCCAGTATTTTTCCTGTGTAAGCAGTAAATTGTTTATAATAGAATTAACTCCTACTATTCTGTAACATGTATCACTATTTCCTTTCCCATGATATTCCTTTGTTATTGCAACATTAAGTTGTACCTAGAGATGATGGTAAGAAAAGGAAAATCCTTAAAAATGAGACAGATCAAAGCTGCTGTATTTTTTCATGTAGGTTAGATAAATAAGAAATTATTCTCAGTTTAGCACTAGATAACTAGTTATGTTTTATTTCTGTTTCTTTTTTTTGTTTGTTTGTTTTTTTATTGAGGCAAACCTCCAAGTCTTTTGAGACATGATGTTCTAATGTTCTAATATTCAAGCTGCTTGGTTCTTAAGCAGTGGCCTGAATGGCCTGAAGTGAACTATTTGGTTTTGAGTGGTATATGGGGGACTCTGTTTCTTTCTTTTTTTTTTTTTTTTAATTTTGGTTTCTTTTGGTAGTGGGCTGAGGGTTGTTTGTATGTATGCTCTGTTAACAGCATGGGAGCAGTAATAAAATGGCACTATGGGTGGATATAGTGAAATATGCGATCTGTAGTGTTACCATCTTCTATTTTCAAACACAAAAGATGCAACACCCATAGTTGTCCATAGTTGGTTATGGCTGTAAACACAGTTTCAATAATGTGATTCACCATCTATTAAAGATCTGAAGTAAAAAATACTGAACAAAATTTTGCTTGGTATGGATGATTTGTGTGCAAGTTCTTTGCTGATAATGCCTGAAGTTTGATATGGAGGAAAAATGCAGATGAGAGTTGCATGCATGAGAAGTTGGTGTTTCTCTTGCTGCATCATAAACATGATGCTGTTTCTGATTAGGTTAGAATCAAAATGTAAATAGCTCCTGCTGTGACTAAGGATATTTAAATTGCTCTATCCAGAATATTTATTTTCATGAATCAAACAACTGAAAAAAACAAGATTGGGAATTTTCAGTTCTCAATGCCAGATAAGCTCGGCTCAATATCAGTCAATGATGAAACCTCCATTATTTTCATTTACTGTGACTGTGTTGAAAAATAAACCTCAGAAGCCTTTTTCTCATGGGAAAATTGTGAAATAGACTTGTATATAAGTGCTGAAAACAGAGTCAGTGTTTATAGGATCACCATTTGTTGTTTAAAGGAAACATTTCTTATTTACATGACAGCTGAACTTTGTCCAGTTATCTCATTAAATATGTCTGCCTTCTGTTAAGTATCTAGGTTGCTGAGAAGTGACATTCTTAATTTATGACAGCTGTGTGAAAGTTATGTAAAAAGGAGTATTCTAAACAAATGCATACAAGTTTTGGAAAGCAACTTATTAAAAATAATAAAGATAATCTTGCTGTTAATCCAAATCATTATATTTAAACTGAATTTTTGTCTGTTCTTGTTATTGCATAACTTAAGAACAGCTATACCTTAATTTAAATTTGTCAGATTATATTACTTCCCAGCTGGATTTAAGAGAGAATATAGGAAGGAGAGAGCAGCTCTTCCATTCCTCTCTCTGCCCAAATCGGCATCACTCAAACCTGTCAAATTCCTGTTAGCTACTTTTCTAAAAACCTTCAAGTTTAGAGTGTGTACAGCCTTTGCAGGGCTGCCTATTCCACTGGTTATATATCCTGACTGTTGGGGTGGGTTTCCCTGTCTGATGTGCCAGTGCTGGTTCAGCTCTTCAGCCACACTGAATTAGGTTCATGGTCCCAGCTGTCTTCTGCCCTGTTAAAACAGTGACTGCCTCCAGATGCCTCAGAAGGCAATGAGGTAGAAGATGTAGCGATCTGAGATGATTTGTCTGTTCTGGATTATCTGATACATAAATAAGTGTACCATGGGCCCTAATGCCTGAAATATAATCTCTCTCCCAAAATCTGTTAACACTGAAAATTGAATATTCTTGCTAGCTTTATACATTTTTGGCTATGCAATTGGTTGTAGTTTGTTCATGCATTGTATGAAAAGTTATTTCTTTTTATCAGGCATAAATTTGTTGTCCTTCTGTTCTGTTCACTGATAATTGAATTATTTTGCTTGAAAATTATTTTGCTTGAGGTGAATTGTAGGTTTTGTTTCCATTGCTGAACCCAAAGCTGAGTGTTTTATTTATTAGGTTTTTATGTTGGTGGTGAAAGATACGTGCATGACTATATTGCTTATTTTATATCACTCCTCTGGCGGACATTTAATAATAACAACACTACTTTTTAATGAACTTTAATCAAGAATGTGGGCCATAATGTTGAGAAATATGTATTTAGAGTTGAACTCAATATATCAATATTTATAGTCACCATAGCCTTTACTCTGTTATTCCTCTTTTTATTGCATGTATCCATTTACTTCATACCCCTTGGGAGCTTCTTTCCATGATAATTTTTCTCCATTTGAACAGCTGAAAAAGCTAAGTAAAGACTATTTGAGTAGAAGTAGTGTGTGCTGCTAGCTTGCCTTAGCAAAACCATTGTGTGTACCTTGATGAGGTAGGCCTTTAAAGTACTTTTTAATTCTTTGAGATCTATTTCTTTTAAAGTAATTTATTTTTATTCACTGGAGATATGATTTTTTTTCTTTATTTTCTGTTCTAGATACAAGAGCTATAGGTATCACTGCAACTTGAATATTTAAAATATTCTGGTTTTCATATTATAATAAATGATTATATTTAAAGCACAGCATGCTTGCCTAAATTAGCTTACAGGTCAGACATCATCTTTCACACTAAATTCTCATCCAGTGAACTCAAATATGTTATACAGAGCCAGCAAAAGGTTTTAAGAACAAGATTCTGAAGCTGTTCTTGCTTCACGTAACATCGCATATATGGTTGTTACAAACTAAGGCTATTTAGGGAGCTAAGAATTATTCTTTCTCTCATGTTTCTCGTGGTTTCTTCATTCCATCTACTGTACTCAATAGCATTCACTTAGAAATATGTATAGCAAAACTCAAAATATGAGTTCAAAACATGATCATAAAAAGCTGATGTGACTTGTAAAGTATTTTTTGTGAATTTTTAAGTTCTCTCCATTCCGGTGAAGTACAAATTAATTTTCAGCTGAAGGCCTTAATGGCTAAGAATCATTTATATTGACTGCCACAAGAGCATTTTTGTTAATTGAATGTGGTCTAAGAGCATTCCATGGCATGTTTTTGCAGACATTGATGAATGTGGAACTGGAAGGCATAGCTGTGCCAATGACACTGTTTGCTTCAACTTGGATGGCGGGTATGACTGTCGATGTCCTCATGGCAAGAACTGCACAGGAGACTGTATCCATGAAAGCAAAATCAAGCACAATGGTCAGATTTGGGTGCTGGAGAATGACAGATGCTCTGTCTGCTCATGCCAGGTCAGTACAAATGGAAGTAGCTGCTTCTGCAAGGTGGTGGTAGGGGTGAGGGCAGAGCATCAGGATTCAAGTGAAATTCCTGTCTTAACTGCCTTCTCAGGTGCATGTGTGGAGCTACAGAAGTAAAATCACATAGGGTTTTGGAGATAGTTTCTCTCTCCAACCTTCATGAGCATAACATTCATTGGAAGTTTATTATGTGATACTGGGAGAAGGATGATAATACTGTTTCATTAGTAGAGATGCCACCTGTGTTCTCTGGGTGGGAGTAACAGCATTTTCATGCAAATAAACTGTCTAGACACCTATTGGGGCTGAAGACTGATGCCAGCATCTCTAGCAGATGGCTTTAAACAGAAGTAGGTTTTGTGTCTGCAGAATAATTCAGCTTAACTTTCTCAAATGTTTGCTGTGTGAAGTTTGGTCCCAAGCTAAATGCTGATGGAGAATGAAGGGCCAAAACACTGCTGACAGTATCCTGAGCATTTCAGCAGTTCGACTTTTGTGTACATGATTTAGTTTCAGATGACCTATCGTCTTCCTATGTGAATAATTACAGAGCAGAGGGATTGATCTTCCTTGACGCCCTCTAATCTGGTATTCTGTGAAACCATGATATTCTATGAAGTTTAAAGCAAGATTCATCAAGCATCTGTATGAGAATGACAAACTTAGTGTAATCCATTAAAATCTGACCCTTGGGAAAGATGCCTTTGTGTTTCACCACCTCAGGGGAGAGCTGCCTGGAGATTGGTTGAATGAAGGATGTGTGTAAGGCAACAGAGGAACTTCATGGTTCTTACTGAGTGTGCACTGGGATTTCTGGCTTGGTTTGAATTGTATTTTGACAAAGATACTGTTTAACAGAAAACTTGTGAGCTGCTAATGGCTTAGAATCATGGTAAAAATGTAAAATTTGGGCTGGGGTATGGCTACAGTTCTGCAAATTTCTGCCATCATTGTATGTCTCTCTTCTAAAACCAGAATGGATATGTGATGTGCCGGCGAATGGTCTGTGACTGCCAAAATCCCACCGTTGACCTGTTTTGCTGTCCTGAGTGTGACCCGAGGCTCAGCAGTCAATGTTTACATCAGAGTGGGGAGCTTTCCTATAACAGTGGTGATTCCTGGATACAGAACTGTCAGCAGTGCCGCTGCCTGGTAAGGTTCCTGACTACAGGAACAGAGACAGGATGGAAAAACGATACGCAATATTCTGATCTGTGAATAGTTTCATTTTCATGCATTAGCATCCAATTAATTTTCCCTGAAGTACATGTATAATTAAAATCTGGTTTTCCTGTATTTTTGTCAGTGTTGTCCAGTTTCTGTCAAAAATGTATTTTGACACAATATACATAATATAAGTTACTTAATCATGAAGGTGGTTTCAGCAGAGTGGAGGTCATTTGGATATTCACCTACTCAGCAACACTCATGTTCATTTATTCAGAGACAGATGAAGCTCTATAAGGAAATTCTAAATATGTATTTATTATCACACCTGATAATTCCAAGGATGCTGGTAAACTAAAACTTACTTATTCATTCAGACACTGTGAGTAACAGAAAAAAAATAAGACTTCTTTCACTTTTCAAAACACTGAAGTGAATTTTTTAAAAACCTCACATTCGTTAAAGCTTGTCGTCTTTTTCCTAGGCGTGTATTTCAGAGTCTAAGCAAAAAACATTCTGCATAATGCTGGTCTATGTAGCAGCTTTGGCTTGTCAGGGTATCATGAATAACAGCCAGAAGCCCATTTCTGTAGACTGTGCTTTCAGTGTTACCACTGCTGAAATCCAATAAAATAGATTACCGTGTGCTACATTAAATGTCTTAAAAATGAAAAAAATAACCAACCTACAATTCAGGATCTCAATAGATGTTTCTTTTTTTCAAGACCATACTTCTGTAGCAAAAATCTGCTTTCTTTCAGTGATCCTGGATTTTTTGGGTGACAAAGTATTATCTACTCCTTGTACTGTCCATCACTGCAAAACATAGATTGAAGTATCAAGATCAGTGACTGGATTAAAAGATTGCTTTCATTCTTACCATCACAGAATGCATTTGTAACCATGGCAGAGATAAATTTGAGGGCTTTCTATGGCAAGCCACCAGTCCAAAATGTGAGCAAGAACTAGGCTAAACTGAAAATTCTGGCACGCTTTTGCAGTGCAGTCATGTTACAACTTCTATCCATTGCAGAAGTAGGACCTCACAAGGACAGGCCACAATCCTGTATTGCATAATTTTATGGAGAATTTTCAGCTTCAGCTTGATGGAGAGTGTACTGAACTAAGTTAAATCTTATATACTTACTGAATGGCATGCAGAAAAAAACACCTGATCTGCTGTGTGTCCCACCGTCAGTGAATATCAGTGTTTTCTGTGCTGAATTCGGAACAGCACAAGATGGGAAAAAATAGCCAGCTAGGAAACATAATGCTGATTCAGAGGCATGGGTGAGGAACAAAGTGAGAGCTAATAAGAATATCTTCTTCTTTCTGAAAACAGCAAGGAGAAGTTGACTGCTGGCCTTTGCCATGCCCAGAGGTGGACTGTGAATTCAGTGTCCTCCCCGAGAACGAGTGCTGCCCACGCTGTGTCACTGACCCCTGCCAAGCTGATACCATTCGCAACGACATCACTAAAACATGTCTGGATGAAACCAATGTCATTCGCTTCACTGGATCTTCTTGGATTAAGCATGGCACAGAGTGCACCCTCTGCCAGTGCAAGGTAATAAAGGTTATAAAGATGAAGCTGAGATGCTTCTTCCCAGCTTGTTCTGTGGCACATACATATTAATGCACTGAGTCCGGTCAGTGAACAGTTGGTGTCTACACTTGTTTTAAAGCAGCAGAGATGACTGTAAAAGTGTTCACCTTACTTGCAAGTGCTAGAAGCATGGTTTGATGTGCTAGCAGATTAGAAGCAGGACAACAGTCCATGCTGCAGAGTGCTGTGGACATGGTACTGGGCTTCGCTTTTCTACCAGGATGGCTCAACTCAAGTTTAAATGTAGAGCTCCAAGCTCCAGGCTATCTTGAAAACATGCAAATATGGCTATGTAAGCCTAGACATTTTCACAAGGAATTTGTTCAGTGTGATACTGTAGTGTTACGGGAACTGATTGAAATGCTTCTTGAGAATAGTAATTGTTTTCAGAATAAAAAGACTAATTATATGGTTACATAGCTTCTGTAGTTAAAAATTAATCAGTGTGTTTAGAAAATTTACTGGTTTTGTACTTAAATTGATTGTCTGAGGAGAAAAATTACGGCTATGGGCATATGTGAATTCTGGCATCTCTTTCTGAGGATGAGGAAAAAAAAGGGCTTAACATAAGTGTTTCTATTCAAAATAAAATCATAAGTGAATTGTGTTTTCTGCCACCCGATACTGAAGAGTGACAATATGTGTTTCCACAGCAGCCAAGGAGAAAGAGCAGGATTCGTGCATAGTTCTTTAATTATTCCTGAAATTCATAGTTGATTCTGGGCTTTATTCTATGTTTTTCCCAAGCAAGATGCTTCCCAAGCTCTGATACATGGTACAATTAACTATCTGAAAAGATGCTCATTAAAAAAATCTATCTTCAACACCTCCTTCTGTGAGAATTCTGTGTGATCAGGCTACAGAAGCTTTCAAGCCTCACTTCCTTCTTCCACCCCTGCCTGATGCAATACTGTGCAATAGGTGCTCCTGTCAAGGCACAGTCCTTTTTCAAGGAAAGTGGTATGCACCAAGAGTCAGCATTTGTCCTGATGTCAGAGTGGGTCAGTGGTTAGAAGAAAATGCTGTGATCTGACAGACTGGCTAATAGTTAGAAATCCAGTTGCTGCCCAGAGGATGTTAAGACAGGCTTACAGGCAGAACTTTTGGGGTCTGTAGCTGGTGCTACACACCAGCTCCAATGCTAGAAGTTACTTTTTGCACAGGCAAGTTGCTAAGGTTCTTATGCATCTGGTTCCCCACCTATAAAAGAAATTGTTGTGTGTGGTTCTTCCCTAATGCACTTTTGAGATTCAGTGATGGGAAATGTGCTTTTGCTGTACTGCTAATCAGTGGCAGTGCAGAAGCCATGTACCAGTTCTGACCATGGCCACCTAAGTGCTGCTCCCATCTGGCCTTTTATGTTAAGCCAAGACTGAACTTTAAGCATTGACTAATTGGTATTCAGTGTAAACACAGTGTAAACACAGTATAAACATACACAGACTTACCAAATCCATTGCTGCCTTGTGAACATAGTGAGGATTAAAACAGATACTCAGCCAAACTCCATAATTTTAATGACTCAACAAACAAGAGAAGAAGACAAAGAAGAGATACCACTTTGTCCCTAAACAAGCCCGAATCTTATTCAATTCTCCTTACAGACCAGTGTTCATTTTGAAATACACTTTCTGCTCATATTGCCAGCATTCTAATGCATGCAAGCAGCCCACTCCCTCCAGATCAGGATAGTGTGCCCAGTTTGTATAGTGTTCCTTCTCATTCATCCTGGGTCACCCCACTCTTCTCTTGTAAAGCATCTCATGGAAGGTCAAAGCTCCAGTCTAAGCCTCTCTAAACAAGCTACAGCAAAATAGGTTTACACAAATCCTTTAAGAATTTAGAAACCTGGGCATCAGCTAAAGCAGACTTAGCCAAAAAAACAATTCTAATCACAAAAAGAAGGGGGAGAGTAGGATTATAGCCTCCTGTAACAGAAGGCGTGAAAGAAAATGTTTGAATTATTCAGACCTTGGTTTTAATAAGTCCTCTTGGTTTAGTCAATTAAATGTATTTGAACTAATTTATAAATAATACTCAATTTTAATTTGCATTGTAAGAATCAGACTTAAGAAGTAGTAGAGATACAGAAATTATTTCTCCAGTATTTTAATGATGTCCATAGGCAATCTGTTCCCTTAATTGCCCTTATTCTCATAAGAATGTCTGGACTATTTGGAAAAAGTTTATGGATTAATGTTTGCTGGTGTTACAGCCAGGATGCATGAAGTTGAAGCATTCAGGGCTAAATCCTTCTGCCTGATATGAATAAAACTCCCAAGTGCCTTGTATAGTTCAACAGCTTTATGTATTTGAGCAGATGTCTGTTACCTTTATGTTGGGAGCATTCCTTCAACTGATCCCAGCTTCTTTCAGTTGGAGTGTTGTAGCTCTGGGACACAGACCACAATAAGCCAAGCAATTAGAGGAGTCATAATAGCCTGTTCCCTCGGGCAACATAAGGACATGAGGACAATGTTATGAATCTGATCCAAGTCTGTGCATGTTTTGTATTTTGCAAGTCTGTACGTTCAAATCTGATGGGTATTTGCAAACAGCTGAGCTTGTTAAATTTACTTGTTTTGTACAAAATGCAAATTGTTTCAATTCTTCTTTCTGTTTTTCCATCCTTTAGAATGGCCATGTCTGTTGCTCAGTGGATCCACAGTGCCTTCAGGAGCTGTGACACCAACAACTATCTCTCACAAGCAGTTTCTGGATAAAGAATTTTCCTTCACAGAAATAGACCTTTAGACCAAAAATTGTTCAAAATTGAAACAAAATTAGGTTGGTTTTGTCTATCTGAAGTGCAGATATGTGATGAGCCAGGTTACCTGAATCAGAGTGAAATTTATGGGACTCAAGACAAGCTTAGATGTGAAAACCTTTGTATGAGGTTAGGCCCAAGTTTTCCGGCTATTTGTCTGTCTGGCATCCTTGTGCAGAATGTTTAGGTTAGTGTGAAGTGACACGTCGTAATGCTATACATAATGATGTCAAGATATAAAATCAACTAGGAGCTCTTACAGGGTCTTCTGAAGCTTTGAGAGTCCAACACTTGACCAGATGCAGCAGATTTACCTAATCATATTTGGAACTGCACAAATGTGTTTGATTGCTTACTGCAGAACTTAGCAGATGTTTGAGTAAAAGGATGAAGCCTTCAGGAATAATGAACTTAGCAGCTAAGATGTGATATGTACAGTATGTGCGCTAAAAAAAAATAAATAGAAGTTATTGTAAAAAACAAAAAACAAAACAAGAAAAAACAAAAAAAAAGAAAACCCGTGATGCACAGGCATGGCTTCTTAATGTTTTCTGATGGGAAAAGTCATCAATATTTCCTTGTTTTACTGCACTTACTATTATTTCTTGATTGACTTTGTTCAGTATAAGCTCGTTCTTGTGCAAATTTAAATAAATATTTCTCTTACCATAAGTTTCTGTTCGTGCCATCTTTCCTTTTCAATGACTTAATTTTCATGTGTGCTGTTACTTCTTTGCCAGTATTCCTGGGAATGTGAACAATGCAAGTGAAGTATTGCCTGTCTAGCTCCTCTAAATGTGGGAGCTTATGCCCAGCACAGTCTTATGTCTATCATGTCTTATCTTTGTTAAGATACACATAAGTAATTTGTCATTACAGTGGATTAAACAGCAAATTCACATGCCTAAAGATCAGATCCTATGTACCAGCAGGGTGTTGTCACCCAGAGTCAATAGAGACCATTTGTGTGTGACTTGGATCTGTTCAGATTTACAGGGGATCGTCTCCAAATTCCTCCTCTCTTCTGCTGCCAAGGGTTGGTTTGTCTTCCATAAGCTCTGCAGCTGGTTTTGCTGTTTGTGTGAAATATCTTAATGCATGGGGATTACTTCAAAATGCAAACCCTATTGTCACTACTGTTCTGTCGGGACAGTAAATAAAGGAGGCTACGTGACCAAAGCTATGTTGTTTTCAAAGAGAAATAAAGAATAAAGCAATGCTTACAAATTGCAGGCTGAAAAGGCTGAATTTGTAAAGAATGCATCATGAATAATGGAGACCAAACAGGAGAGGGGGAAGATGCCCAAGAACACAGCATTCTTTAGATACTACTTTAGTACTCATGTTCTTTTCAAAGTGCCTTACTGCTCTTCGGCATCTCTCTTAGGAGTTCAGTAGATTGTCATGAAACCTGAGCAGGCAAAACTTCCATTAACATTGCTCCTGTGTGATATGAAGTTACAAGGGAAGTCCATGTATGTGGTTTTACAAAATGATAATTTCCTGCAAACAGATGGCTACTTCAGTTTCATGTACTGCAGGAGATCAAAGGAAACTCATGCAACCACATGTATCCAGTAGAGACTCAGGTATTTTACATTGAACCAATAAAATTATGAAGATTTCCAGACCAAATAAAACCTTTTCCTCATCCAGTCCATAAATAACAGGTATTCAAGGTTGGTTTTTTTTCCTGTTTTGTCCTATTCCTGGCAAGCTCCTATCACAGGTTTTAGAGAGTTAGCTCCCCCCCCAACAAAAAATGGTGCTTTCTCTGAAATATTTTCTTGCCTGCTAGTAATTGTCAAGAGGTCATGTGTTCACCTCAGACTCTGAGGCACATCTCCAGTGGATTTCATGAGCAGCTGCATGCCTGTTTCTGAGAAAAGATTTAGAAGAAGTTGTGTACCCTCTGAGAGCTGCACTTCAATTTCATTCAAGATTAGGTACAAGTTAGACATAGAAAATGCATGAAGACTAGAGTTCTTTTTTTGATAAGAATGAACATTTTTCCAGGGCAGAATCCTTGAGCTCTGGCAAAGGCTGTACAAAGCTCTGAAGAAAACCACTGGAACTGATAGATTAGATATCTGCAGAACATTGTAAGCAGCATTGTAAGCATCCCTATTTTGACCGTGAATAGAAAAGTTGCAGACGAGACAAGTGTCTCTGTCCTTAATCGAGTTCTGTGCATCCTCTGACTTGCGTTTCAGGGCTGAGACAAATACGAGAACACTGAGAATTATCTCCAAAATGTTTTCTCAATAATTTTTCTAATAGAGTACAACTGGTGTTTAATTCCAGCTTTTAATCAAAACTGAAATTATGTATAGATGAAAAGTGAACATCCATTTTCTTCTGTTGCATACCCTGACTTTTGACCTGAGCGTTGGAGGATCTTTCTACTTCTTTCTACCTATTGTAGGTTTGTGAAGCACAGTGCAGTACACTAATAGGCTAAAAAGCCAAAAATTTAAACTTAAAGTAATAGCTAAGACTTGAATCTGATCCTTGGAGAGATCCTCTGAATTGCAATGCATGTAAAGAGCAGAAGTCATACTACTGAACAAAGCTTGAAGTCTCTACCAAATAAAATATGAGAATTCAGTGAATATTGTCTAATTTATCAATGTTTAAGGTTACTAATCAGTTGGGAGTTCTTTTAAAGGTCAGCAAATTCCAAGAAGACATATTGGTGACCCTCATTTTCATTCCTTTTCATCCCCTCTTCCCCATCTTCCTCCTGTTCAGCCCAGCCAGTAATTAGTAGCTTGTGTTTTTAATTTTCCTTGAAATGTAAATTTAAATGTGATTAAAAATTGATGCCTCATTTCCAAGCCTAAATTGTTAGATAATAATAGTCCATAAAAAACAAAAATACAATTCTGAATGATGCAGATACATTGTGCTCTCTTACTGACCTTTCATTATTGATGCATTGCTTGCAGTACCAAAATTCAATAACTTGCATAAAGGAATTGTCACCTCTCTGCAGAGTAATTGCCCTAAGTTAATAGACCTACAGATATAATGGCAGAGATGTCTTCAGTTACAGTGCTGAATTCAGTGCTATGGTGAAACAGGTTGAAAAAATGCAACAGCCCTGTAAAACTGTTGAAAATGGACATAACTGTGCACCTGCAAATTTCTGGTATCCACAAATTTACTAGGGGCAATACTAGCCACAATATTTTTATTAGGATGCCTAAAAGTGGGTGTTTATGCAGAGAGGGCTGTAAAAGTGTCCTCCTTCATTTCCAGCATAGGATCTTGCCATTAGCACAACTGGCCTACGGCAGGTTCATCCTGGGTCACCATAGAGAGGCACAATCTCATGAGCCACATTTGAGCTGGTTTCAAATGCAGAATGTGTGTGCAGTAGGATCTCCCCCTCCACAGATTCTCCAAAGTGAAGAAGGCTCCCAGAGCAGCAAATGGCAGTGCTGAGCTCACATGCCCTCTCAACAGGAGGGAACTCCCTTGGTTTCACAGATAAAAATAGCAGTAGCTTTAAAGTAGGGCTCTGCTAGTTATTTTTTAATAGTGAACTTACAGGCAAATGCAGTTTAACTTGTCCCCAAAGCAGTTAATAATTAAAGCTAAAAATCACTAGCTATAAAGAAAATGTTTCAGAGTAATGGAAGTTAGAAGGCTAGAGCAGCTCTGGCATCTTCTGAGTGGGTGGCCTGTGTCTCTTCTACAGTGCAGCAGTAAAAAGCCCAGTGCAGTCGTGTCTTCTACCCAAGTCACAGTCATATTCACTAAGTCACAATCCTGGCTGTGTATCCTGTTGCTATTTTAATTTCCAATTAAAAATTAGAAGCTTCTTGTTGATTTAGTATAGTAGCCAAACCTCTGTCCTGGGAGAAAAAACAAAGTGTACCACTGGATTTTTTAATAAGGAGAAGCATTTTAGAGAGGGCCCGAAAAGCAAAAGGTGGTGGTAAAAACTGTTTTTCATCTCTGTCGCTGTTTATCAGAATTGTGAATGGCCACTAGCATATCAGTGTATTTCACTTTTTTTCTTTTTGACAGAAAGGTGCTAATGCAAAATGATAAAAAATCAACTGTTGAAATCAATTACTCATCTAGGTCTGCACTAATCAGTATTTTCTTATTGCCAGAGTTTATATAGTCTGTAAAATACCAAACAGGTGTGTTGTTTACAATAGCAGGAGATTTGCAACCTTATATCCTACTAACCTGTTCATAGATTATGTCTATAACTTCCAACTTTAACTGCTACAAACCATAGCAATCTATCGATCACATAATAGCAATCTATGGATCACACCAGCCACAGTGGGGGGAGCACAACTCTACCTAAAGGTGTAATCCAGCTGTTTTTATCAGCTATGTGTAGTTGGTTGCTCCATAGGCTGTGACCAGAATGACCCAGGTCAGACTGATTTCTCTTGCAACCTTGCAAGGCAAAGCCTCTCCTTTTGGCTGCTGTATGTGGATTTTGCAAGTCACGTGATTTGTCAGTGCAGAGATGCAGGGGTGGTATGGGTGCTGTCCCAAGCGCTCCCATATCACACCAACATGTGAAACCCACAGCACAGGAAAGGTAAGGTCTGCCTTCAAGTCAAGAAGAAAATGTCCTTCTTTGGCAAGAAGCCAAGCCCTTTACCTGCTTTCCATGGCAAAAAGCTTGTGTTCACCTCATTCACACTGGATAAACTGTGAGTGCTCACAAACATGCC
This sequence comes from Toxostoma redivivum, assembly GCA_013397375.1. Lineage (NCBI taxonomy): Eukaryota > Metazoa > Chordata > Aves > Passeriformes > Mimidae > Toxostoma > Toxostoma redivivum. Next base: position 80,382 of record VXBI01008498.1, on the reverse strand, counting down.
TCAAAGTGCAATTCTCTCACTGCTTTGCTGTTTCATGATCATGCAGCTCTGCAGGAGTTACCCCAGTCAGCTGAGGCTAGCCCCAATCCACAGTCAGCTTTCCCACCACAGGACCTCTTTGGGGAGATGCCTGTGGATGCAGCTTTGCAGCTGGTGCTTGCATGGCCTGGACTGGGCAGCTCCTGTTCCCCCACCCAAGATGGGCCAGGCTGGTGACAAATGGATGTCAAAGTCAGTCAATGAAGATGGTGTTAAAATTTGGCCTTGCAGACACTGCTGGTGACAAGCTGAGGGGATAATACTGATATTACTTAAATCTTTTTTAAAATCAGTCTTTTCAAAATCAGTCTCTTACATTTTAAATTTCCATTGGGTAATAATTACATTTGATGGGCCCTGATGCTCCTTTGAAGAACACAGTAGGTGAGGAAGAAATTATTCTTTCCTTGCTTGGTAAGCTTGAGAGGCTGCTCAGCTGCTGTTGCCTTCAAAGGAAAGAGAAATACAGCCTATGGAGCCTGTGACCCCACCACAACTCAGCAGAAACACACATTGCACACTGACCAGAGTGACACTGACTGCCTGCTCTGGGCAGCCTCAGTTCAGCAGCAAGAGCACTTTCTTTTAACATCCCCATCATAATAATGGAAATGATGTGGTGCTGTTTCCACCCTCATCTCCTCTGTGGCTGCCAGTATCAGTACTTGGCAGATCACCTTCAGTGCTGGCCTCTCTCTGAATGGCTCCCATTACAGGTGGTTTTATTCTCCCATATTTTCAAACTTTCTTACATGAAATTTAACACACCTTGGGCTAGAGATCACTCATGTTGGCTTAGAGGTTTTAGCAGAGTTAACCATCCCTTTACAAAAACTAAAATACATGGATTCCCACTACGCTTGTTATATGTTCCAAATATACTGTACAATTAAGGTCATTGAATTTGTGTAAATATTGGAGTAAAATTCTTGCGTTAGTCCCAGTTTTCATATTTCAGGTTCATCTGTGTTTTCTATTGCTCTGGAAATTGAACCAAACTGAGTAAGTGGTTGCTGAAATTCTAATTAATTTTATGGGTTTTTTAAATGAGGATTGAAGCAAACCAAGAATCCACTTCTGGGATTTTTTTAACAGAAGCAGCTTCCAAAATCTGCAGCCCAGAAGAGCAGTTTGCACCCTCACAACCACAGGTCTAATTTCTTGAATCTTCTTATACCAAAATTTAAAATGCTTCATCAATTTCAAAAAAAAGCTGTAGATATTCAGATATTTATATGGCCCCTTTAAGTGATCTTTTTGTTTCTTATATAGCAAGTTTTTGTCATTTGTGTAGCTTTTGAGTGATTTTTGCATGCTTCATGTATTTGAATTGCTTCTAGTGGGTAATATCCTTTTGCACATAAAGCTTCTCAGCTGTTGAATTTGAATTTTTTTAGCTATTAGAATTTAAGGCTCATATACGAAATATATTCCTGAAATATATACACCTAGTCAGCAAAAGAAAATCCTACAGAGAGATTAATTTGGCCCAATACACATACAAGTGAAGGCAAAACTGTGTTTTATCTAGTCTTTGAAATAGTTTCTGTGTTTTATTGTGTTCTTCAGCTGTGTTCCAGCAGGTTTGCAATTATCTATTTTATAAGTATAAACCTGGTTTTGAACAATCAATCAGTACAAGGTAAACTGCAGCCATTGCGTAGCTGGTGTGAATCAAAACTTAAAACATGTGGACATTTGTAAGAAAATAGAGCAGCAGAGATTTCACTGTCACCAAAATGCTTTTGATGTTCAAAAATAAATATATGGAATGGTTTCAAGTGAATTAGGTAATCATTTTTTGCCAGATTTTGAGAGCAAAATCAGGGAAAAACACAGAGGTGAATTTATAGTGTATTTACTGAGTACTGTACTGGTCTACACTAGAAGATCCTGAGATGGCACTGACTGAATAGTGCAGATATTGGTCAGTGGTTAAAAAACTTCCTCAGGGTAAAAAAGTGTCTTTGACTGAAAAACTCCTGGTGCTGAGCTTTAGACATGTTGCACAACTGATTAAAGGCACCTGAACATGGTCAGGTGATGATGGAGGAACAGTTTAGGGATACTGCTGTCCTCTTCTTTGCTCAGGTACAGCTGACTCCTCTGCTGGCCTCCTTACAGTGGGTTTGGGGCAGGCACATGACAGGACTGTGCTATAACTCAAAGTATTCAGGAGGTGGTCACTGCTTCTGGTTGTGTAGCCACATCCTTTGCACTGGTTTGGGTGAAGAGCACCTAGTTCTGACAGCAACCTCCTGCCATGGAGATCTGGCAGCAGAAGGAGAAGTGGCACAGATGCTGACAGCTGGTAGCTTGCTGTCTTGAGGGGCAGTGACCTTTGGCCAAGGAGACACCAAAAGACATCAGTGAGTTGATCCAAGACCCAGAAGAGTGGAGATTTTCCCTCATACTAGGACCTGTGTTAAGATCTGATTATCTTGTTTATTAGGGAGATGCCTCTGTAATAAGAGAGGAAGGATCAATATGCCTGCTGAATTAATGTGCAAAGAGAGTATATGCTGAAGTCTATAATACAGATTTTATTTAATAATAAATGTGAGGTGGCTGTAGAAAGAAATAGGAAAAAAGCAGGGGGCGGAGAGAAAGAGAATGACAGAGAGACAAATTAAGTAGAAAGGTATCACAACTCGTGGGTCCAGTAGGTGTCCTGTTGGTCCTTTCTGGTCTTCTGGTCTTCTTGGTTGTGGGAGTCCCGTGAAACATGGAGTTCAATGGGTTAATATATATTCAGATGTATGTGGGAACATGCAGGTACCTTTCCCAGAGTGGGTTAGATTTACACTGTCTTTTGAAACACTGTGGATCCTGTGCACTCCACTGGTGGAAGGCATTCAGACTCTCACAGACCCAGGACCTGAAATATTTATTCACATGCTAAATGAAAGAATGTTACCAACCCCTGTTTTTAGTATGGTTGGGGCACTTATACATCATATCTGTCACAGTGCAGATGTGGTCTTCCACCACGAGGAAGTTCAAAGAGGCTATAAATATATATAAACCTGAAAATTATGACAATAAGAAATAAATTTGGCCTTTTTTGTTTGACTGACACAAAAAGAAAAGAAGTCAAATGTGTCTTAAATGTATTCTGGTTTCCAAGAGCAAACTTAGGTGATAATGTCAGGAAGGCCCTGTCTGTGTCTCTTGAAGTGTCCTAAAGGAAAGGATCCATTTGCTGTGGGGCAGCTTTTCAAAGAGTGCACAAATAGGGGCAGTGATGCAAAAAATTACAGACACAAAGAACAAGAAAGACTTGCAGACATGTGACTGAAACAATATGGCTGTGAAAAGCGTGAGTCCAGTTGGTCTAGTTGTGAGACTTGGTGTTCCTAATTACAGATGCAACCTGTTGGTTTATCTTCAAAGGCTTAGCAATAAGATTACTTTCACAGTGATTCCCTGATAAATTTCTGCTTGCTCGTTAACACAGCTGATATTTTCTAAATCTGCTTAGTTATGGAGCCTCAGTTAATTCACATTGTTTTTAGTTCATAGGCCAAAGTTCAAATGGAACAAATTTTTGATCTTATTTGTATGTCTGCGTATACTTTCTGTCCTTTACGGCCAGAATAACTTTAAACCCAGAAAAAAACCCCAAAGCCTGAAACAGCAGAAAGCTAATTTACATTTATTCTGAGGCAAAACTTCTTTTTAACTCTGAATATAATTTCTTCTTCTTAATCACTTGTACCTTCATCTCTGCAGTACAGTAGTAGTTCCTCAAATCTATATTACATTCCTTCTAGGCCTATACTATAATTATGTATATGTACCCCATTAAAGTAGCAAACATTTTTTCAATGTATTTAAAGAAAATTTTTATATAAGCTCAGTGGATAATGTGTGTTGATAGAGCTGGCAATGTTTCTGATATGGGACAATGACATCATATGTTAAACCAAAGCCTGTCTTTAAAGTTATCATTACCTGAATTTGTAAGGTAGATACCAGAACATGTTTAGCCTGAAGAAATGAGCAAAAATAGAGAATTTTTTTCTGAAATGTTTGCTTCAGCACTGTAAATTTTCAGAGAGCAGTCTCTGAAATGGCAGTAATAAATCAGATGAATGTTTGATTTCAAGGGCTCCTTGGGAAGATCTAGAATTACCTAAACAGAAGCTGTACACAGATGAGTTGTGTTGCAGTTGCATGTCTCAATGCCCTCCTGGGATAAAGGAAACTGGAGTGTAAGATCCTTCTCTGTTTCCTTCTTCACTTGCACAGGAAGTAAGTGCTCAGCCATTACCTCCTGCCGTTTCTGGTCCCATTCCCACCTTTTCTTTTTCCCTACTCTTCTTTTTAGTTCGATTAAAAGAAAAGCCATCTGTCTTGGTTTGAAAGACAGGTGTCTGCCAAGAAAGGCAGGAGCCTCTTTTGAAAATGAGAATGTAAACCTTCTCCCTCCAAATGATAATTTTGAAATTAAGGGGTTCTCAGGCAAAGATATGGGAATAGGAATAACAGTTCTTTACTAGGAAAATTAAAATAAAAATACAGTATTACAGAGGACAAACCCAAAAAACACTGACAGAGTCAGAATACAACCTGACACCCCATCAGTCAGGGTGCTGGTAGCAGTCCCATTAAATGGTGGCTGCAGTCCTCCTGGATGACAGATGTGGCTCAGTTGAAGCGGTGCTCCTATAGAAGGTGCAGTTTTCCTCCAAAGGTCCAGTGATGATGTGGAAAGGTCCAATTTTCCCTCTGGAATCCAGTGGGAAAAGGCTGCCTTGGTGTTCCAGATCTCAGTTTTTATCTAGGTAGGAAAGGCTTTGCTCCTCCCCCTGGCTGGAGCATCTCCCAATGGGATGATGTAATTTTATCAGTCATTCAGTAGGTCCCAATGGCCCATTAACAGACGATATTTTCCTGGAGGAAGGATGGGTTGTGGAAAAGATAAAGATGACTGCTCCACCTGGTTTTAACAGGTGGCCCATTAGCAGAGAATATCTCCCACAGAGATAATGATCACTGCCCCCTGTTTTCAACAGATGGTGATAGAATACATACTTTTGATCGCATCCTGTATTGCAACCTAAGACACCATCTCTCCTTCCATCTAAGTGCCTTGGCCTGGAGCTGAGCTGTGCTCTTTATTCAGTCTCCTTTTTGCCCAAGACGCTTGCAATCCTGGATGTCCAGTTACTGCGAGGCATGTGGTGGACAAGAGGAAGGACCTCCCATCAATGTGCCCACCAAGACTGGCAGCTGGGACTTTCAAATGTCCTTTAGTGAATGCCTCTGAGGAGACAGCAAGCTGAATACCACAGACCAAGGGCCCGGTGTCAAGAGTTTTTTCAGTAGTGCCAATGCACACAGTTTTAGAGCAAATCAAATAGCAGACCTGCAGCTGTTCATGTACTTGCCATTTTCATTCATGGATTGCTAAATATTTTTAAAATACTGTGTTACAGAAAAGTTGCAATCTTTTGGTAAATAATTTTTAAGTTTAAAAAAATCTACATGGGATATAATAGTGTCATTTAAAACTTACTGAGTAGATGTTATTCACTGGGCTGCACATTCTTTTGTTAACATCAATGAAACTCCAAAAATGTCCTATTAGTCAACAGAGAGTTCTCATTTTATTCCCAACCTACATTAAAGACAAATGCAGAATTACAGGGAAAGCATTCATAAAAAATTGACACTGAAGACTACAAGGACTGTTGCTAAGTGCATTTCCTAGTATGCATCAAGAGCTAACAATATAAAAAATTCTATACAATTCATGCTTAATATAGTGTGGTTTGATTTTTTGAAAAGAACAATGTATTTTACACTAGGCCTAGAATTGTCTCCATAAATAATAAACCATTTGAAAACACTAGATCATTGCAGAAGAGCAGAATCAGTGGCATCATGGTGTTTTTTGCTAGAGTCCCTCCCATGTTTACATGGTGACAGGTAGGTAAGGAAACTGGACCTCCCTTTCTGATCACAAGTTATTTACATTGACATGAAAGATTTAAAGCCAGTGAATGAACGGAGCACATGAACTCACAGGTAACTCAAGTGACCAATTGGCTCCCAATTCTGCACCATGATTAAAACAAAGGAACTCATTCCCTTTACTTCTATGTGAAGGACTTCTCACCTTTCTTTGAGGACCATTAGTGGGACAAAACAAAACATTAACTCATCTAGGGCATTTTTTTCTCCTCCCTTTTCCTTTCCCTGCTCTTGTTTTTCTGCGTTCCTGAGGTTTATCTGCTGAGGTTCTTGGCACGTATGCACAATGTTCACATTCGTTTGTCTTGTATTGCTGTCAATGTTCTCTGACCACTAAAACCAAACCAAACCTAACCAAACAAGCCACTGAGGAATATCTGGAAAAACCAACAGAGCTGTTAAAAGAGACTGTAAATTGCATAAATGAGAGGCCATTCAGAAGAACAATCTCATGTCTTCATAAGCAAAAGTGGCTCATTTTCCATGTAGTGGCATGCTTTTGAGCCTCCCTCTTGCCCCCCAATTATATTCTTGTCAAAGATAGAGCCGGAAGGTCACAACCACTTTACTCTCCCCACTGTACAAATCAGCCAATAAAAACTTCCACTTCCTAGTGTATTTCAATTATTTATGATACCTAGTTTGAACAAATACACTTCTAGACCTGAATCTGGAAGCTAAAAGGGAAAAAAATGGCATAACAACTCATTCAAATTGGGCAATACTAGACTGGAAAATAGAGAGTTCTCCTAGCATGCCTTTGTTGGACAGCAAATTACGGGGAACATAAAGCATCTGGCTTTCTTCACATTGCTTGAAGTGTTCATTCAAAACTATACCATCCTAATATAATTCTTAATATTCTATTTGAAAATACAGCTGAGACGCATGCAAACACATGCAGATCTCCTAAGCAAATTGGATGAGTTTAATTTGTCAGACTAGATGTGCTAGACAGCTCAGCATCTAGCTCCTGCTGAAGCCTTGATGGGAGCCAAAAAAAGCATCTTATCAATTATGTCTGACCTGATGTATAGACTCAGAAGATGCCTGCGAGAATTTCTCAAAAGCAAGGTTTGGGGTAAACCATTCCTCTTAGAGAGTGCTGAATCTGGTGGTCCCAGAGTGGGGAAGTTCCCACACGCCTTCATGGACCCAATTTTAACCTGCAGGAGACTTGCATGGGAAGGGTTTGAAGGATCTGAAGGGTTGATGAACTTTTTGACCTTGGTACAGGGGATGTGCATGCTGTGCCCAGAGGGTACCCACAGCTCGTGATTAGCCACCATATGCTACAGGATGGGGTACAGAGCCCCGAACAAAAATGAAGGGCACAAAGAAAGGAGTTTCACACCCTCTATGTTCTCAGCTTAGTGTTGGTCAGTGTTGGACTTCACCTCTCGTGTTTTCTTCACACTAGATACATGTACAGATGATGAGGCTTGTTCCCTGAGCTTTCATTGTTAGGGTTCTTTATGCAAATTGCTGGAATTGGTTTTTTCATGTTTTATCTTCTCCCATATGATTGCAGGATCAGGATCACTCTGCATTTAGGATTTTTTTTGGGGAAAATACTGAGGAATGTTCTTCCTTTTGAACTGATGTCCTGGTTATGCATTGTAGGCACCTGGGGGGAAGGCATCCTCGAAGTTTTTCACCATGAGAACTTGCTCTGTGTGTTGATGTGACCAACTGGAGGCTGGTTTCGTTGTTGGCAGCCTGAGAAACCAATTGGAAAAGTTAGTTCACTCTGTGAATCCACACTTGGAAGGAGGTAAACCCCGGGAAAGCTCTCCTTCATTTCCGGCCTCTCACAAGGTAACACTGACTGGCCCAGGCCCCTTCCCATGTGGCCCGGGCTGGGCAGGGGTGGGCTCAGGAGGCTGCTGGGCCCCATTTGCAACCGGGGGCCCTGATGGCCGGGGGAGGAAGGAGAGGCCCATTGCTAAGATCCTAGCCCTCCTTCCTCCCCCGGCGTGACCGTGGCTCGGAGCAGCCATGGCATGGCCGAGCCCACCCAGCTGCCCATGCGGCCTGGGGGAAGGCAGCAAGGCCCCACTCCCTGCTCTGGCAAAGCCCTTCCATGCCCTGGCTTGCTGGGCAAGGTGCCGACGGGCACCGGCAGGTGGCCCTCAGCCAGCTCCGCAGTGCGGCCCGAGTGCCCTGAGAGCCCGGCACAGCTCCAGCATGGGCCACAGCCCCCTGCATTCTCTATATGAGATTGTGACCCTTCCAATGATCAGATAAGACTTGCAGACCTTCAATCCTCCCTTGAGTGAGAGGAAGAAGGACAAAGAGGATAGACTAAAGTCAATGAAGCTGGGACCAAGTTCTAGATGGAAGGAGAATGAAGGGACGCTGTGAAGGTTGGCTGAAAATCTTTTTGTAAGCTATAGGGATGGACTGTACTACACTAAAAATTCCTATAAACCGTGGAAAAAGACATGGGGAGTTGAAATGTTTGGAAGATCCTTTGCCTCAAGGGAAAAAGGGGACCTCTGTTCCTGGGAATGAAGTATGAAAAGAGAGATGAAGAGAACTTTTGCTTTTGAACAGTTCTTTCTTAAAAGTAAAGACCCCATGAGTTTAACATGGCCCATAAACACAGTTTGGGAGAGCTGTGAAGATGGGAGAAGTTAGTGGAAAATAAAGCCATGAGAGAACTGGTTCTTTTCCTTCTTATGGAAAAAAAATGCCTATAGACAAACCTAACACTCCTCTCCCTAAAGTGAACTGAGAAAGATTATTTAAGTTGGAAACTGACTGAAGTGTTTCTGTATGTTGATGTTAAGAAGATGTGGGAGGGGGGAGGAGGGGGTGGTCTGAAGGTCTTATTCTGAATTTATTATTTTCTTTGTGCTAATAAAATTGTTTTTTTCTTTACACCCTTTTAAGTCTTAGGCCTGCCTTTCTTTTGCTCTTAATTCTATCTCACAACAGAAAATGAGTATATTGAAATTGACAAACCTAAACTATAACATTTATTGGTGTGTTGGCCAGGAAATTGAACTAAACCAAGACAACTGGCTTGCTCCAAAACAACTCCCAGAAGGCCACTTGTCAGGAAGAGCATCATGTTCACCAGAGTGCTCTGAGCAGAATGGCTCCCTGCCTGCTGCCCATGGGGATCTGTGCCTTTCACTGGGGCTGTCCTGCTGGGGCTTTGTCCTTCTCACTGGCAACACTTTGGGAAACTGAAAAAGGCCTATTTATCCCCTTGCTCATTTAAATGCAGACAGGCTAATGCCATGGCTATTTAAAGTAATGGCAGTCAGCAGAACAGATGCTTAGGATGTGAGTGCTGGACTACCATTAAAATATCTGGTCTGTGATTAAAAGATGCTTTTCCTGTGGGAAACTGCAGCCTTCTGGGGCTTCTTGGCTTTTTAAGAAAGTTTTGAGCTACTATCTCTCTAGCAGAGATAAAATAATGCAAACTTGCTACTGATGCCAGGAGCACGTCGTTCTCATTCCCATAGTTGTTTCTGGATCTTCAGACTATTCTGTTTTGATACTTGTAGCTAGGTGACTTTGAGTAGAAAGAATGAAGTATCTTATGTTCTTTTATTTTTCCACTCTGATTTCCTCTTGTATGTTGTTTTCTAGGTAAGAGATCATTCTGGGTGCTTAGACTGATAATTTCAAAGATACAGAATGGATTTGGCTGCACAACATTTCCTTGAAATGACCAGCAACTTTGTTTCTAATCTAATAGAGTGATTCTAAAAAATTGCATACTTACAGCTTATTTTTAACAAAGGAATTATTTCCTTTCATGACCAAATCCTCTGTATCATGGGAAGCTGCAGCATGTAAGCCAGTTCCTAACTACATCAATTCTTACCAGAAGCAAATCTAGAAGTGTGTGTTCTACATTTCTTCGGTTAATAATGTGAATCAAGTTTTGTTTGGTAAATAAAAAGATATGCTTTGCAAAAGTTTTCCAACATCTCATTTAGAATGTAATAAACTGTGTGTTGTTTGCTAGTCTTGTGGCTCCTCTTAGTTTCTAATCGTATGGTATAAGAAAAATCGATATCTCATTTCTCACATCAGCCAGATGGATAGGCCAGGCAAGGGCTTCACCCAAGCCTTTGTGCCATTCTGACAGGGGAAAAAACATGTTTTCCCTGTTTCAAGCTCTAGTGTTTACAAGGAGCTATTGACAGCTTTTCAGTACTTTCTCTCAGTAAGATCTATCACAGTAGAACTTTAAAGTCTTGCTGGCTCCGCTGTATTTCTTATACCTCCTCACTTACCAAGTACAGCTATAAATCCTTCAAGTAGATACTTTTGCATGTGCTCACTAAATGTTGAGATTAGCCACGTAATAAAGAAAGTGTTCTGAATTTACAGTCAGCCTGACTTATGCTGATCCTTCCAAAAAAAGGTGTCAGGAGATTTTGGCTTACAAAAACCTGGCAAGTACAGTGCTGTGCCTGCTGATGACATTAGTTTCCCTGCATGGCTGTATGGCACAGCTCTTTATATCTGTTGCAAAACAAGTTGGTGGAGGACCAACTGGCAGTAGAAAAGGTTTTTTTTATGCTCTGTGGATGTCATGGTAGACATTAAAGTAAAAGGGTAATTTTTAATACCACAACATGGGAGAATACTAATATTGATATAAAGAGTATTTTCAAAATCAGAAGAGAGATTAAAAAGGTAATATTTTGAAATGCATTGACTAAATTTTAAACATTATTAGTGAAAGCATTGATTTTTTTTATGCACAATATATCATAACCACATCCAAATAAGAGTATTAAAAGATAAACAGACCTTGTGGTTGCCAAGTGAATTATGCAATGTATGGGAATATCAAATAAGAATTCTCCATTTAACTCTGGTTGGCGGTCCTACTCACAGTGCTTATTACACATTATTTTTTCCACAGAGACACTGCTTGTCAAAATAAAACCCCTGAAATTATTTTCTTTCTGTACTAGCAAAGGCTGAGCGTATGAAAAGTTCTCCACAGCAGTTTCTTCACAGTTAAGTCACTGCATAGGAGATGGTTGTAAAGTTGGCTTCAAGAAAGCCAGTGCTGGCATTTAGTGAATCTAAAGCACTATCAGTATAGTAATACTAATGGTAATTCCCATGTAATACAAGAAATTTAGAATTCAAATGCAGGTACTCCATTTTCCACATGTCACCCTCATGAGAGCTATAGAGGCAGCTCAACTCACAAAGGAAATTTGTGTGCAAATTCAGACCCTTCATAGACTGGTGGAAAGCAGCAGAATGCAAACCAGACCTGTGCAATACTTTTATATTAATCATCTTAAAATGCCCACCAGCCCAAGTCCTGTGATGAAACTAGAACCTCAGTCTGGGTCTTCCCTCTGCTCTGTTGCATTCAGTTCCCTCAGAACTGGAGATGTCTGGGGAAGCCAACCCATGTGCAGACCCAGAGTGACAATAGCCCCCCTGGGCTGAGCCTGGTCACTCTGTGGCCTCGCCAACACAACCCTATATTGTGTGCTATATTACAGTGCAACTCTGTATGATCGGGGCATTACCCTTCATTTCCCATTGAGCTTTTAGGTCCAATATTTTAAACTGAGACTAGGAAGCTCAAACCCAAAGCAGTGGTCCTGTGACTCTCAGAGAACAAAACCAGGAGCAAACAATGCCATAGTCTTCTCTGATGACTGCATTAAATTATGAAACATAGTGGGACTGCATAAAGATTTTCAAATGACTGAAAGTTATGGGATCCAGGTATAGGTTTGAGGAATTAAATATAGTGAGGTATGGATCCATTTTCCTTCCAATTGCAACTTCTGAAGTGCAGCTGATGCAAAAGAAAGGATCTGTTTTGTCTGATATCAGTTGAAAGCTCAAAATCAATGACAATATATATCAACACAGGGAAAGAGAGAATACAATGTTCCCTACTGTACTTTTTGAAGCTTACTTCTGTTAAGCGTAAACTGTACAGTTCTGGAAATTAAATTTAAAGATCATTTTGTCATAGACATCACAAAGTGCAAAGAAACAACATTTGCACAACTCAATTTTAGCTGGTCTAACTTCAAGGCAGAAATCAGAGTTAAGAAAGGAAAATAAACTGTCACATAAAAGCGATGCTTTGTCCTTTTCTGGATGATTGCATGCTCAGATTTCACTTCAGATTCCCAGGGGAGGTACAGAATGAGATGAAATATTGGCTTGGTGTAATGGTAGCATGGAGATCATAGCTATAAGCTATTTTTGTAAATCATAAATCAGTGTCTGAGCACCAAACCATAGGAGTCTAGCATTCAATTCATATATTATCACTAATTATAATTTTTTTTACTTGGCAATGCATCATCACTCATGCAAGTAGCTATAAGCTATTTTTTTCACCCATAACCATACAACTTGTGCATAAGACAATGACTCCTGAAAACTGTCAAGCATAAATAAGAAAAAGGATATTTTTGTTATTGGTAATTCTGTACCCAGTTGGGAAACTGTTTCTTCTCACTACAGCCCAGGGCATTGAACAGTTCTTTTCCCAGAGAATTTATCTTTCAACAAGGTAAGGCAAGCAGAGATTCTGAGAATGAGACACAACAGCCAAGAATTGAGACTGAGTGACAGTTTGCAGTCAGCATGTTAATTCAATTCTTTATTTTCTTGAAAGAAGGAACACCTAAAAACACTGTAAGTGAGGATGGGGTACAGAGGCTGTGAAAGAGAATCTTGACATCCCTGTAACAAGTGACTAATTAGCATGGAGGAGGAAATACTTAAACTTAATTGTGTTGCTTTGACTTGTTTCCTAAACTGTTGGCCATCTTGATCAGTTAATTTTCAGCAATTCTCAGCATGTGCCCTCATCCTCAACCTGCAGCTGAGAACATGGCCTCTGGAATTGGGTTCTGCAGAGCACGTGCCAGTGCTTTCTCTCTGAACTCACGACTCATCAGTTGCTCACAGATGTTACCTGGCATCAGCCACAGACATGATCCTCACTGCAGCCCTCACCAAAGCTGTCTTTATCCCTGCTCCCTTGGCTGACGATGTCTTTTTGATCCCCTGTGCTGTATCCTTTTTCTTCCTTTCCCACATATATCTGGACCCAAGCATGGCACACTTATTCTATGCAGGTCTATTTCAAATCACTCTTACAGTGTTTTGGGGTGGGTTTTTTTTAAAGGAATATGTCTTTTCCATTAACATTATGATCCAGCTGCAGCAGCTCCAGCTGCAATCACTCTGATATAACAAAGAGGAGTTCAGGAGACAAAATGGGCTGAGCTTTATCTCAGTCCCTTGCCTTTAGCTATGCTCACCAAAGCCTCCTACATTACAATTAAATCTTGCCAATCATACTTCATTGGTGAGCAAGATCAATACTGCCAGCAGCAGCCTGCCCAGATGATGTGAGCCAGCTGTGTGCAGCCAGCACGGTGACATCCATGGGCATTGTGGTCTGTGGGGGGGATTTGTGGGTGTGTTCTCACTGGTAGAGTCACAGAGTGGGGCTGCAGAAGATGACCTTGCAATGCAATCTTAGGACCCCAGCAGCACCAGCTTCCACTCTTCCCTTACGGCTGACAGTGAGAGTAACTAATGTGATGCTGTCTGAGATTGAGGAGCATTTGGCTGGCTCCAGCACAGATGGCCAACTGGTTCTGAATCTCATGAGTACTCTGCTGGACTACGTCATGAAGCTGGAGCTATAGGGAAGAGGTTTCCTGAAGAGGGTAATCCTGAACTGGACTATGACAAGAGTATGGCTTGCACCAACCAGGCTGTCTACATCTCCAAAGCTAGGAATTTCCACATAGAGGGTGAAATATTGGAATGAGGCACTAGCTAACTGAACAGCATCTTTGCACTGGACTAAGAGATGTGAGGTCAGAATTTTTCCAGTGTGGAGTAAGTCTTCCTTTGCCAGTATTCATGCACTCTGCTTTTGTCCCATTCTCCTTTACACATACATCATATGGCAAACCAGGGCTTTGTAATGATTAGTCGTGTTGTACAGAAAGCAATATTTGAGATTGTGAGTAGTTCCCCGTGAACAATATCTGTGAAGTGAACATTTGTTGCACAAAAATCTATAACAATCTTTCTAGCACCAGGTAGGAAACTTTCATAAGCAGATCACTGAAACATTATTTGGTAATCTAAAATGCTTGCCTTTGCTGTTCTTGAGCAACGTCTCAGTAAATATCCACTAGGTGTATGAGCTTCGTTTTATTTGCAACTCTAGAAAGACATTATTAGAGTCACTACTGTATCTGTACTGAGAGGCAAGAAAAGTGTGAGACAAACATGAAAACACCTGCAAAAATGTGATAATTTCACAGAATTGCAGAATCATAAAGTGGTTTAGGTTGGTTGCAGGTCTTCTGGCCCAAATCCCCTATTCAAGCAGGGCTATGTAAAGCCTGTTGCCCAGGACCACATCCAGATGGTTTCTAAATTTCTCAAAGGAAAGAGACTCTACAGCCTTCCTGAGCAACCTGTTACACACTGAAAAACTGTTTCCTGATATTCAGAGGGAACCCCCTGTGTTTCAATTTGTTCTTATTGTCTCATCTTGCCATTGAAAAGAGCCTAATTCTATCATCATTTCACCTTCCCTTCAGATACTGTACAACCCAGCATGCACAAACATAAATGCAGAGCTAACTATGAAAATGTACAAATCTAATAAAAAGAGTGAAGACAGTGGGATGTAACAACCAGTGGGGTATAAGACAATGGATTATTCCAGGAGATGCTTAAAGCAAATAGAAGCCTCTAGAAGGTGTACTGTGCTTTCTCAACTTCTCTTTTTTAGGGTGTGAGAGACTGAAATGTAATGGTTAATGGCTCAAACAATTGGCCACTTGCAAAAGCAGGGGTGCTTTGCTGTCAATGTGCCAGGCAATGGCCCAGGTGCAGAGGGGGTGAGCATCAGAGGATGACCATGACAAATCAAATTTTGTCTAGCAAAAAACTGGGTTTTGACATAGATAGAGGCCAATAAGAAGCAGATCCTGCCAAGTAGAATAGTACTTTTTTATCATGTCCTCTTTTACACAACTGGCTCAGGTGTGAAAAGTTCCCTCTGGGAGAGTACTGAGACATTTACACATAGGCCTGAAGGTGGTCATCCCTTTTGAGGGGTCTTAACTGGCTAACAGACTAATGTGAGAGGCAGCTGTCATGTCTTAGAAGGTGTCATAAACCATCAAAGACCCCTGAAGCACCCACAGACTCATTTCTTGGGGCCTTCCATCATAAGCCTGTCATGATCCACAGTGGTACATCAGACAGTGTAAAACTCCCCCCCTAGGGGAGGTACGTGGGCATTCCCAGCTATACCTGAACATATATTAACCCACTGAACTTCGTGTATCACAGGCTTCCCCCTTATCCCCAACCTCTACTGGATCAAGACTGCCACCATTGCTTTGACCAAGGGACATCTAAATTTCAACAATCAAGTCTCATCACTGGATCCATGAGTGGTAATATCTTTCTACTCTTATCCTTTCTTTTTCTTTCTTTCTTTCTTTCTTTCTTTCTTTCTTTCTTTCTTTCTTTCTTTCTTTCTTTTTCTTTCTTTCCTTTCTTTCTCCTTCTTTCTCTCTTTCTTCTTCTAACTTCTCTAAATATTGTAAGCCAGACTAAAAAAAGCTCCAGTCAATTCCTTGTTGTGTCTGAATAAGGTTAAAGTTGTTTAAGTTTACTGAGTTAAAGTTTGTGAAATGCCTTACATAGTCAGGATGCTGTTTTAAAATTTGCCAGGTTTCTTATTCTACCTTAATAGTCTAAAGTTTGCAAGTAAAAGTTTGTTATTGAGCCTCCTGACAATTTTGTTGTTTTTCCCACACATCACTCAGAGTGCATCATACTACCTTTCCCTGAACCTGTTGAGCAGACTGGGGAATAACATAGGGTCTGTTGGGAATCCTGAAATTTAGTCCACAGTTCACAGGTGGTTGCTACCCTAGACTAGTTTAGTACTGAAGTACTGTGCCAATATGTGGAAATTGTGCTTTTGAGCTAAAAACTGCAGTGGTCAGACTTCATTTCTTCTCCAGCTTGGAAACTCTACCTCATCCAAAGGTCATTCACCCCTTACACATGCATTAGAGTCTTAGCCTTGATGTACTGTAGCATGCTGATGCTTCCTGTAGGCTACCAGATGTCACAGTTCTGACAGAAAAGAGGGAGAAAGGCTGAGAGTTGGAAATTTTTTTCATTATAATAACAGGTACCTGCAAACCACCTCAGTTATGAATCTTTTCAGCTAAAGTTCAAATCTGTATTTTGCCACCTACATATATATATTAATGTTCTCAAAAGGGGTTGAGCACTCACATCCATCAAGACATGCCAATGCAGTTCACTTTTATAACATATTTTTACTACTGTAACTCAGTCCTTTTCTTCCATTTCCAGCATTGATTACATCTTAGTTGCCTGTAGAAGTGCTCTGAAAAGCCCAAGAAAGCCGTTTTAAAACATTAAAGAAGTTATAGGTCTGACCCTTCTTACCCCGAATACTCTGTGCCCTTCACTGCTGTTTGAACAGATTGCTGCTTTAGACACTCAGCTGCTGATATGCTCTTGGTAGTCTGTTACTGTCTGGTGTTTGATCCTCCTACATGCCCTACTTGTGTCACATCTGATGTCTCTCTAAGAAGGGTATATGCTTGGATCCAGGTGCCTGCTGGCACATTATTTTTTAATCCTGGTAAGGATCTTGTGACACTGCACAAGAAATTCAGTTTGGTCTGTCTGTGAGATAAAGACTGCTCAAACAACTGACTCCTGCAAGTCATGGAATATGAGTGGTAACATCTCTGGCTAATTAGATCCAGAAAATGTAATGAGGAGTTTCAATACTACCAGGGATAACTGTCCTCATCACCAGGAGAAATCTTCCAGCAAGAGCAAACCAGAAGTGGGAGCTCACAAGACTATGGCGAGTTTGAAACTCTTCAAGAACTGCTGGCAACATCAGTGACACTCCAGGAAATCCCTCATGTCCTTCATAGAAAGGTTCCCCTTGAGTCACTCCTACCAGTATCCTCTTTGCACTTTTCCCATGGCTGCAGCCATCATTTTCCTTGTTGGGATATGTAAGGTGCAACACCTTTTGAATTAGGAAATGCATTCAATTATGTGGAATTTACTCAATTTTTTCAGTGTGACTGAAGTTCCCAGTGCTGCTGAAAACCGTGTGTGGTATCCCTTGGTGCCTCTCAGGAGCTGACTCCTGGGAGCACCCTCCAACCCATGCAGCTGCTCAGAAAGTTTCTGCGGTGCAGTCAATTCTGTTGCATGGTTTAAGGGGGTTTGTGATGAGATGCTTCTCTGTAATGGGGGCTCACAACCCTCAGCCAAAGGGAGTCAGGGAACACAAGTCCACCTTTGTATCTAGGGTGAATTCAGGGACATTGCTTAAGGCCTCTTGAGTCCAATGGTCTGTGTAGGAAGCTCGTCATTGATTAGACAGCCAGCACAATTCAAAGAAGTGATGCAAAACAAGTCAGAGAAAGTGTGATCAAAGCTGGACATAGAATGCAATCAGTATCTGCAAATCCTTTTGCATCACCTACGTAAGCTTAGCACACAAAGCTGCCTTCTCAGGCCACACTTGCAGCAAGGACTGAGAAATTTGGTTTTTTTTCTGTAAATCCCCAGACTGTGCTGGGGGTGAAGCCAGACCGCTTACACTAGTCCCAGCTGCAGACCATTCTGGGAGGGGAACATAGACTTCTTTCAAAATTGAATTGCGAATCTGCTCACAGTTCAAAGTCATTCCTTCTACAAAAACAAGATTATTGCTGAAATAACTGTGCTGTATGATGTAAACTCCTCAGGTTTCTACAAACTGTCAGAATAGAGAACATGACTTTTATATATTACAGTTATCTAAGTGGATGAGGCATTTTAGTTTCCTCCCTTTTAGATTGTTTTAGGTATTTTTTTTCTTCAGAGTTAGAACTCTGAAAATATTGTTATGCTCAACAAGAATATCCAATTTATATTATTAAAACTCAAGGCATCTTTGAATTACTCTCCAAAAAGTTTCGGTCAGCAGGACAAAATTCTAGCAATCTCACATTCCCCAATATTATTCAAAATAAAGTTTTGGCTCAAGCAACTAGCAAGAAGAAAATCCTAAGTCTGGATGACTTAAGCTGCCAGCAGATATATGCATTTAAAAGTGTTTGTCCCAACACCTGCCTTTCACCATTCCCTCCATCTGCATAGATTGACCTTGATTGGCAAAACACTCCAGCCTTGCTGCGTGCAGGCAGAGATGTAGCACAGTACTTGTCACTTTCTGCTGCTTATGTGTGCTCTCACTGAGTGAATGTTTTTCCTTATCTTGTCCCTAATCTGATACTGGCAGATTTTCACATCTCAGAAGAGACTGTGTATCAGGACTCTAGGTGCAGAATCCCATTACAAATAGATTGTTGTTTTACAGGTCTCTCTGTTTCATCATTCAAGAAAAAATTAAGGCATTCACAGTGTACATGACAGGAACATGTTAGCAGAATACTTTTTGTTGCTTGTCTTTTGAACTCCCAGCACTGCTCCTCAGTGACACTTGATAGAGTTGAAGTAAAACACAATCCAGTATAAATTTTGAAGTTTCCATCACAAAAACATTGGCAGTCTTTGTTATTACTATGAAAAGGAATTTAACTACTTCTTTTTTTGCAAAATATCATTTGCAAAGGAACAAACAATAGGCTGTCACTGTTCGAGGGGATAAAAGAGTGGCTTTTAAACTCCTTTGCATGTTACTTGCTGTTACTTGAAGCACTGTTGAAGTCTGTTTTCCAGATCACAGTATCTGAAATCAGACTGGTTTCTTCTGAAGGAAACTCCAAAAGGCAGTTGAGGAAGGAGTGAGGTATTTCCAATTCCAATGGTGGTTACGCTGAGGCAGTTGCAAGGTGGGGATCTGATGCTAACAAAACTGCCTTCTGATTTCAAAAATCTAATTTCTCCATCTGAAATGTATGCAAGGGTGAAATATGCTAAATCCTGTTCCTTGGATAATTCATGCCATGTCTATGTATATGTGAATCACATGGAGCAAAGAAAACATTGGACAGCAACAAACTAGAAAGACTAAAGTCCTAATACAACAGGCAAGCATGGGATACCTGACATGTATGAAATTGAGCAAATTAGTTAATGTCTTAGCCTTTCAATTTTCCTCTCTACTTTTGCACTTCTTTTGCATTGCAGTCTTCAAGCAGTTCATTTCCAATCTCTGTAGTTGTCTGAGAGACTTATATGGGATAGTGGTGTCATTACAAGTGCAGTACAATGAGTGGGTAGTTTTAGTAAAACACAGTGACCACAGAAGATGAAGCAGAGTTCTCTAGGAAAGGTCTTGTAAACTTCCTTGTTAACGTCTCCAAAAAGTTGGTGGTTATTTCTGTGATGTAAAGCTGGAGCCTTTAAAACACCAGGAGGGACATTTGGGCTATCTGCATTTATTCCTCCATGTGCTCTTTGAGAGGCACTAAAGTACATCCAAACAAAGCAGACATCTTTGAAGTCTAGTCAGACCAGTATTACATTGTGTGTTTGTGACACTCCTCAGAGCAACAGGGCTACACTGTCCAGGAGCAGTGACCTCAAATAGCCATATAGCTCATGTAGATCTGAGCTTCTATCTTTGAATGGTCCTACACGACTTTCAAGAACCTGTTAGCAACAGACTGGTTGCTAACTAAGGACTTGTCACTGTGCTCTCAGGTGATAGAGGTATCGCCTGGGCTTGAAAACCTAAAAAAGCCCACTCAATTTTTTAAGTGCAACAACATACATTTCCATGGAGGTTTCATTAAATACTACATCCTAAACCTATTTGTAACTGACAGGTTCAACAAATAATTATATTGGCCCTGGTAGGCAGGCTTGCTATTAAAATGGAGCAGAAGATTACTGCCAACTTCTATTGCATCTGCTTTAACTGTTTATATATAAATAAAAAACTCTTTGGACCTTAGAATCAGTATTTCTTTATTTTTATTTTTTTTTATTTGATTGAATGATGTTTGAAGTCTCTCCAGGACCTCATAGGAAAGAATTTGATTGCTGTCCCCTTTGGGATTGTTTTTGAGGAGTAGCTTTGCTGTGGGTCAGCAGGCCAAAATTGATGGAAAGGGTGAAAAGGGAGTAAGAAGGTTGCACAGATGAAGCAAAAATAACTAGATTGTCTGCTCATAATTTAACTTTAACCTTGTAAAGGTTTTGGAGGACATTCTGTTTGTTTTATAGCTTCATGAAGCAAAAATAGAAATTTCACCAGTAACCATGGAAACATGGAAACAATGATTACTGGCAATTATCTCTACTTGTGCCATCATTGGATCACACTAAAGTTAAGCCACACATGCATCCTCAGCAATGCTGCCTGCCACAGCTGACAGAGAACAAACTTCGCAAAATTCCTCAAATGTCTGGAGCAGCTGGAGCCACTGCACTTTTGGAATATTCTAATTCTAGCAGTTGTTGGCTCAAGCTATACCTGCCTTCACCAAGTGTTTCTGTGAATGATTAAATTCTGAAACTCTAACCCTGTATGAGTATGTGTTTTGTTGACCAAAAGACCAGCACATCAGTTGCCTTTATGTGCTCTCAGAGCTCTCAAAGGAAAGGCCAGCAAGGCATGTAGTGTCTCAGAGCAGTCACCATCCATGTTTATCCTTACTGAAAGGGAGGGAGAGAGATACAGATAGTACCAAATCAATAACAGCAGTTTTGGGCCTTTGGAGGGTAACTTGCTGTTTAGGTCACTAACTAATAAAAGTTTATTGGAAATAAAAACAGAAGAATTAATTAAAATGGCTTTTTTGGGGGGAAAAATGAGAGAAAAATGAAGAGAAGAAGGGATTGGATATGAAGAGAAGTGTTCCAGATGCCACAAACTGCATGAGAACTGGGTCTATAACCTGCCTGCAGGAATCAGATAAGCTGCTCTTCTGCACACCCCAATAGCTACACATTAAAGGAAACACATGAGATTAGAAGTATCTCTGAGACTGTCCTGCTGATATATTTCTGAAATTATTTGATTTTGCTACTTCACTCCTTTTTGCGAAGCAGCTGGATTTATGCTTTTCCTTTCTCCAAGAAGAAGTTTTCTGTGGAGAGTACCAGCCTCATGGAGTGTCTCCCTTACAATTTCTTTCTCACTTCCTTTTCAGAAAACCACTCCATTCCCCCAAACACTGAAAAGCTGCTGACATCCTCTATGCAGAGGAAGTGTTAGGAGGGAATTTTGATGGTGTTAAAACCTAGTTACCCAGAAGAACTACTCACCCAGAAGTCATCTGGAAGCTGGGAACAGTTTGTGAACATTTGGAAACAGGGACTTGCTTCTTCTGTTTGAATATCTGAAGGGGATGGAAAAGATTTCTAATGATTTTCTGTCTCTCCATTTGTCCCTCAATGTTTCTATGAACAGGACTTCTATTTATATTTATTTGCTTCTGAAATGGTCACATAAGTGACATTCTTCACCTCAAGGCCATAAAACTGATGGACCAGAGTACCCCCTTTTGCCTGCCCTTGGCTGTCCTTCCTGGTTGTCCCAGGATTGGCAAGCCCTTCTTGCCCTTGGAGTTGTACATTAGGCATTGCAATAACATGTCACAACATACTCAGGTAGCCCAGACTTCTCATAGGGCAGTTGTGAGTGCACAGGGAAAGGAACAACTCCTTTATCATTTGCAAATTAGAATGGATGGACAGGACAGAGACTGTATGGCAGACGAGCTGGTCTGTCTGGTGCTGGCAGCAGCATCTCTGCTGCTAAAGGTACCGCAACTGTTTGTTAATAAATGCAAGTTGGTTCTTGGCATGTCACTATCTGTAATCCCAAGCACAGGGCCACTCAAACATCTGATAAAAGTGTTTTCTCTCCATCCTGTGTCGGGAAGCATGAAGTGAATCACCTTCGTATTCATACTCACAGTGTGGTCTAATTTTTATGGTTCTTGAAATCTGCACAAAGTTTGTTACTTTTAAATGCACCCTAAAAAGTTGGAACACTCTGCTTGCAGGATGTAACTTATCGTGTAAGATAAAAACTCCTCTCCTACTGAGCTCCTTCTAGAAGGTTTTTAAAATTAGGGCCAGTGTACTAAAAATCTGTTACATCTTTTACTAGTGAGTCATAACCTGTTCACTTGTGGGAAAATAAGCTTTCCAGTCTACTAAGGAACTGACTTGCTGCCTTCCCAGTCTTTGTGAGGTGTCTGCTCTTTGTTTCCAGGTGGTTGTCATGATGGATGCTGTTCAATGCAGGAAAAGCAATAATTTAGCATATACTAAAATACAGTGCAGTAGCCCAAAGTATGATCATACTAGCTGGAAAGGAAAGAAATATTTTAAAACAGAAAAATTTAGTTTCTGCATAAAATAGACAAAAAAATAACTTGAGGACACAGTGCAATTAAATTCTCTTTCTTTGGTCTTATATTTTCTCTGCAAAATAAGTAGAGGCAGAGGAGATGAAACAACCTGGAATAAGTAACTGATGGAGCAATGCAGCATGAAAAGGGCAGTAGTAAATTGCCTTGTGAAACTCAGCAGTTTTCCCAACAAAATCAACTAATCCCTCGGCTCCTAATGTACATACACACATACATTTTTTATATGTGGTTTTTGAAGATATCTATACACTTCATAAGCATGAATATTATATTTAAGGTGCTTTCTACAAAAATTCTTACATTCTGTTTGTTTCATGTCACTTCCATCTCAGTAAAGGTAATTGTTGAGAATGCTAAGGCAATTTATAGGCACCTGTAGGCTCATAAATCTTATGTGCTTATGCTAGAGATGTATCTTCTATATATATACTATATTAGGTGGTTTCTATCATCCATCACTGTACAATGTATCTATAGTAAATAAAAAAAGAGAGGTATTGTACGAAATCTGATCTTTGACAAAGCAGACACTGGCCAGCCCTGTAGTGATTGCACCTGCTAGATGGCTCATTATAGAGGGAAGAATGGAGATGTGTAGTTTGTGAAAAAACTGACACTTCCTCAAGTTTCTTCCCTCCTATGGATTTTTCAACATCCTCAGGAAAAGCAATAGAAGCCTAAAAAATTGTCCAATAGCTAGGCTTTCAGGAGAAGGTCAAATTTTCATGTTAAGGTCCCAGTTATGTGTACTAGACTAGAAAGCAGACCGTTTTGAGCTAGTGAAGCGTTTCAGAATGTTAAAAGTGAGCAACAGTTGACAACAATGAATGTGCTTGAAGAAGGAATATTTCCATTTCAGGAAGAAGACTGAGAATGACTCTGCATTAGCAGCTCAGCTCAGGAGTAAAGTTGTGATTGTGCTTGCTTACACTCCTCTAACTTCGATTATGTGGTTTCTGCATGTACCCCAGCCACTATCATTCATTAACTCTATTAGGACCAAACAAGAACTAAACTGATGTAAACCCCTGCAATGCATGAACTGTGGGCACTGGGTCCTCAACAACAACTCCACAAACCTGTTCCTGCTGGGTTGCACTACTCAGTAATGCAGAGATAAATGGCTGAGTTAGGTACTTATCTTTAGGGTGTTCAGCTCCCAATTCTCTGCCTGTTTCAGAAGGTGCTTGGGGCAAGCCTGGCCATCTAACTCAGGCTTCTTAACACTGGAAGTGGAGAATGAAAATAGTCCTCTCTTCTTCCATCCATGTCTGTGATTACAAATGAGATTTCTACATGACTGAAAAGTCCTTTCTCTATTAATTAACTAGATGAGTTGACCATGGTGAGTGGTTACACTTAATCTTTAAACTTCTTATGAGTTCATGATATAAGCAGTATCTATGCTTGACCATTAATTTGAATACTCATGCAAAATCTAGGATTACTTGATGCTTTTCTCTCTTTCACAAAGGCTTAGAATGACCTTAAAAGCATTAACTCAATATGAGGTCAAGGAATTATTTTAGCCGTGAAATCAGTTGCTTAATAACAGTTTCCTCAGAGTCAAGTAATCATGCAGGCTGTAAGGCTCAAGTAATTATTTCATTTTTCTGCATACATATAAATATATTTAACTACTACTCTGCACAAATAGAGAAATGAGTTAACAAGAGATTTTCAGTACTTGGGTTTACAGTGTCCAAAACATACAGAGAAGCATGTATCTGCAAAATTAAACAGCTATTTCTGTAACTACTTAAGAAATCAAATGCTATTTGAATGTCAAACATCAATATATCACCTCTTATATAGAACAAGCAGGATCTCACACTGTTTCATCATTACTTGCCTTTGATTATATCATAAGTCAATTAAACAAGTTTATAGGTCGCAGTAGGCAAAAGTAAATGGACTGGCATTTAGCTGTAATTTTTTATGTTTATAAGTATGACTATAAATGAATTTTTCCAGATAAAATATTAAATATTTCATAAACAAAATATTAGATTTTGGTATCACTGTGAGGCTGTCTTTTTTAGTGTCAGAAATATTTTAGTCTCAGAAATAGGGCAATGCATGGGCAAAATGTTTTGAAAAATTTCAAAACTGACAGAGTGTGTTCCTGCCTCATAATAAATGATTGTTGAATGATGTTTATTAAAACTGGCTCTCAAGTGACAGTTAATAAATGCATAGTTCTATTATGCATGCTAAATTCAGCATTCTGAAAACTTAAAAGCAAATATATCAATACCAACATAGATAAAAAAGTCACAAAGACAAAATACAGCAACACCTTAAAGTGACAGGGAAATAATTCAGTCTTAAAAATTACTTATTATTTGGTAACTTGTAACAAAAAATTGTATAGAACTAAATTAGAGGCAAATCAGAGTCTTTCTGATGTTTTAGATGTGCAATTTCTCTAGTGCATATAATTTGCGTGTACAACAGAGAAATTCACATTATGAAGTCCCCTTCAAAAAAGCAAAAACCCCAGTTTCCCTCTATTTCTGATTCCAAGTTATGAATGCTCATGGATAATAAATAAAGGGGAAAAAAGTGCAATAAAATTCAACTATTAATTTATTTTAATTAAAAACCTTAAACATTTCTTCAGTATTTGGAGAAATTAGACTATAAGCAGCACGTTCCTATGTATTTTTCTCATATATCCAGACCATATCTGCACTGAATTGCAAAAATACTGGATTTAATGGGCTTTATGTCCTTTACTGTAATTACTCCATTGGCTCTTTGATGTTGCATGAGGTTGGTGTGATGATGGAAAGAGTTGCTTCAACCATGTATTTTCACCTCTGTTTCGAAAAGGAGAAGGGCAAAACTTTAACTCAAGGAGCAGTTTATCTTTAATTAAGAAAAACATAATTAGGCATTATCACATAATTGCTATTACTGATGGAGAAACTCATATTTTCACAACTAGTGACCCATGCTGTATTATGTCTCTGCTGTTTACTGTATAATAAATCCATATTTGTGTTTGGCAGCAAGCCAGAAAAATTAAAAGGTAATCAACATGCTTCTCTGCAGTCTGGTCATCAAAATCTCTGACTTCAGAGATGAGTAAATAACAAAGTCAAGTTGTTATGTCCTAACGGAAAACCTTCTTTAGAAATAACTATATTTATCTCCTCTGTCAAGACATCAAATGATACTTGAAACAAACATATACAAAAAGCTTTGCAAAACATATCAGAAGAACTGTGCTATACACCTGGTGTTGGGTTAAAAAACAGTTTAATGTCTCAAGGCACCACCACGGTAGAATTTTTTACCTGCAAGTAATCATCTAATACACTATTATACAGTTAAGGTAATGTATTAATAAATAGCTTGTGCAAATTTGGGAAGCAATCTATAAAGGAATGTTAGATATACAATAGGCACGTACTATAATACAAATAAAAAACAAAATCCCTAGAAAAAGCATGCTGAGCACCTCTTGGTATAGGTTGTTTCTTATTCTAAACACTACGTAAATATTAACTTACAAAAGGTAAAACTGAAATCTTAAAGTAACTCCTTATTTAAACTGATTTTCCTGGGTATTTTCCTCTATGTCACAGGATTATTCTTAGGGACAGAGGACTCTGGTACTGGCTGTAATGGGCTGTCTTGTTCACTCAGTTGTGCGTTCAAGTTTTCAGAAGTTAGGAGAGAAGAATTAAAAACTATTTCACTTAAGTCTGATTTTATGGATACCAGATGTGGTTCTTGAAAATTCAACGGTTCTTCTAACACCTGTGTATTTTCTCGCGTCATTCCCATATCTGATGGTGACTTTCGTTTCATTCTTGTGTATGATTTGTCTAAATTCTCCATGCCTTGATCAGTTTTCTGAAATCGCCCAAAGAACCAGATGAAGAAACCAAACAAAGCAAAAGCCAGCAAACTTGGAATAAAAGCCAGGCATTTGACATCCAGGCTAGAGCCTGTGAACCTGCTGTGCAAGAACATGTCCCCTTCGGCATAGGTCCGGTTCGTCAATGGGTTAGTGTTATTGGATCTCCACTCCCAAGATAACTTAGTTCTGTTAAGGTCTTTCAAGCTCTCTGAGTCTTTCACTGTGTAGATCTTCTGTCCAGGACCGATGTATTGACCATATTCGTGAGGTTTGTAAAATATTTGGTTCTTCCACATATTCAGATCCAAGATTAAAACAAGGAAGATAATTCCATAGTTAAACCATTTGCCTGTTTGGAAAAAGAAAGTTCTGTTATCTGATATATCCATTTTAGAAGCAGTACAAATGTCATTATATGTGAAAAATACTCAGAGAAAAAGAGTTCTTTTTTATTACTCTTTAAAGCAAAGCTGTAAATAATTTTCCGCCACAGTCAGATTTATGCTGAATATCCCTTATTTCACAATTAAGTCTGGTCACAAAACAATTTTGTAACACAAGCACAGCAGATTATCTATTCAATTGACTGTTTGTAAGTGACCAGCTGATTAGATCACTAGGTATTGTGTTATAGATCAATAAATCTAAAAAAGCATTAATTCCGGGGCGTTAAAAATATTCATGTGGACATTTTCTACGAAAAGGCCATATTTGACAGAACCAGTTAAATTCCAGAAATTACTGAAATGACTGAGGTTTTTAAGGTTGATAATTATGTGAATTTTAAGAGTATATACTTATGTTGTTTGATATACCAACCATGGAATGCAGGGCAATCAGATAAACTATAATTTATAGAATCACAGTGAGATTCTTGAGAAATAGCAAGGGCTGATTATAGACTTCAGAGTCTAGCCAGTTTAGCTTTTTAAATAATCTGTGTCTATGAATGCACACAACAAATTATACTACTTTCACAGCCAAAGCATATCTTACATTCTAGTTGGACATATATTAAGATCTCACCTGTGCAGTGATGACTGCCACCACCCAAGAACCTGGCAAATCTACATGTCAGGATTCAGTGAAAATACATACATGGAAGAATGTTCCTGCTAGTGATGAATGTTCTTGGTCTTTGCTGGAATCGTATTTAAGTATGCTTCAAGTGAAAAAGAAAATATATCATAGGATCTATCAAATTACTTAGGCTAGTGACTTGCAGGGAATTAACAGATTCCAGTTCCTGGAAGCATGTGTGCTCAACTTGTGTAATCAGAATTCTTCAGGAGGGTAAGGAGACTATCTTCTTGTATTCAGGAGTTATGTTTAATAGTTCTCTTCAGTTTAGATTAAATAGATTGAAAAGAAACAAGAATATTTATTCTCTTGCCTTATTGTCACTGTCCAGAAACAAAACTGAACTGAAAAGACCTTGCAGACAATCCTATAATTCCTGAATAACTCCTCTATCAAAGTCAAGTGGGATGGGGCTTTGAGCAAACTAGTGCAGAGGAAGGTATCCCTGCTCACATCAGAAGGGCTGGAACCAAATAATCCTCAGGGTCCTTTCCAACTGAATCCATTCTGTGATTTCTCCCTGGGATTTTGTCAATTTTATAATTAACATGTTAAAGAAAACTATCTTTTCAGACTATTATCACTCCATTTAAAATATTTAAGTTACTTAAATCAACATCAAGAAATTGGAAGTGATGGGAAAGTATGAAATAATATAAGAAACAATTTAATGTAACCTGTTGTTTCCTGCAGCTGTTTGCCATGTAGTGCATGTTTCTATTTTTCCCATCACATCTGTCTTTCAACAGAAAGACACAGGATTCACTGATCAATAGTTGCTGTCAAGCAGAATATAATGGCTGACTTCTTGTTTTTTTCCTCAGCTGGGCACTTAGATGACTCTTCTTTACCTTACCACCACATCTTAGGACACAATGATGCTCTCACTGTTTTTCATATTCTCACTGTCTATGTTTCCAGCAAACTAGTATTTTTTTACTGGCCTGTAAGTCTGAGTTCAGTTTTAGATAAATTGATTGAATATATTATATGATTATATATACCATTATGTATCAATAATGGAATTGAGAGCAAAGCTTTAGAATATTTTCTGCTACAGGAAGCTGGGGAATCTTTGCTGAAAGAAAACTTTCTCTGATCAGTTAGAACTCTTTTTTGAAATGATTGTCTATTGCAACTTAATTTTAGCATAATCATTTTTATAGCCAACTTTAAGTCATATATCAAGCTTATATAGGAAATAAGCTAGGTAAATTAAAAGTCAATCACAACCTTTGATCTTGTGCATGAACAAGTTCAAGTTTGTAAGTTTGCAAAGAATCATTATAAATATATTATGAAGGGATAGATATTAATTTTATTTAAAAACGCTTCAAGTTTCATTTCTGATGTAAAGTGACAAAGGAAAATGGAACCCCACAATATGAAGTCATTTAACTTCTCTCTTACCCAGTTTCTGTAGGATTAGTATTTTGCTTTACGGTTGCCTCTACTTCAACGAAATTTGTGTGGCCAAGACTACTGGCATGTACCTGACCCCACTTAGCACTTTTTGGATGCAAAGTGGTTTATTCAATGACAAAATTTGAAATGGAAGGATGTAATAGGATCAACTCTCAAGACTGGAAGGCTAGTCAATCATTTCAAAAAACTGAAAATAATTGTATCCAGTCTTCAATTAAGCTAACAATGAAGAAAGTCATGTGGAAAAAGAGGTTGTGTCATTCAGTCATGCACTATCGAAAAAGAAACATGGTTAATAACTTCATAACTTAATACCTTTCATAGCACTGACATTTTTCATGCTACACATAGTATTTGGAGAGTTAGGAATCTGATTTGGTGTATTTGGAAATGCGGTACAATACTGCAATTTGATGCAACAAAGATCCTCCAAAAGAAAAATTGGACCCAAGAGTGTTAGTGTCCTTGTCAGGCTGTGAAGCAAAACATGAAATGTTTTTATAGGCATTGTAGACTACAACCAGTATTTGTGGATGAAAATTCATTCCTGCTTTTTGAGAAAGTATGTCTGTTGAAAAGAATTGCATCCTCCTGGCTAGAACACTCACCAGAACGGAAACCTTGACTCTACAATAACCTCCACTTGTGGCAGCTTGGACCTGTATCATAGGACCATGCTCTGAACACCAGGACTCCCCTCCTTGCTGAAGCTCAACAACTGTGCACTGCGCATGAATGCCAGGGGTCTTCTCATTTTGAAAGAAGTATGGATTTTCATTTTTCCCTTTTCACGTTTTCACTGTCAAACAATTTTTGGGCAATCCCACACATTCGGATTATATCCCAATATTCCAAACAAGCTGCTGATTCTGGAGCAGTTTTATTTTTATATGCCCACTCTGGAACAGACCATTCATTTCCCAGCAAAAGGATCTCATGTAGAAGCCAGTACTCAGCAACCTTACTGAGGTCAAGAGATAATGTGAAAATTCTCCTTAATAAGGCTAGACACAAGCAGCCTCATGCTGTGCAATCACAGCCAGAGGCTAGTGTAGGAAATGTTGATTTAGACTTCTATCTCAACAGTAATTTGTGTCTAAAACCGCTCAGACACTGCTGTAAAACATTTGAAATGTTCTTCTTATCTTCTGTCACATTAGTGTTATTAGCTAGATACATGCACACAGACAGACCACTCACAGCTGATCTAAGATGTTAAACCTCTGAGGTTTTTTTAACGTCTGTGTGCACAGACAGCTTTCTTTTTACCTCTAACCTTTCTATTTTCGCCCACGGACTCCCTCAGGCTACTCTGTGTAAGCTTGGGCTGAGCATAGACACAGTGTTGGTTTAACTACACAAGCCAGCCATGCTGGGAACTCCCCAGCTATGAAGGTGATGATTTCTCCTTTGGATGGAAAGGCACTTGGATCAGATCAGTGCTCAGAAATATGCTATAAACAGCCAGAGAAATCTCCCATCTCTTAGGTTACCTAAACAGTAACAATTATCAGTTTGAAAATTATCTGCATACTGGACAGTAGATGCTCACGGATTTCCTGTGCTGCCATTAAAGGGTATGAGGCAGGCCCCCCCAGCGACTTCTAACCACAAAAGAATCTGAAGTAACAAAATTTACTTTTAAGTTTTACAAATTTCCCTGGGTATTACAGAAACTAGGATACACTGTGTATTTTCATAAACATCAACCTAAAAAGGAAAACACACACTTTGCAATGAACCATCTGTCAAGAGAAATCCAGATGAGCTAAGCAGATGCAGGAATTCAAGTTATTTTTGATGTTCATAAAAAAAGTGGTTAACAAAACAGAATGAAAATATTTAATGCTCAGTAGAGGCTTGCAAGGAGCTCCTAACTGCAAAAAAAATAGAGTAAAATGAGGTACTCAGTTACCAGTAAAAATAAGATAAGCTTTTCATAGTAAATTAAAATTACACCGAAGCACATCAGCAAGTCAAGACATTTTAATTCAATATTACTGCAAACAACATTCAGAAATCACAAGTCAGGGTAATAAAGCGTGTTATTAGTTTAAAGTAGTGTGGGTTAAAATAATATACTTAGTAGCGTTGTACTTATCTGCCTTTTGGATATTGAATTATGCAGAAGCAAACTTTAATTCTTTTTCCCCGCAATCATGATCTTTATTTTAGGAAAGCTGAAATTCTCATTTAGTCACAGTATTCAGGAGATAAGTCTTTAAGATAAAATATTAAAAAAGAGAAAAAGAGAAAAAGAAAAAGAAAAAGAAAAAAAGAAAAAGAAAAAGAGAAAAAGAGAAAAAAGAAAAAAGAAAACGAAAAAGAAGAAAGGAAGAGAAAAAGAAAAAGATAAAAAGAAAAAGAAAACGAAAAAGAGAAAAAGAAAAAAAAGGAAAAAGAAAAAGAAAAACAGAAAAAGGAAAAAGAAAAACAGAAAAAGGAAAAAGAAAACGAAAACGAAAACGAAAAAGAAAAAAAAAGAAAAAAAGGAAAAAGAAAAACAGGAAAAAGAAAAAAAAGAGAAAAGGAAACGAAAAAGAGAAAAAGAAAAAAAGGAAAAAGAAAAAGAAAAAGAGAAAAAGGAAAAA
>VXBI01008498.1:0-48282 GCA_013397375.1 Toxostoma redivivum | reverse complement strand
GAAAAAGAACAACTCTCTTAAGACTTGTGATGAAATCAGGAGAGCTGGCAACACAGAGCATGTAACTGAAATTCTTCATCTGTACAGAACTTGCTCAAAGTCATCAAGGATAAACCAACAGAATGGCGCCTTAAAATCCTTGACTCCTTGGAATGTCACTTTCCTTAGATCTTCTCCTTTGTGGGACCATTGCTTATTTGAAAAAACAATATTAAATAGGACTTTTTTTACTTATATCAATCAGCAGTGACTAAAAAAGACTGTGTAAGAACTAATCAAGAACAAAATTTGCCAGGGAAAGGATGACAAATGTTACTTCAGCCATGCCTTCTTTCTTCTTGCTACTTGAGAAAATGGTTTCCATTTTCTAAAAATTAGAGCACAGGTCATAGATTTACAGCCTGGATTTATCTATATAGCTAGTACTAAAAGAAACGTTTTTCAGCCCTCAGTGTTCATTTCCTGCTTGTTACTTAAAAGAAGTCCTATGGTTAAATTCAACATTCTGGATTTCGTTTATTAGACAGGGCTTAAATAGAGCTGCCTCCCTGTCATTATCATTGTCCTACCCCCATGTCACCTGCTGCAGTTTCATCCATACACATAATTTTTGATTGGATTATATTAATCTTGATTTTATATATCATGTATCTATATTAATCCAGTTTTTTTCTTTTATTAGCACCTTGATTTGAGTACAATATTCCAGTATCTACACATCCAGACAGTCACTAGAGCTTGAAAATTATCCAACACGATACCCTAACCTAAGACAAGAACTGATGGCAAGAACAGATGGTTCAAGTAAAACTTACCCAAAGGGAGGTTCTTGTGCCGTGTGTTATGGCTGTTTATTAGATCTCCTAAAGGGTGGTGCAGCACTGAGATAAAACAGGCACTCAGTAGACAGGATACGTGATGTGCAGTCAAATGGATTGATTTGTCTAGCAAATCTAATAAATGGATCTTGTTAATGCTGAGCAGGGAAAAATTTTCCTCAGCCTTCATTCATTATCTCATCCGCATTAAAAGAAATGCCTTCTCACTAGAAAATCAGAAAGGACACCAGTCCTCTTCACAAAAGACTACAATGCATAAACATTGGTTTTATTTGGTTGGCCTGTTTTCAAACAGCAGCACTGCTAGTGGTTGCATTTCTGATCACTAATTTATGTTTTTTGCTCGTTTATTCTTTGATTATCCCTGATTATCATCAATGTCCCTGTCTCTTCTACAATGCAAAACTGTTCCTTGCTCTTCAATTCCTCTTCTATCACCCATTAATTATATACCAAGTTTCTGTATCTGGTGACACAGCCCAACCTGCCATGTCTCAGTCATTTTTCCTGTTCCATCTATTCCATCACTTTTCCTTATACAGTGGAATAAGTACAACTGGGAACCTTGTGAGACTGAGCCCCTCCAAATTCATTCCCTAGTCATGAGAAAAAGGAAAAAAAAAATCTTTTTTTGCTATTCCTGAATTCCATTCCTGTAATTCACATAAAATATTTGATACTTAAACTATATTTCTTTTCCTCTGCTCCTTTCTCTTTTTGTTCACTTGGGAGAGAAAAATGTGTTCATCACATACACATTGTATCTCCTTTCACCCTACACCTTCCAGTCACTGACTGGGCCATCATTTACTTTATCCTGTTCCATAAACCACTAATGGCTTAAATGGTCTCCCTCAGATATGTACCAGCTCTTCCTTCTCCTTGCTGGCTGGCTGTTCTCTGTCAGCATTCCAGCAGGGCACCTACCTTCAATTTTGAAAAACTTTCTATCCCTTCATCTGTAATACCTTCTGGCCCATTTGCCTTCCTTCAGTCAATAGCCAACAGGTAACTTCTGCATTATTTTTACCTTCTTTTCTGTTTTTTAATCTCATTTCTGTGTTCTCTTCTGAAAACACTTTTTCTGAGGCCTCATTCAGTCAACTCAGTGCTGGTGTCATTCTTTCCGTGACACATTTTCTTCCCTAGGCTTCAGCTGTCTGCTGAGTTTGTGACTCACCTAACTCTTGGTCTTATGTTTGTATCATCTCTGAATGCTCCTTTTGTCCCTGATCTGCAGGAGTTTCTTTTGCTTGTCCTTGGTTGCCCTCATCTATCTTATTTCTGTGTGGTGTCATGTGCTGTGACTTTTTATATTAGCAGTTAAAGACCCCTGCCAATTCACACCTGCATTCTCCTGTTATCCATTATTATCCATCTCTTCTCAATGTAGAGAGAGAAGCTATACTCCTTTTGTACAGCTTGAAGGTAAAACGAAAATATTTATCCCTATTTAATCTTCTTCTCTTTTTCATTCCCTACTGTTATTAAAATACTGACTCACAGTATGCAAGGATCAGGTACTTTTTATCTATATGTATCATCCATTTGAATCACTGCAATTCTATTTTATTTGAGGTTATTTAACTGTCTGCTTCTTGTTAGATGACTGATGGAAGTACGGTTATGAGTGGCCTTTGCCAGATGAGAATGACCGAAGTTATGAAAAGATATTAGCATAAATCATAGCAAAGGCATCTGAAAGCATAAGAGATTTGAAGATGAAATAAGCTGCTAATTTCCCTGAGAGAGTAATTTTAGATAAAAGATGTCTGAAGTTATATT
The DNA here is from genome assembly GCA_013397375.1 of Toxostoma redivivum. Taxonomy (NCBI): domain Eukaryota; kingdom Metazoa; phylum Chordata; class Aves; order Passeriformes; family Mimidae; genus Toxostoma; species Toxostoma redivivum. The sequence continues at coordinate 45,658 of VXBI01008498.1, read as the reverse complement.
ATGTATTACTTATTGTCACAAGAAGTTGCTGAAATCCATGAAAAACAGCAGGCCTCTCTGATTTGTAAGATATTTCATCTCATTTACTTAAGGTGGTTATATACGGAGAATATGGATATGAACAGATAAAGAGATAGAAAAAAAGTCTGGGACACACACACACAAAAATACACATTTAAGATCATGGCAGCATACATTTATTATACAGAAGCAGTTCACTGTGTGACTGTGTCACAATCTGTCAGACTACCTACCTGTTATATGTATGTGATATTCCTCTTTCAGTATCTTTTGGAAATAAGGTACTTTGAATTGCATGTGTGCTGAGGGCAAACCTGGAAGATTCACTTCAACATCACCCATAAAATGTGGAAACTCCCAGTCCTGTTAAAAAAGAAAAATAAGAGCCTAAAAGTAAGTTTTCATGGTATACTTTTGCCTTTAAAATGGCTTAAATTAATAAAACAGAAATGTTCTATATTTAAGCCTCCATTACTGGATTTTCTTACTTTAAATTTGACTAACCCACTTGAAATAGAATACCTCATTATAATATAATTTTTACCTCAGCTCCATGTAATTATGTGTATAAAAGTTCATTTCAGAACTGAAGTACTGAACCCACCTTATCAGCTGATAGTACAAAACAGAATAAGGATAAGAATACTTACTTAAAATCTGGCAATACTAAGGATTCCTGTACCTACTGTTAATAACTTGGCAAGCAGTATAGGTACGAAATTGGCAAAGAGGGCCTGACACTTTCAAAAACCACATATATCTGTATTCTACTTGTTCAACTTACAGGGTGTTTTCTGCATTTTGCCTTCATACATTTAAATAAACAATCACTGCAAGTGCAGGCCCTTCAGCATAATCTGCCTGAAACATCCCAAGCACAGTTTTTCTCCACTGCCTTATTTCAGCTTACAAGGTAATGCTGGAAATGTGGAAGCTCTTACCTAGCATTATGCATATTTTGGTAGCATGTGGTACCCCAGCTGAGGAAGAGCTGCATTTAAAGGAATTTTTCACTTGGTTATCTGTACCCACCATCAGCCACTTGAAGTATGATTGCATGGCTCATTAGAGCCCAAACTGAAAGCAGTAGTGCTAGAATCAGGATGATTACCACCAGTGTCATTACTCTGTGCACTGCAGATTGTTGATGATCTGTTACAAACACTGCCCCTGTTCCCATGCACACTCCTGGATTTGTATCCAACAAGTTAGTGCAACAAGCACCTGAATTACTAAAAATAAAATAAAGGAATCCAAAATGTGAAGAACTCTGTGAGTGACTTGTGATTCCCTCACATTAAAACCATTCCAGCACAGCCATATTGCCATGAGAACCTATTCCATTATTTAATTTTCAGTTTTGTAAGGATAGAAAGTTTTCTTACAGAGTAATAATAATAAAAAAAAATATTCAAAACAAATAACCATCTACGAAATTGGGAGGAGCTGTTGACTCCCTCAAAGGCAGAGAGATCCTGCAGAGAGACTTTGGCAAATCAGAGGGCTGGGCAATGACCAACTCTGCACCTGGGATAGGGCAACTCTGGATGTACAGACTGGGGAGTGCAATACTGGAAAGCAGCGCTGGAGAAAGGGACCTGGGAGTCTTGGTTGATAGGAAGTTGAATTTGAGTCAGCAGTGCCCTGGCAACCAGAGCCAGGGGGACCACCTGTGTCCCGGGGTGCATCAGGGACAGCCTGGCCAGCCGGGCAAGGGAGGGGATTGTCCTGCTCTGCTCTGAGCTGGGGCAGCCTCACCTCGAGTGCTGGGGGCAGTTTTGGGTGCCACAGTATAAGACAGATATAAACCTATTAGGAAGTGTACGAAGGAGGGCAACAAAGATGGTGAAGGGCCTTGAGAAGAAGGTGTGTGAGGAGTGACTGTAGTCCTTTGGTCTGTTCAGCCTGGAGAAGAGAAGACTGAGGGGAGACCTCATTGCAGTTACCGCTTTCTCATGAGGGGAAGAGGAGGGGCAGTCACTGATCCCTGCTCTCTGGTGACCAGTGACAGGACCTGAGAGAATGGCATGAAGCTGTGTCAGGGGAGGTTTAGGTTAGCTACCACAAAAGGTTTCTTACCCAGAGGGTGGTTGGGCACTGGAACAGGCTCCCCAGGGAAGTGGCACAGCACCAGCCTGACAGAGTTGAAGTATTTGGACAACGCTGTCAGGCACATGGTGTGACTCTTGGGGTTGTCCAGTGCAGAGTCAGAAGTAGTCCTTCTGGGTCCCTTTCAACTGAGGATATTCTATGATTATATGACCTCTGAAAGATTAATCATTATATATAACTTAACTTCCAAGACTTGCTAAGCTCTCCAACATTTTCTACAATGGAAGAGAAATGGAAGAGTTTTATGATTTGAGAATAGCACTAACAGCTGATTTGTGGTAACTCTGTGATACTGAGTTAAATGGATTAACAGGATTGCAAGCAAGGAGAAAATCTGACACCCTTTGCCTGGTTCTTAACTGTTCACAGAAATGCAGAAAGTGCCAATTTACAGATGTAGAAGACAAGAGAAATCAGGATGCTTTCCTTTTGCCTTATCACTAATGCAACACATGCATTCCTGGTAATATGTGCCCAGCTGCACAGTCCCTTACCCTGCATCTGTAAACATCCCCTTGCAAGGGGTAGGCATTCAAAAAATGCCCAGAGAAAAAATTTCATGCATGCACACTTTCAGTTCACAGTTTCTAATACACATCTCTGGACTGGTGCCTCTTGTTAACCTATACATACTCTCACCCAGGAATAAATAGGAAGAAATACATTACATATTCCTGAAAATAAATGAATAAAGAACTGTGAACTCTACATTAGTTTTAAGCAAACATGGGTCTGTAAATCTGGCCTCCTGTTCCTGCCTTGCCCCAAGGCTTCAACTGTGCCTTTGGCTGGTTTACAGATAAAATTCCACCATGCAGAATTTTGTAATGGTCTGTGTCTCTGCATCCAATTTTTTTATTAAAAAGAGTTTTTTCTGATCTGGATGAGTAATACCTGATAATAACATTTTCTACATATATACCCCATACTGTATGAAGCACGCCTGAATTGTATCATGACCCTTATTACACTGAAGCACTGCAATATCGTGAGGCCATAACTAGAGAGATGGGCACAGGCTGGTGCTGCAGACCTCACAGCTATAAACAACTCACTGGTGTTCAGCTAAAGAATTGCTGATCTGGGCTGGGCAAAACTACTTTTAAGGGTAACAAGGAGAACAAAGAAGTATCTGTCTTACAGGTAAGACACTATTTGTAAAACTTATCTGTAACATGGAGTTTCAGATCAAGGAGGAAACAGCAAGGTCTAAACGTGTTATCAAATATAAAACAGTCTCAAGCAGCTTCTAGCATAAGAATAAAGAAACCATCATGATGAATATCCTATCCTTCCTAGCAAAGGACTCCAGATGCCAATGACATGCCATAAAGCTCCCACTGAACCCCATCATACTGAAACTGCCCATTTCAAGACCTGCAGGAACAGAGGTAGGGTGGACAAAACATGAGGAAAAGCAATAGAAACTAAGAAGTGTGTGTATAGGAATTCCGACTTTAGACATTTAGACATTATCCTGAAGACAACTCCCAGGACCAGACATAGGTATATAAAGGCTATCCCTGCATTATATGGCAATGTAAGGCATGAACATACACACAAACATGCTGTTGTTCTCCATCATTTTTGTGCTCTTCCCTCCTCAGTCTTTGCTTAGCTTCTTCAAGCTCCTGGCTTTTCTCTAGAAAGAACGCTGCAAATCTTGCTTTTTTCCTCTCATTTGAGAAAATGATAATAAGGCAGCAATAACACCCTCTGAGAGAGCAGCAATGTATGCTTGGTCTTGAATGACTTCTTCCGTTAAAAAATCATTACAGAATTCTTTGGTCTATAATCTATTCCTGCTTATTTAAAGGCAACAGTTGCCAGGCCACATAGGATCCAAACAAGTCCTTTGTATTCTGCACTCTACACTCTCTGCACTTTGAATCTACACATTAATGCAATTTGAGCATAGACAAAGCTTTGTATGCACATGTCCTCAAAACAGTAACATTTGTTACTGAACTGTCTGAACTGGTATTTAGCCATTCCACAGGAAGCTCAAAGTAATCTCACTCTTTCAGTCCACCTAAAATAAGGAATGGTTGCATTTTACTGAAAGTCACATATCTACGCCTGATTCATGACAGATGGCATCTCCCTCTCTTCTCCCTGTGACTATGGCTTGGGTATCAACATCTATTCACTCCTCAGAACCTTGTAGTACCCTGATACTGCACAGATACTGCAGATCTGTTTTGCATAACATGTCACAGATATGAAGATTCCTACCAAACCCCACAGACAAAATGTTTATCAAAGCTCTCATCATCTGCTGTTCAGTTACATTGGCATCTTTCCCTCTGGCCTTCATGGGTGTAGCTGTCCACTGATACAGAAATGCTGCAGCAAAGACCTAGTCTATTTTTTTGACCATGACATTCTTCTCTTTCATACAATAAAGTACAGGCCACTTCCTTTCATTCAAATTATTTTAGATCTTTCAATATATTATGTATAGACTGTCCACATGACAGCTGCTCCTTCAATCAGTCTATAACTCAGGCTCTAATTTTTTTCTCTATTTAGAGATTTTTTCTCCTGAGCAGTTCTCTACGAGATGAAGAGCTTTATTCTGTCTCATTCTTCTTTATAATACTCTTTTGCATGACAAAACACTAGGATGTAATGAATCAGGTATCCTGGCTTACCTGTCATCCTGACCAATAAAGTTGCTATTGCTTGTACCCGCTGGTCTAACCAGTTATAACTTTGAGATTTTCTTTAGCAATGAAATTCTCTAGGGCTGGAGTTGCATTCTGGCTGTCTTTAAGCATCATTTAGCACAACACTGCTCTGGTCCTTAGTGATCACTGCCAGTTTCTTGATAGGACAAATACTGCTTGTAGTGTGAAGAGGGAATGGCTATCCATTAATTTTCTTACATTAGGAACAAATTGTGTTTCAAAAGAAGCCAGTGCACAAGAAAGGACAGACACTAGAAGGTCTCAAATTTTGAAATGTGTAGTGACAGGAACAGCAGTGGTCACCGTTTCCTGATGAGGGCAATGACTGTTCTGTCCTACAGCTACCCTTTAAGTTTTAAGTACTTACTAATGTTAAACAGGAGCAAGGGGAAACCCCTTTGCACATTCCTGAGGAGTGACAGCCCACATAAAGCACAGCCTCTGTGCACCTACTCCTAGGATGTCCTAGGAGCAAGTCTACCAGCTTTTCCATCAGGCAAATAATGTACAGTCTCATACAACCAAGATGACACTCAGAGGTTCCTCTTCATTGTAAATCACTCTCACATGTTGAATAGCTATTCACAACTGCTGACAATGCTGATTTAAAAAAAATATATACTCAAAAGCATGTTGCGGTGCATTAATTTGTTCTGGTTTACATTTGTTATATTTTAAATTGTAATGGCTTGATCCAGTGGTGTACCCCCCTGTTCATGCATTTGGTTTTCCCTTATTCCCGCCTTTACACTGCCAGTTGTCCCTAAACCACTCCCATTCTTCCAGATTGTTCCCTGCCTGTCTCCCTAAACCCTTCCCATCGAGTTGTCAATCCTCCCTGGCCCCGCCCCTTACCAGGAAAGTTCTGTGCCGTTACTTATTTCCTGTTATATGATTGGTTGCTGCATGTGAAGCCCCACCTATGTATCTCCCTATTGGTTTGATGTACCGGCTTCCCCGCCTTGTGTCCCTTCCCCGGATCCCCCTGGTTGGTCAATGGATTGTACCCTCCTGTGGGGGAGGTCCCTTATTTAAATTGCTGCCCTATTAAGTTCTGTGTCTTTGGTGGTTTCTTCACTTCGTCTGCTTCGTCTCCCAGTTTACCTTCGCCTGCCTTCTTAATGATGGTGGAACCACTGAAGGACCCTCTCCGCTCTTTACTCCTCCTCGGCGCTAACAGCCCTAGTTGTAGCCTGCGCTATAGCTGTATCCCGGGTTTGCCACATCCTGGGAACGGGCCACTCATGGCGTCAGCTCGCCTCACGGGCTAGCTGGGCGGACTGTGCTGGAGTGGACTGAGGCGAGCTGTGTCAAAAGTAAATGTTCTTTATTTTCTTCTATTGTCTCACTCATGTCTGACCTCAGTTGAGCTTATTAGATAATCCACCTGGATGAGAAACACCAGTAAAAACTTCTGCAGTTAATTCTTGGGTCTGTTAAGCTGCTAAGTAGTGTTAATATTACGATATTGTGTATTTGTAAAAGACAAAGAAATCGGCTCCAGTAAAGCAACTGTGTCTTGTTCTCTACTTGAAACTTCCCTAAACCACCAGCCAGTTGTAATAGTTTTTCTTAACTACCTATGTGCTACACTTTATGAAAGCCATTTGTGCAGCGAATAGGAGAAATGAACATTCACTAATAATACACAATACTTATATTTATACATTTACTAAGACTACATCCTAATGTCAAGGGAAATCATGACAAAAGAGTCAATTTTCTAGAAAATCAAATATCTGACTGTGAGGTGGAGAATAAAAATAAATTTTAAATACATTGTTGTATAATCATCTTCAATATCAGAACGTTGCAGAAGTACATGCAATGAAACGTGTACCACTGAATTGTAGGAAATACACCCACACTGCAGCTGAACAGTAAAATAGTATCTGGGGCATTTCAGGATTTGTAAACAGTGCTAATGCCATTTGTATCTATTTAAGAACAGCAAGCTCTATTTAGGGTTATAAAATAATTTTTCATTAAGACAACTGTCTGCAGCTATCTTCAGCTGTATTAAAATGTCTATTGTACCTTCTCTTTCCACATACCCACATAACATGAATTTCGTCGCTGCCTGATACTTGAATTTTAATGGTGTTTTTTAGAGTTACCTAAACCTGAGAAGAGACATCTGCTGCAAAATAGAGGTGTTTTCTCACTATAAGCTTTGCAACACAATAAAAGTGGTTTTATAAAAATAAAGAGCATCTGGAGCAAGGGGATTACTGTGTGTTGTTCACCAGAGGTGGAAAGTAAATCAGCTGTATCAATGTTAGAAATGGATGACTGAGGAGCCATTGTGTTCTGGCCAAAATTCTTTCAGATTATTATATGTGTTCTGAAGAATTTCGCTACCACCTACTCTGAGTCCCCAAAATTTGTGCTTGGTTCCAAAGAAAACTATAAATTGCCCTTGGGTATTTAGTGCAATCTGAAGTGGCAGATTTGGGCCAATGGTCTCAGTTTGAAACTTATATCTAGCTTGTTTTTGTTTAGCTATAACTAAACAAAATAGCATGCACAGGGTTCAGCTTGCTGCAGTTAGGGGAGTGAAACAGTAATACTAAATTTCCATTGAAAAAAGCCCCAGTATTACATGCTACATTTGATGGATATTGAAAAAGTAATAGAGCTGAAGGTGACATAAAGTAAAAAACACTGAATGCATACGGAACACAGAGAAATGTCGCGTAAATTTAAATACAGGATTTGCAAACAAGTCAATGTGAATTACTTTTTCCTTTAAAAAATTGTAATAACTCTTTCCAAAATTATTTTTCCTCTTCATAACTTGTGCTAATTAATATATTTGTTCTAATACTGAAAGATAAAAGAAACTGTTTGCAAATGTTGTAAGAAGGAAAGCTGACAGCAAAACATGGATACCTGTACTTCATTTTTGTTTCAGGGACAAGAGTAATATGGAATATAATTGGTCTTCCCAGCTCCCTCTGTTTTTTTTAAGTTGAAGTTTAAATATTTTCTGTTTCCTGAGTTTTAGCCTTCTAGTAGGATCTGCAGCAGCAGCACACTGTTTGCAAACAGAACTTCATTTCCTGAAGTCAACTTAACCATTCCTGAGCCACATCTCCATGCTACCCCTCTACCTCCAGTTTTATCCTCAAAAGCTGTGGTGTGGCCATTAGGCACATCTGTTCCAGGAGCTGAGAAAAATAAGAAAATTATAAGTCTCCATATGTAAGTACAGGTCTACTAGTTTTATTATTTTTGGTAAATAAGAGGCAACACAAAACTAGTGTGCTGCTGGGATTACTATACTGTACCTTCCGTTGAGTGCACAGCATTACATCAGTCATTCACTGCAGTTCAGTGACATGACATATCCTCTTATTAGAGAGAGTGTATGTCACTTAATAGTTGCAGAACTATTTGCTTAACCTTTCTCTTTCCTAGCTGCCCTCCCCTCTCCAAAAATCCATTCATTTTCTTATCCCTCGAGGAAGTGATGCTAGTGCTCTGTTATACATACATAAATTACATCCCTTAGAGAATGAACAATATCATTACCCAAAAGGATAGTCTTCAATGTGAATAAAAATTAGGGAAGATAACTCTTTTCTACAGCCTCCTCTCTGATGTCCAATGCAAAACTCACTTCTGAGCATGAGAGAAGAAAAATGCAATTTCAGCTTTTTATACTAGAGCAATATATCTGCCTTTGCCAATCACATGCAGAAAACATGCATCCTAAAAGGTTTTCAGTGTTTAGAAACCTCCTGGGAGAGCTTGTCAAAAACACAGTGAACCAAGTTCTAATTGCACAAATTCAACCTGGTCTTGGCAAAAACAACTGCTTGGTCTGAATTTCAAAACTGCTCCCATCAAAATCCTTGAGAGCAGGGAGAATGTTAGTTTATTAAGGTGTCTTTTTGAATCTCTAAGACAAAATCAAAGACTGGTGATATGCAATGAATTGAAAGTGTTCTCCTAGTGAGATTTGAATCTAAATATAACAACTATGTTGACCATAAGGTAAGGCTGAATTAAAATTTTTAAAAAAGAAGACAGATGAGACAGGGAGAGACAGAGTGGACAAGCTGAAGGGATTTGGAAATTCAGTGTAGATTAAAAAAAATACATACAGCTCTTGGCAGAAGCTTATCCAAACTATAACAGATGCTTCTGAATGATGTCCCCCTGCAATCCTTCTATTTAGTCTTTAGTTTTGATCTGCAAGACATTCCTTTCCTCCCTTGCTGCTTATTCTACTCTTGGAAGACAACTTGCTAATTTCCATTCATAGAGAATTTTCTTTAAGAAAAATCGTAAGTGTCCCATGAGCCACTCTTTTTGGAGGGGAAGATGGTCTCTTACACCATCTCTTTCTTCAGAAATTTTGGTCTTTCATCAGCCCACATAACCCTGTATCTCTCTAATCTTTGCCACAAACAATAACACTTAAATAATTTTCCCTTTACTGTCTTCTCTCCCACAACTTCCTCTGTAACATCTAAAAGTGATAAATTCATAAGTACATAATTTTAGGAACTTTACTGACAAAAATTTTGGGAAATGATATGCTGCCTGTCCTCAGAGACTGTTACGAGGGCAGTAAACAGATACAGGATCTTGCCTGCAGATAAGTGCATGGCTTCCAAACTTCTGAACTCCAAAACTTTTAAGTACTGCCATCAATGAATCCGGGGGACTACATTACAGCAGCTGAGTGATTACTCAGTCTGATTAATAGACAAAGTGGAGTTTTAAAGCAAGGTTCTGCATGTGTATATGCATGCATACAAGAGGTAGATGTGTGTGTTTTTTGGGGGGAATTCCAGTTTAACTAGTCAAAACCATATAGTAGACACAGTTACTGAAACTTTCGGAACAGGAAAGTATACTATTTTCAATAGTTTAAAGAAATGTTAAATCAATTTTCTAATCAGAGGAGCTGTTTTAGAAAAATTCACCAAGTCAAGATAATGAATGAATGTTCTTTCACAGCATTCCTCAAGGAGGAATTATCTCAAATGATATGGTTACTTAATATGAACATTTATAAAGGGACAGTCATTATGCGAATTATGTATTTTACATAATTTATTTCAACTTTCAGTTTATAGCAGCACTTTATCTTTCATTCAGTGATAAAAAACGCATAAATTATAATTCTTCTAACATGTCTACAGAACAAGCATCTGCTACTGAAGTTGCTATGCTCATTCAAACATATAATTATTTATCAGAGGGTCCTGGGCAATCTACATTTACTGAAACAATGAATAGATATAAACTACACACTTAAATGCAGCAGTTTAGGTACGTGAGAAATGCACTACAAAACATATTTAGGAATGTGCTGGTCTATAGCAGTGCTACCTGCTAAGTGTTGACTTGGCTGGGTACTTCTGTTGTTAATTATGTAAATGCAGTTAGAGTCCAGAGAGCAACAGGCTTGCTGCCATAATTTTAAAAGAAAACAGAGATCATTGCTTTGATGTCTCCTCAGACACAGTACATTTTTCCTGAAGTTTATCCAGTTTGTGTGTATGGCTTCAAGATATGCAAGTATGAAAGAAATATGAGTAAACCAGATTATTGTAGGTATAGAAGAAAAGATTACAGGCCCTGATAAGTCACAGTTGAACTAATTACAAAGAAGAGGAATAGCCTTGCCCTTAATGGGTCACAATGTGACTAATAAAGATAAGTGTGATAAAATGAGTGGGCTGGCTGCTCGGGGGGAGCCTTGGAGGAAGAGGAGCCCTGAGGAAGAAGGAATGATCCAGAGAGACACAACGAAGAACAAAATAAGGAAGGGAGTTGCTGCAGTAAAAGATCTGCTGTGAGGTCAGTCTAGGCCTGACAGAGTTAGAGCCTGCTGTTGGAGCCTGCAGTCACAGCTGAGCTGGGTGAAAGCTGTGTTCAGTCTGCAAACCAATACTTGCAGTCATAGTCCAGCAGGAAATAGCCAGCAGTCAGAGTCTGCAGCTGAACGTGCAGTAGGACCTTGCTGTAGTCAGAGTCAGGAAGGTAGAGCTGTAAAGAAGAATAAACGGGGACTCTTTCATGTTGTTGAATGAGAGCCTGTGTCTTGGCTCATTTCTACCCCTAACATGAGGTCTTCTGCAAGATTATAACAAGTATTACTGCAATTTCAAAGAACCTGTAATCACAGTTGGAGAGTTACAATGCAGGGCAAAAACTTAGAACCACCCAACTGGTTATTATTATAGGTATGTACTATGTAGAAGTCAAAGACTACTGGGCTATTGGTCTGCATCAGCATGCCTGACAGCAGAGGTTGGCCAAATGGTCTGAGCTGCTCAAAACGCAATTTCACTGGACTTTGCAAGCAAAAAATTTAAAAGCTGAGTCACTAATAAAAATAACATTTCTCATGTACTATAGCGAAGACCCTGCTAGACCTTACTGATGCTGAAAAGAGCTGAAAGCTCCAGCTCACAGTCTTTCTACTTCAAATCTCATTCACAAATGAGACTTCCCTGATGTAGGCTACAAAAACCACTGATCAGAGAAAAATTTTTTTAAGGTTTTTGCTCAAGTGAGCCCTAGAAAATTAGAAGCTCCTATAGGAACACAGCACAGGGCGATTCATATTGCTCAAGGACAAAATTCATTTTAACATCTCCCTGTTTTATATTCTTGACCAATATGAAGACTGTTTGAAGTACTGACTACTCCTTAACAGTCATTTAGAATGACCTTTTGTTAGAAATTCAGAATGAGAATTAGTATTAGTATTTAAATGCTCCTTCCTAAAGTATTACTAAATTTTTTGCCTCTCATTCCCAATTATTTTCTGAGTTTTCCTGCAGTCAGCTGAGTCAAAATTCAAGGAAAATATCTAACTGTTTTAGCAACCATTTAAGAAGCAAGTACTATTTCCTTCTGATAAACATACTATTCAAGTCTACATTGCCTCATGCCTAATTTTAAATACTTAATTGTTTCCTATGAAGTCATACTAGATACTAGATGGAAATCTTTTGCTAATAAAGACATCCCGTGAAACAGATTCTTTGACAGAAAAGAGTTATTAGAGGCTTGCTACTTAAAATTGGCACTAATGAAAGCTTTCTACTTCCCTGAAAAAGCACTGAAAGTGTTCACTGATTTCCATGATATAAGGGCAATTACCAATCATATAACTGGTGTCTACATTTATCTTTTCATGAGTGTGATTCTGCACAGTGATTTCTACCAGAATGAGTTATTTGGAACTAAATCACTAAGGAAAGCTAAGTGCATGTTCTCATTCTAACTTCAGTGTTACAGAAATCTTACGATTTCGCCACAAAACACAGTAATAATTTCATTTAATTTTTCTTGTACAACCTGAAGGCCCATCTAGCCTGTATGGGTTCTGTGTGTGGCTATAAAGACACAGTTATTTTATCCTCAATGGAACTCGTAGCTTAGCCATAGTTTAAGATTCTCAGCACTTTTCCAGTAGCAATCTGTGTCTTCTAAACAAAGAATACCATTAATTTATACAGTAGATAAAATGTATTTGCTGGATACTGTCCTGATAGATCACCTCTCACTGATCCAGTGAGCAGCACTCTCTGAAGTGCTCTTTGCAGAAGAAACATCACAACTGTGTCTATTTGTATTGGGACACACTGTAGACATTTATTTACCAGGCCTGTATGGGGAATAGAAACTTCATTGTCAATTTTTTGACAGTTCAAACTTGTTTATACCTACAAGCACTATGTAAAGGAAAAGCAAGGTTTTTATGGCTAGAAAAATGAATGCAAAAATTGGGTTGAGAAAGGTTGCATGGAAGTGGCTACATAACAACTCTGCTTGAACTCTGAGCATCACCAAAATGAACTGGGCATTTTGTCTGCAGGTCAACACAGTTGTGTCAAGTTGGAGCCACTGTCTCAGTGAAGGCTAAAAATGGAGCCAGTATGCTGGAGCACAGTCATATAGAGCTGGGAAAACTCTCACCTCTGTTGATCTGAAATTCAGCAGGTCAAGGGAGCAGAGGTTGTTCTTCCTTCCTGACCTGTCCCGCAGAGCAACACAGTGAGAAAACTCAGTCCTTAGAGTAGTTTTATAAAAGCAACAGAAGGAAATACAGGAAGTTCCTTACAGTATGAAAAGAGAGTGGTTTTGGGTTCATTTTGCTATAAAAAATGGCACTAGAGGAATTCACACACAAGAGTGCACAGCTACCACCGTGGCAGGTGCCACATAGAACAGGGAGAAATCGCAATGCTGCTGCTTATCATGCGAGTGGGCTTGTGCACATACTGGTCTCATTTGCTTATAACTTTTCCAAATATAACTGCTTGGGCTGAACACAGCCCATGCCTGGTGTGTGCCTCAGGCTGTTTTATTTTTTTTTTTTCTGTTTGGTTCTGTTTCTGGTTTAGGGTTTTGACATTTTAAACTAGCACCATTTAATCACTTCTGAGAGTGAGACCAAACAGAAAAGAAGTTGCTTTGCTCTGTAGAGATATCTCAAGTGGAGACATACAGTTTAACAAGGGAGTAACTTTGTGTCAGAGATGTGCCTCTTGCTTCCCTGTAAATACCTGCCCCAAACTGAAAAAGGTTAAGGTACCTTTGAAAAGTCAGTAATTTTCATAGTTACAAGAATCTAGCTAAAGGTTCAGAAACAAGCATCTTCCCTAACTGTGCATCACTCAGCATGCCAAACCGTCCCTCAGTTCCTAGAGCATCAGGCTCTGGTGAAACTACCAGTCTCAGAAGAGAGACAGAGCATCCTCCATTTCTCCTTTGCCTCCACCCCCATTTTTTGCTGCTGGCAGGACTCTGAGCTGCTCTCAAACAGGGGCTGAGCTGGCCCCTGCACAGCAGCCAAGGGACAGAGAGCCATCTTTCCTCTAATTGCTAATCCCAAGCACTCTGTGTGCAGCTGGAGCTAGTCAAGTACGGCTTGAGCTAGGCATCTGGACCTGCGGGAAGATGGAGGCAGAAGGGCACTTGGCTCTGGGTCTGAGACTGAGCCTAGCAGGAAATATTTTTTTAAATTAATTTTAATTTCTTGGTCTTTTTATTTTGCATATAGCACAACACAGCAGTGTGCTGAATGAAAGTAAAGGTATTTAGGCCTTTTTCAAGATATACATAGCCAGAGCAAAACTTTGTATTATATGCACTGGAACAGGCTGCCCAGGGAAGTGATTAAGTCCCCTGGAGGTATGTAAAAGACGCTTAGATGTGATGCTAAGGGACAAGGTTTAGTGGTGGAGTTGGCTGTCCTAGATTAATAACTTGATCTTAAGGGTCTTATTCTACCTAAATTATTCCATCCTACTCCCTCCCCACCAGCCCTCTCTAAGAGGCTGTTTGGAAGGCTTGGCATGGCCATGTGCAGCCACACAACCTGGGCCATGCTGTGAAAGGAAATGACCCCAGAGACACAAAGGTTTGATAGGAAAATTGGAGTAGACTACAGAAAAGGAGTGGGAAGAGGGGAGAGACTTGAATCAGGGCAAGAGCGTAGGGATGAGAACAGGAGGTTAGGACTGGCTGGTTAAGGAAAAAGGGACTGAAGTAGGGAGAGGGGGAAGAGAGATAAGGAGTGGTTCTGATTTGAACAGCAGCTGCAGGGTAGATGAGTAGGATTCACTAAATATGGAGCCTAGTAATGAGAGACATGAAGACTGAAAGCTGGAATTGGATATAAATAATGAGGTATGTCACAGAACTAGACATGAGGTGGACCCAGGATGGGGTAAAAAAGGAGACACAGAGAGAGGATTTGGAAGTGACAGGAAGGAAAAAGCCCTGCTTGGGGATATGATCAGAAAGTGTCAGTACTTCATTGGCTCTGGTGTTTGGACTGGTCAGCATGCCTCTAAATATTACCAATCTCTGCTGTTAACAAGCAGATGTGAAGTCCAGAGGAAAAGGATGTTTCTCGCCTTTCTTATGAACTGTCTCATTGGAAGAAAAAGCACACACTGCTATTAGCAGTTGCTCACATGGCAGACATCCCTGAATGGTGGGTAAAAGTTCAAGTACCCTGATAAGACACATTGGATTCATACGTCAGGCTTTCGATTTTGAGATTGCCATCTCTTTGTAAATAAGTATCACTTCTATGCACACAGAAAGTCCTGCATTAAGGCATCTGCCTGAATGTTTCATTGGTGAAGACTCAAGAACTAGATGTCTGGTTAAGGTTATCTGTACCTTGTGGGTAGGCATGGTACAATCCTTTCTTAGTTACTGGATCACACAGAGTTTGTTCCAGAAGACATAACTTTTTTTCATTAAAGAGTATCTAACTTACAATTGTAAAGTGGAAATATATGGAGACAGAGACCCCTGTAGTTCTGCACTCTGCATCTGCTGCACAAGCTGGAAAGTGTGTGGGAAGAGGAATGTAAATGCAAAAGACAGGAGCAGGTGTGAAAACATTTACCTCCTGTTACACAAGTCATTGCTGCTAGGAGAAACTGAAGTCAACCAGCTCTGCTATGAGATACCTAAGAGACACTAAGTGAATATCTAGAACCAAACTATTTTTTTCCCCCGTGGGATTGCCTCCCCATCCTACTTCTGCTTAGATTTGTACAATTAACAAGTGCCCATGGCTGGTATTGGAACTAATCAGAGCTGAGTGTATCACCAATGTGAAGAGAAGAGCTGACAAAATACTCATGGGAAGAACAAAAGTCCTGTAGTGCATGGCACTATCCAGATAGAACTACATTGTACTCCTTTAAGATCAGCATAAAAAAGTAACCAGACTTTTTATGAAGCTAGATATATGACACAGTTATAGGCATCATTAAAAGCAAGCAAAGAAACTGCTTTTATAATCATTGGAATGCTACAAGAGAAATAGGACTGTCAGTATAATAATATATAAAATAATCTCAAGTAAATATGTGGCTCTGTCTGCTACTAATGAAATAATATGCTAGACCCTCCTCCCTCAGTTAGGTAACTGCTCAGATAAGAGATGGGTAAAATATGAATTTTCATAATAATGTCCTCAGACATCTCAAATTAGGAGCCCTTTGACTTTAATTTTTTTGTGCCTTGGTAGAAAATGTAGACAGTAATGGACAATAATACTCCTGTTGTGAAGGCTATTGTGAAGATAAATATATTAATGCTTGAGAAGCCCTTAGGAAATACAGCAATGAGTGTCACAAAAAAAGTCCACAAGGGAATGAATGATTTCATCTTCACATCAAGGTTCCAATCATGCATAGTAAGTAAGGCCTGGGGCCACAAGCTGCACAGAAAAGGTAAACCAAAATATAGAATAGCTTCTCATTAAGTGAACACCATTCATCCAGTACGGCAAGTGAGACAGAGATCCTTTGGAAAAATGGAATGTGAATAGATAATTAAAGGTTATATCATAATGCATGCACAAAATAGGGGTGAAAAGTTTATACTAGTGACTTAATTGTGACATTTCCTAATTCCTGAATGCATGACTCTGCAGCTTCAGTGGTGTTGTCACATTTTTAACACCATTTTTCATGTGTCACTGTATTTGTGTTGCTTAAATTATCATCTGCTTATTTCTGATATTAGGATTCTTTGATGCTTTTCTTTCTCTAATCCCCTGTATATAGAACACATTGTCCAGATATGAAAATCTTTGCAGCCTGACCTCGAGGAACAGTAAGAGTTTGTGTAATTTAGATTAGTGCAGTAACTGTTTGGCCCAGATGCTAGAAATATCCCCAAGGGTATTTAGCATTCATTCAGATGTAACTGTTTCTTTTCAACTTAAGGTGAGTACAAAAGCACGATTTACAGCCAAAAGAACATGCTGTGGTTCTTGTCTGGGAGGTGGCAGTTGCAGGTGGCTGTGGCACCACCAAGCAGCTGCCTTCAGAAATGTCACACGGCACAGTCTGGGCAGCTTTCTCCAACAGTCTGCAAAAACCGGGCCAAATCAAGACCATAAAAATGTACACTCACACTCCTAACATGGAACAACAATCTTTTGGTTTTCTCTTACTCTAGCTGTTTGATAAAGTTGATCACTTAATTACTGCTTTTCTGCCATCCACTCCTAAACACATTATGTGCTATGCATGGGATCAGTGCTGCTGTTGAGAATTATTTGTTTCTCCACTTCGGGCACACAGTTCTGAAGTGGAATGAAATTTCATTATAGACCACAAGCATGCTGCACATTGTATATAGTCAAGCCCAAAAACCACCTGAGCGAAACTAAAAGTAAAGATCCATCCAAGAAGGATTACAGGATTATATGCTTAAATCCATAGTGAGATACATTAGAAAGTGATGTACGCTGTTTTCTCTTTTTCATCTACAGACAATAGAATGGATTACCTAGCCATGAATTTCCATCATTTAATTCCCTGTGTGGTACGTGATGTGGGAAACAACATCACAGCAAAGCTCAGTGAGAACTGATGGAGAGTGAAATCAAAGCTGGGTTTATATGAAAGGAAGAGCTTCAATGTCTCTCCTGAAAGATGAAATAAAATCACAGACAAAATGACCATTACCAGCCAGAACAACTACAGTGCAGTTTTCTGACTTTCTGTATCACTAAATTAATGCTGGCAGGGGTGCAAGCCATGAATTCACTGAGAAGTGCAGTGCTCCAGAGGCCTCTATGATTGTTGAAAAAGAGATGGAAACAGTTTGTCATGGCAGAGTAAAAGCTTCTTGAAGGTGATGACCAAATTTGGCTAGCCATAGCAGAAGAGCAGCCCTGCTGGGGTTGGGTCACTGAAACGATGAGTACTTCCCTGGGAGTGGGGCACCACCACCAGCAAATGCCATTGGTCTATGCTTCCTTTTGTGCCTCTGGTGCACCATGCAGTGCTGTTGGATGGAGGGAGATCATTTCAGAGAATTAAGCCAATTTCAAGTCTTTCTCTCTTGCTACCCTGCCATAGAGGTCTATTCTGCCACCACCACAGTCTTTATGCAGAGACTGGGAACTGCTTGCACATGTCTGCTATGAGGTGGAGGTGGCCAGGCTTGGAGCAGCAGCCATGACTGCTGGGCCTGGGCTTCTTTCTCCCTTATGGCCCTTAGAAGTGCTTCAAAACCACTCCCAGCATCAGGCTGCCTTAGGAGACACAGAGCCAGTCCTGAAAGCAGCTCTTTAAATCAGCTATTTTTTCATCCAGGGAGAAATGGATTCCATGCCTGCTGTGACTGATTTCAGAGGCTCTGACAGCTCCACCTTGCATTGCTTGCTAATGCATAGTCCCCTCCATGCCTGTGGCTGCTCTCTCTGCTAATTAAGTGGGAGATGAAAGCACATGGTACCACCCCACATTACCTGAGGCTGTGTCATCCTGGCATTAGCAGTATCGNCCTCTGCAGCTGCGCAGGACCGGCTCTGCCCACAGCACCGGGAACTGAACCCAGAGAAAGAAAGCTTGCATCCAAAGGGACTGGGACTGAGCGATACTGTTCTGTTTTGTTGTCAGTTTTTATAGCTGTTGTTGTTTCTGCTGTTTACCTTGTTAGATATATTAGTAAAGAACTGTTATTCCTACCCCCATATCTTATGCCTGAAAGCATCTGATTTCAAATTATAGTGATTAAAAAGGAGCAGATTACAGGGAAAGGGGTTCATCCCTCTCCTTGGCAAATACCTGTCTCTTAAACCAAGACAGGTCAACTTCAGCATTACTGGCTACTGCAGCAATCAAACAAATGTTGGGGAGAGTGAGATGAAAACTACAGCTCTTTCCCAGGTTGATCAACATTACCTTTGTCTCTGCTTCTACCATTTCAGCAAGAGTGATGACATGTTGATATGCCTACAGCACCCATTGGCTCACACAGGGCTCTAAGGAATCTTAATGAAAAATTATATTGCAAATACTATCTGGATACTAGGAAGAGATAAAGAAGAGGTTAATGATTTAATGACCAGCCAAGACATAGTACAGTCCAAAGTCAGCTGCAGAACACTACTGAGACTATTTGGGAGACTCTATAGGCATGTTGA
Source organism: Toxostoma redivivum (assembly GCA_013397375.1). Lineage (NCBI taxonomy): Eukaryota > Metazoa > Chordata > Aves > Passeriformes > Mimidae > Toxostoma > Toxostoma redivivum. The sequence goes on along the minus strand of VXBI01008498.1, from coordinate 26,893 downwards.
TTTGGTTGTTTTGCTGCTCCAGTGGGAAACACAGAAATTACACTGTGTTATGCAGTGCTGGTGCCTAATCTGTCTGTCAGACCTGGTGTTATTCTGGGGAATCTCCTTTCCTAAAAGGCATTTCACAAACAAACATGATCAGATTCCAGAAGAAGAAAATTTTTTAGCTTCTGACCTGTAGGAAACTAGAAACCTGATTAACTGAAGGTCACACTTCCACAACAACTATGACCCACAGGGACATGATGCCAAACACAGTACAGCTGAGTAATTAAATGGTAGTTGAAACTCAGAAACTATCACAACCTATAATTTCAAATCACTAAAAGCACTAGGGAATACCTCCTCTCCTCTATGCATATGAAAACAAATTATTTATTGATGGGCTCAGTAAAGTGTGGATTCTAACAGATGCAAAAATATCTAATGTATTTGATGTCTCAAGATGCTCAGTGATTAAATATTTCTGGTTTGTTACACAAATAAAAGCAGCAGCTTTATAACTTTAGAAGAAGTCGAAGGCAATAAAAGTAATTCAGTCTTTTTGTTAGTTTTGTATTACAGGCTTCAAACTTTTCAAGAAAGCATAAACATCTGCCATTCCATCAGCTTTGCAGAAATAACTCAGCTAGACTAACAATATCAATCATATTCTTATTTCTTTTCCCTTCTAAGGTTTGATTAAGAGCAACCATGCTGGTCTTGCTCCAGCTCTTACTTGAACTCAGTGTTACTGATAGGTGGATCTATATGCTCTGTAAAACCTCTCTGTAAGTATTGTATGTTCAATATGCCATGTAGCCGAATGTAAGATATGGATGGGCATAAAACTTGGTGCCAAGGCAGTGAGTGCTCTGTCTAATGATGGCAAGCTGAGGTTTATCTTTCACTTTTTAATTCACTGCTTGCATTTAAAAACTGCAAGCAATTCTATCACTTAGAAAGCAGCTGAACCTGTTCAGTCTCATCTCAGATATTTTATTTTCAGATAAAAACCTGTGTAACACTCATAACAAAGCAGATTTCTATAGTCAAATAATACATTCCAGAGCATTGCTGTGGAGAGCTGAAATTATCTGAATGTCACCATTACTGTTATATCAACACAAATCACTCCAATATATTCTTAAGCAATGCAACATTTCTTAGACATACACCCAGCAATAACAAAGCCTATCACACACTGATTACAGCAGAATCTATGAAAAGGCTCTCCTTGCTATTAAAGATGAAAATAGTCCCATGAAAGACTTGCAAACAATTCCCAGATTTTCTTGTTCCTATAAGTGCATGTTTTTCTGTGAATTTGGGCTGGATATGTTGGTTTCCAGAGACAGTATGTGAAAATGGTGGGTCTACTTTTAGACAACTGCTTTGTTATTTCAGGCAAATACCTGCACTGCCAAAGAAGGGGCTCATGTCACGTCTATGGCATGTACCCATTGTCAGGGTAAAAGGGAATGACTGTGACAAATGAGAAGCTTTTTCAGCTAATTCATTCTGTGTGTAGTCATCTCAGAGCCAAGAGGCTCCAGCTGGGACTGGTGCCTTATTACACTAGAAGCTTTACCAAGTCAGACAGCCTCCTTCACTGAGCACCTTGGGGGCTTAAGCAGACAATCACACAAGTAGTGAAAGAAAAGAGCTACAGTTGTTCCTCTTCTGCAAATGAGGAACTAAGTGACAGAGCTAAAAAAAGGGCTCAGCCCTCAGCCAGTATAAATTGGCACAAGAGGATTCAGGTCAGCAAAAATACACCAAGTTAGAGCAGCTGAAGAAAACACTGGAGTTGAATTTATAAATGTCTGAGATAAATATAATACATCCCAGCAAGATTTAACCATCTGCAATCAGTATAAAGGATGAAATGTACTTAAAAATACTGTACTTCCTATGTCTTGTTTAATAAAATCCACAGCATAAAATGATGGTGCCAGTTATCAAACTAGACAAGCACAAAATGATAATACTGAATGAAAAAAACAGACAGCTCATTAAAATGGTAAGGTATATAATGTGCAATAAGGGCCAAAATACACCCACCTTTTCTCAACAGAAAATTATTTTGCTTACAATTTTCTTAGTCCCAAAGTAACTGAAAGACTTGAAGAAATAAACTGTACTTTAGAGTGGGGTCTGGCAAGTAGGAAAAAGAATGTTTCAAGGTTTTTTGGAAGAAATTTATATATCCCAGTAGATCTTGAAAAAATTTCAACTGAAACTTCTGGGTTTTAATTACACATATCAATGCTTTTTGTCCCTCATCATCCTTTTACATAAACGCTACCTACACTTTCATCAAATTTGAAAGTATTTTCCTTTAAAATAAAACCATTGGATTACCAATGCATTATTTCATTTTCTGACCTTTAAGTATAATACATTTCCATTCTGTTTGCCTTGTCCTCAGAAAACAACAAAGTGCAGGAGGTGTGGAGGCTCCATGCCCTGGTTACTCAGAGCCTCACTTCCCTGCCAGGAGATGGGCAGGGACATTTCACTCTGTAGGACACTCCATTTGTATGTGCTTGTTCCTGAGCTGGCCATTTCTGGGACTACACTGACTTGTCCCTCTTAGCAAACAATAACTCACTCTCTTGTTACCAGTCACAGAGAGATGATACAGGAAAATGAAGAGAAAACAAATGCCTGATGAATGAAAGTGGAGCTCAGGAGAGCTACTGTTCTGTGTTCAAAATTGAAAGGAGAGAGACTTGATACCATTCAAGCAGTGACTCTCAGGGGTAAAAAACAGCACTTTGGGACTGAGGAATTCAATGCAGGTATAAAACCATAAGTATCAGCTGTAGAGGCAGATTCAAGAAAAGAAATCTATGATAGGCAAGAAAGATCCATATCTGACTCACTACAAAGAAATGCCATGATGCCAATTATGGCATGAGAAACATTATAATTTTTTTGGTTAAATAGTATTTAGGAATATACTCAGGTATATCACTTGAATTTCATGGTCAGGACAAATAAAGCAAAGCTGTAGATTAAGACTGTTCCTTTCTAGTCCTTTAATTTATTTTTATTTTCAGGATTATTTTTGAATGTTTTACATTAATACTGGTAAGGAACACTTCCACAATCCATAGATAGATGAGGATGTAGAAAGGACAAAAGAAGAGGGGGAAGTCTTTACTATGTGAGAGACTGCAGGAAGGAAAATCTATTACTTGCTACAGAAAGGTTTCTCCTGAAGTCACCCCACTTGAACCTGTCCCTTCTCCTTCAGAGATCTGCAGGCCACAGGAGATACACTACAACAGAGCCGGCCCTCACAGCAGGATTCCTCAGCAAACATTGCACAATTAGCTGAGTACAAGTGTGTCTCCAAAATAGTTATCCATTTCTGGAGTAATGCTGTTAGACAGGCGTGTCTAAAATCTCCTAGGAAGAGCAATATACTCTGAGTGGAATGAAACACTCCACAACATTCTGACAAAAGTAGTCCAGGGTATATGGCTTCTCCCTGTAAAACCTGCACCAGTAATGGAGCTGGATCTGTCATCTGTTTTATTAAAAGTGAATTTCCATCTACCCTGACTCATCTGAAAAACCTGTCCCTGGTCACCTGCCCTTATTTCTAAGTTCATATCTGAGAGATGACCTTCTTATCAATGTCTATCAGTATCTGAAGGGAAGGTGCCAAAAGGATGGAGCCAGGCTCTTCTTGGTGGTGCTAAGCAATAGGACAAGAGCGAATGGGCAGAAACTGCTGCACAGACGTTCCACCTGAATATAAGGAAGAACTACTTTACTGTGTAGGTGACCATGCTCTGGAAATGATTTCCAGGGAAGTTGTGGAGTCTCCCTCACTGGAGATATTCAAGAACTACCTGGACACAGCCCTGTTCAATGTGCTCTAGGATGACCCTGCTTGAGCAGGGAGATTGGACCAGATGTCCCACTCCAGTCCCTTTCAACCTGGCCCATTCTATCATTTTATGTGATTTAATACTTTGCTCTCTCAACATGAGTTTATTGCAGTAGCAATGCTAGAACTTCATTGTAAATAAAACATGCAAACATATTTTCACAATCCAAACAAATAACTTCAAGTAAATAATTCCATCACACAAATATCACTTAGAAATGCAATTTAAAAGAGCCTCTTGCTTTGTGTTATAAAAATATGAAGGAGTGCTCAGGACAAGCTGTTTCACATAAGATTTTTCTCTATATTCAGCTACTCCATGGTCAAAATACTGGAATTTCATTTTTCAAAGCCAAAAGGATTGTTTAATAGTTATTTTATATTAAGACAACTCTGTTTTTTCACCCTGTGTGCAATATCAAATTCAATTTAGCATGATACATCCTGCGTTTTCATTCATACTTTCATTACAGCCCTGTAAAGTAGTCATTTATTATACATTCTCCTGAATATTTTTGAAATATCAAAAAAAAAAAAATTCAAAGGTAGAGAAAACAAAGCACCAGAAATCTTATGAGAAAAACAGTATTTCTTTTCTTATTCTCCCAGATCTAACCATGAAAAACAGTTAGCACTGAACACTGGTGGACATTGCAAAACAAAACTATAGGACTCCATGCACCTTTCAAGTTCTAGTACAGCAGTGATAAAATCTGAGTGCCACCAGTGTCACCTGTATGATAATTACTCAAGCAATAGATAGCTTTTAGAAGGGAACTGAGTGTCTCCGAAACGCTCTCTGCCTGCAGAGTTAGCAATATATTGGAGAGGAAGGACCCATTGGTCCCATGGGCCTTTAATGCTCCACTTCCTTACCTCAGCCCAAATGATACACTTTCTCACAGAGCTTTGGGTGAATTATTCACACACACACAAACCACATACAAATGCAAAGGGGTGAACACAGCATCACATGAAGAAGGTTTTTGGCCACATACCTGTGACCCAGATTCCTTTCTCAGCAGCTACACTCAAGGGAGCAGACATCAAGCAGATTACAATGGATCATCTCCCCAGTTAAACTTTCAGGCAGAATTCATTACACTACAAGGACCTGAGATCAAGTAACAAAATTTTCACGTAGAAGTGGAAAGCTGAATCTTACTAGCAAATGCTAATTTTCATCTATTAAAGTACCTTACTGTGTGTATACCTAATATTGTAAATGCTTGAAATATGGAAGTATTTCTTTCTTGTTTCTCTGAATTTATTTCATCTTCCTAAGAGAAGATTTGAATTTACAAAACAACCAGCTTCTGTTTCGTTTCCTGATGTAATTATTGCAGAAAACACTTTCTATTTTGGAAAGTCATGCAGTTCTTACCTAGCACTCCAAGAAGAGAAATCAGCAATATTTTGCAATAAAAGGCCAGAGGCCTTTTTTGCAAAGTTACTGAGAATGATGTTATAAAATGCCCTTAACTAATAGTGACTGCAAACTAAATATTTATTTACCTTTTTGTAGCCTTAGCTAAACACCATTTGCTCTAGAGGAAATAGAGTGACTAGGCATCCTCAATAGCCTGAGCGGAACATTAGGAGAGTGTACCTGCATGACAATAAGAAGGTCAAATACCAAGATGAAAGAAGCCAAGAAGGCTCTTGAGACCTCATCACTTGGCAGAAATCCACGATTCAGCTTGTCCCAGCTGATCCAGTCAGTAGTGATGACAAGCACAACTACAGAGGTCAGAGTAAACAGAACCGTCCTGGAAGGAAGAAGAAAAAATAGTTCAGAGAGAATACGATAGTAATGAAGATGCATCATTCTATTTTATCTGTCTTCTAACGGTCAACTAGTATTTTATCAGTACTTTTCCACTGATGAAAACAGACTAAATTAAGCACGCAAACAAATCTTTTAAATTAACAAAGAATGTAGTCAACTGTATCCTTAGTGAAAATAAATTTAGTAGCTAGTACCAAGCACGTTCCAAAATTAGCTGAAGTATATCACTCTGGTTCTTCATTCTGTATTTTTCACTGAAGATGAAAACCAGTAAAATAAGTAAAATAAGAGAGAAGTAAAATGTACCAAGGCCTGCATGATCTAGGCCAAATTCACATCAACTAATTGAGAAAACATTCTCTAAGGGACCAAACACATTAGAAGCTTTGAAAATCTTTTCTAAGCTGTAGGAGCTATAAGACACTAACTGTGAAGTCTATTTTTATACAGAAACATGTCTCCATATAAAAAATTTCAATGCACTAAATGAATTTTTAGTAAATTCTGGAGATTGTAGAAAGATTTGCTTTGTGTTTTCTAAGATGTCCTTTGTAAAAGTTTACAATGATTTTATGACTTTTCTGAGAAGTCAGTAAGAGTGAATCACAAAAGTATTAAAGCCTCTGTAAAAATTCTGTAAAAATTCCAGAAGATACATTTGACTCATTCATACAGTTCTGGAACACAGTATTTAAGAAAATATCTTTCTAAGCTATCCCTGCAAAATACCACTGCATCATTTCCAGCAGTACTTTGGTAATATCTTAGAGTTGGCAGCAGTGACTGATTGAATTTCTGGTTCCACGGAAGCTGAAGAATTTAGCTGGCAATTTAAGGGTGAGCAAGGCTTCTTCCAGTAGCCATAGCTGTCAGTAAATCTGTGCTATAATAGTGGCATATCAAAATCTGAATGCATGCTCATGGCTAAATAATTGTGTCAGGGTGGATTTTTTTTTCTACAGCAATAATATCTCATTTTCTTCAGCTACTGAAGGTTGTAAAATAAAGTGAAGAATATTTCCCATGGCACTTCCAAACAGAACAAATACTCAGCAGAGGGGAAAAAAGTCTGTACATGAGTTGTCACAGGCTACCAGTCTGTATGCATTTCTTTTTATACAGCAGCCTTGTCTGTGTCTGTGAGTAAGGGAAAACAAATTTGAGCATAGGCAAAAGTATAATACATTTGGAGTCCTAAACATCATTCTTCTGTGACATGACAGGCTGCACTTCTTCAGAATGTAATGAGACATAAAATTACTTGATTGCTACCATCTTTACCTTGGAACATTTATTTTTGTTCTTAATAAATTAGCTCAGTTACATGCAACACTATGGTTGACACCCTAACAATTTCCCCTGAAAGAATTATGAGCACCTAGGCAAGAAAAAAAGAAACAATAAATGAGGCATATTAGATGTAATTAGACCTAAGCAATAGTCAAGCCTTCTTATCCCAAAACATTTGCTTAGCTACCATCTCAACTGTCTGTACCTGAACCTTGACTTTTCTACAAGCTCTGCTTTGGTACATACACAGAACAGTTTACTTTGGAAAGACAATTCTCTCCCTTGCATATACACAAAACACAAAGGTGTTTTTTCCTACTTATTTCACCTTTATATCTGAAATTCTCATGGTTAATGTTCTTTCTTTCCTGAAAGTTTGTCCAGAAAGAAAACAAACCTCAGCACTGTCTGCTGGCCAAGGCAGACACTCCCACCCACTAGACACCCTGATTTTCCTTGACCTCCTTCTGTGGAACAACCTCCCCTGGGGCAGAGGAAGTTTAAAACCATAATTCAAGTCTGAGTATTTTGCTATAAGAAGCATATACCCAGAAGTTGTGCTCAAGACTATTCTGCCTTCAGTCCTCTTGAATTATGCATTTGCATTTCGGAGCAAGAGTTCAAAGCATGGAAGGTCAGACTTTGGCATGTAGGCAAGCAAAGAAAGGCATATTTTTATTCATGCTTTGTTGGCATGCACGCAAAGACCGATGTGTGTGCTCAAATCCTGATTTCCTTGAGGAAATGCATATGCACTTAGAAAACTGCTTTGTTATTCATTCTGAAATGTCAAATAGAGAGGGAAGGGAGCAGAAAATGGGCTGCTAATAGAATAAGAAAATGTGAGACCAACAAAGAAGGTTAGAAATAGACTTTCAAAATGGTTGCATTAAACAGCATAATTAGTACTTGGTATTTTTGACCTATGATACTGGAACACAGCAAGATATTCAATACACGCTTTTGGAGTTATTATAAACTCAGCTTGTTTGGGTTAGAGTTCAGTTCACTTCTTGTGAAAGTACAGTGTCCTGGAGATTAAGAAAAAAATATGAGGATTTCATTTAACTTGACATAGCTTGTATTGGATAAACCAATGTGAGCTGCCCTGCAATATCTAGCCCAGTATAGTTTGCCATTTATTCTGCAATGGACATTATTGAGAAAGAGCTACACTGTCACCACATTGCTGGCAGGACCTCTCCTCATTACAGAAGGGGAAAGGCTACAAGGTGAAGGGCGCAAGAAGACTGACTCTTCTCTGTACCTGGAATAAGAAATGCAATTTCTGTCTCTAGACAGAAGTAAGTGTATTTCATGAGGGAAGTACACTTTTATATTTCACTTTTAATTCTAGCCTGCTGTATTGAATGATTATGTGCCCTGGACACCTATTCAGCTGCAATAACACACATTTTACAACCTACTGCATGCTCCTTAAGAGTGCAGATAAACACTGCCCAAACTAATAGCATACTGAATAGTTAAAATTATTAGGTAGGTCCACAAAAGTCACTACTGTGCTAATCACTGCCAGTGATTANAAAAGGGGAGGCTGAAAAAGAAGAACTTTTACTGCCAGAAATATCTCAAAAAATAGGCAATTTTTTAGACTGTATCTCTGTAATAATCTTTGATTGTCAGGACTGAGTTTGGTCTTGAATTTGTCAAACAAAATCACTCATGCCAAATTGAATCCATACTACTGGTCTATTTGTCAACAGATGACTTACCTGGTTCTCTGGTTCCAAAAACTTGGCAAGATGCATCTTTCCTTCCGCCCCTTTCCACAACACTTTCTTGCACTATAAGCTTTGACCAAATTGACCAACTTTAAATCTCTCATCCAGCCTATTACACATTATGAGAGGTTGTGAACCACATGGACCAGAAGCCTGAACAGGTTTCAGTCACTGGTGGTGGTTCCCTCATGGCAGACATCATCACAACCTAGACCTTGTACAGAGAAAATAGAATGAACTTCTGTGATCTTATGTCCTGGATGCTTGGAGACTCTCTTCTGCTGTTTAGTACTTCCTATCTCCCTTATCAGGAACTCCTAAGCAGAGCCCATGAGGCCACAACTCGTTCCTTGCAGCCCCAAGGCAGTACCACGAAACCATTCATAGTGCATAACCTCCAAACCTACACCAGAAGTATCTTTGACTCCATAGAGCCACACCTTCAGGAATCAGACTGTTACTTGTCTGTACTGAGTGAAAAACTGAACAATCCAGAATTTGTCCCTGGAAAGATAAAAGAAAAGCTAATAAATGTATACATGTTCACAAAACATTTAATGTTGGAAACAAGAACTGTTTCCAGTTTGAGTCTCATGATTCTTCATGTCTAAATAAGCAGGGCAAAGAATATAATAAATGGATTCTGGTCTGTGATGGAACTTCATTTCTCAAACTAACATAAATTAAATGACGTTTTTCATTCACAGGTTAAACACAATTATTTACACAACGCCATCTTCCCATTACTTGTGACTTTGAGCTGCTCGTTTTTAGAGGTATTTAGAATTTTCTTGTCTTACATGACCCTCTGCCAAATCTTTTGTGATGTTACATCTTTGATGATCAGATAGTAAGAGTTCTGTTAAGACTAACTGAAGAGATGAGACAAACTTTAGTTATTTTCCCCATTATCATTTAATCGTTTTCAAGAGGCAAAAAGCATTATCTTTCCCTTTGACTACACCTTTTGCAGTAAAAAAAACCTACCTGTGCTTAGTCAAAAGTAGCTCTTAAATTTGTATGACACAGCATTTTGAGAACTTTTCATTGTAATTTAACACATAATTGTCACTAAGCTAGGTCATTTGGAAATCATTAAACATTATTAACAAGGATTCAAAGTAATGCTTAATACAATGTTCAGTTGGGATGGGACACGTTGGACAGGACCAAAGAAAATGGTCAGTCACGCTCCTTAGGGCTGCCCTTTGTGGGAGTGGGGTGTCTGCCCTTACTGCTGTCCCACCCACATCCCACTGCCAGCTCCTGGCATGTCTCTGCACTTCCCTGGGCTTTCCCCAACTCAGAAATCACCCCCCATATGTCTCAATCCTTCTCTCTGCTGTGGAATGCACCTGCACTGGTGCTGATTGCCTTGGCAGTTTGTCATTAATGTACCCAAACAGATGCAAATATCCTGTGAAAACAGATACAGAAGGGGAAAAAGAAATTTTACTGCTCTCTTTATTTAAAAAGGTTTTCCAGTCCTTAGGAAAGAAAGATCATCCATCAAGTCAAATACTCTACATAATTTTTAATCTCAGAATCAGCACTGGCCAAATACGCAGTCACACAGTGTACAATAACTATAAAGAACAATGCTACTGCAGATGTTCATATACAAATGTCAACATTTTTTATTTCACTTGTTTTAATTAAGAAAGATTCTGTTATTTAATCTGTCGAAAATAGCAACTCTAAGCCCATTCAAAATAAAAAATTTAGTCTGCCTGTTGCTTGGTGTCAGAGCCACTTCTGCAATTAAGCAAATATAAGGGACAGATGCTCTGATGGTGAGAAGCATCTGTGTTCCCTGGAGCAGGATAACTTCAAACCTCCAGCTGGCCACTGCTTTTCTGTCCCCATGGGACAGTTCTCTGAAAGGAGAGCAGGGACTTGAGGTTTCTGTGTAAATGAGCAGCTACAGAGTGACACAGTTGGTGCTGAGGATCCCATACTCACAGTGTTTGTGCAGTGTGGGCTGACCTGAGCACGCATCCATAACTTGAGCACACCAGCTGAGATCCCAGAAAGTGGTGTCCACTTCAGATGTATCCAGAAGAAATCCCACTTGTGCACCCCAGAGAAAACTATACCATTAACCAAAGGGCAGGTGGAGAGATAACTGGCAGGTCTGCCTCAGAAATGTGCTACTGAAGTAAACTGGTAATACATACAGACCCTAGAAATCTAGGAATATTTGAAGAGTAAATTTCATTGGACCTCTTTTGTTTAAATAAGGTATTTGATCCTGATGGAGACAAGTATGTGGCAGAGATATGAAGCAATACCATTTTCACATTTCAGAGCACCACGATCCCCATGGCATGCTCTACAGGCATGATTAAGTGGGAGAAATTGCATTAATGCAGATTACCATCAATGAGACTTAATTATCTAAAGGTAAATATCAATTACAAGAGAATTATTTATAATGCAAATGTTGAATCACATTATTTTTTTAAGTCCTTGTCACCACAGCAGTGTATGACTGACTTCTGTCCTGTTGAAAGCAATGTGTAAGTAATTCAGCATTGGTCAGTAACTACCAGTTCTGAAATACCTGTTCTGAAACACTCCTTATGTTGTATATGGCTCATAACTACTTATCAGTAGCAGATACTGCACATTTTGAGAAACATACATTCCCAGTTAAGCCTTCTAAACAATGCTTCTTGTCATTCTGACTGGTGAGCTGCAGAAATTGGACACCGCAGAGTATAAAGGATGCTCTGAGATGGCAAAATTGGAATTGTTTTTCTGCTTTTTTACATATTCACTTACTAACACTATGGATTTTTCAGATCAGAAAGATGTAGGAGCAGCAAGGCTGTGGCCTTGACAGGATCAACTTGGCATGTCTTTTCCAGCTCCAGATGTTCCTGGAGCTAACCTAACCCCAAAAACTTTCCCACAAACCTTGCTGTCTTCTGACTGTAACAGTTTTGATTTTATTAGAGTGTATCAATATGATTCCAGAGCTATTTGGAATTTCTGTACAAAGATTTGTATAAAGCCTGAAATTACATTTATGTTAATATATAAAGGAAACATTTTGCTATGTTTCATGTAATAAAATTAATAAGATTAGGTAATGTAATCACATGGTGCAATATCAGAATTCTAGAGAGCATCATTTTTTTATTACAGGTAGAAGCAACTTTGAGTTTCCTTTTGCCACACCATTAATTTACTAAAATGAAAGTGTTATCTATTTCAAACAGCAGCTCATTTAAATTAAACTCATCACCATAAGCTTTATGTTTCAAATGGCATTTCCTATCTGTGACACAGAAAAGCAAAACGGTTTATGAAAGTTCATGGTCTTACTTGTAAAAAACATTTTCAATTACCACATATCATATGCAAGGTAGTATAAAACTCACATGAATCATATCCAAGGAACTCTACTTCATGTTCAACTTCCAAAGTTAGAAGTTACTTGCTCAACTCCAGTAGAAAGCATTTGGAAAAAAAATTGAATCAAAACAGAAAACCAAACACAATTCTATATAAGGTAAAGAAAAGCCATTTTTCTGTTTTACTTTCAGATGGATACATCACTTATTTTACCAATGGAATGGGGAGTGGAAGACAGCTGCTCAAAAAACAACAGAAACAAGATTTTAAAAAATATTTTCAGAGCATCAAATGTGACTTAGGATAGACCTGCCTGGCAACTTTTCAGCAAAAATGGTTTCTATTCAGACAAGGGCAGTTCATCAATATGCAAAATTTACCTGTGAAAGGGATGATTTCTGTAATGTGAGGGAAGCTGTGTCAGAACTGGGCACAATTCCTGCACCTCATTGTGGCTGAGGAGCTAGGGCAGCATCTCAGTTACACAAGATGATACAAACAGCACAGAGGCCATTACCTGTTCTAAGTCAGACCAGCTATTTGAATATTAGCTGGATGCAGTAACGAGAAGATTCTCACATTCTACAGGGTACTATTTGTTCAGACTGTCTAGCTGGAGCTGGTCTACTTAGTATACATGAGTCAACATTAGTCATGACATGAGTCAATAATTCTCTGGACATGGATTTCCTACACCCAGGTGTCTTAGTGCTTAGTTATTCCCAGTCCCTGGTAAAAATGAGGTAAAGGCTGCTCATCATAGTGGCAAGACAGGGGATCATATGCCAAAACATACAAAACAGGGACTTTGACTTTCATATTTCCAGCTAGAAACTGGTTGTGAGAAGAAAACATTATTGGCCTCTATTTCTTAGTTATTGTGAAAAATAAGGTTCACTGTTTTGGGAGAATTTAAAAGGTTTAACAGAAAGACAATAGGAGACAAACATAAAGCAAAGGGTTAAAACGGCCGGGTTCTTGGCATGCTGCCAAGAGCACTCAGGAGCTTCGGGAACACCCCTTTAAATACGTTTTACAATACATAATTTGTTACATATTCATAGACCTTCATACATAGTCAACTGTTTAGCATAGCCACTCCTTGGGTCCGCCTCTTTAGAGCATGCGTGTTTCTTGGCTTGTGGTTTTAATCCTCTTTTTATCATTTTTTAATTTGGGTGGTGGTCCCAGCCTTTGGCAGCCGATGAGTGTTGATAATTGTTGTGTTATCTGCAGGCTCCCCATCACACATTCACCGGCTGTTATCTCACCTAAGCAGGTAGTTTAAGCATACTATCTCTAAAAACTTATGTCTAACTTTTGCTATCAGCAGAGAGAAGAAAAAGAAGAATAAAAATTATATCCATATAGAAATGCTATTTTAACATTATACATATAGCATTTATCCCAATCTTTGCGAAGAGCCAACATGTCATGTACTTATAACAGTTATCATGAAAACACTCAGTAAAGTCTTAAATTCATTGCAATGTAGAACATGAAAAAGCTTTTGAAATGGAAAAGACATATGTTTTAATATTCAGAAGGAGAAACCTATTTCAAATGTATTTAGATGGCAACTGAAATGCTATTCTAAGAGCCTAAAATCAGCTTTTCAGAGGTAGAGCAGGAGCTAGAAGTTTATCTCAACACTGTCACAATACAGCTGGAGAGCAGGGCTCAAAGCACTGCTCAACTCATGGCTGAAGTGGATGTACTAGGTTTGGTAGGCCACAAGCCCTGGCAAGCCAAGGCAGAACCCTGAATAGGGAAGCAGAAAGTATGCTTGGTGTGCTTTGTTTTAGATAAATCGTGCAAGACCATATGTGCCTAGGCTGGCCTGTACAGGTGGTGCAGATGGTCTGTGCAGAGCTTTCTCTGATTAAGCAATGTTACTTAGAAACACCAATTGTGTGGTTGTGCTATTTTTAGCTATAGTTGAAAAGGTATATATTGATGTGTGAAATCAATAAATCGGCTTCATTCTTGCATCAACAGTCTCTTTGTTGAGTGCTGTCACAACACCTCCTTAATTTTCCTGAGTTGAGACACATTATTAAATTCTAGTTTTAGAAACAAGGAAGAGTGTGTGGATCTAAAACCATATTTTCAATTCTGTCTGTGATCTGCATTATTGGATTTCTAGAAGATTGATTTAAGACAAACTGATTGATTTTCAGAAGACACAATTGAGACAGAAATAGAATATTATTACAATAAGTCAGAAAAGTGGTAAAAATTATCAAATTAATAAATTATTTTATTTAAAAAAATTGCTTCTCAATTGCTGAAATTACTAGCATCATTTGTGTTCACAGTTTATTTCATCATTAATGGAACTTTAAACCTGGTCAATGTTCTACTATATAAACAACACTCTGAATGTTTCCTTCAGGATATTCTAGACTCATATTTCTTTTCTGCATTTAAGTTACTAAAATTTTTTCCCAAATCACAGTAAGGTCTGCTACATTATGTCTAGAGGCAAGCAAAAAACTGATCATTATTTTTTTTAAAACAGACTATTTCAACATACAAGTTAGTTTAGTGCAATTAAAACATTTTATAAGGAATTCAGAATCAGCCAGAAACTTAACCATAGATTTTGCTTTTTCAGAAGTCTATATGCGAGTTAACATATCTAATCTCTCATTACAGTCAACAGAGATACAGTGTGAGATTTGGTTGCCTAAACCAAATTTAGTTTAGTATCATTTGGGCTGTTGTGGAGTACCTTGGTTGGTCTTCAAACCTTGCAGCAGAAGATCTCCTCTGAGCCCTGTGTCATGTCTACCAGGCCTGTGCACTCTTTCAATACACCAAGGCATTCCAAACGGTAGTCAATGCCTATGATTAGGGACCTGAATCCCACTTTTACTCAAATGATGGAGTCTGGAATATTATGCAGGTGACTACAGGTAAATTTCTACTTGTGGCAAGCTGAATGACCATCATCTGCATTGACCAGAGCTCCACTGGCTGTAGTAGGAGCAGGCATGTTGATGGCCATGATCGACACATAAACACCAGACACCTGAACCCAGAGCTGAATCTCAAAACTAAAGTTGCTTCTTGATGTTTTAATTTCTTTAAAGAAAACAATGAAAAGCCTTTGAATTTTTGAATTGAAAAACAAATATCTTTCATGTAGGAATTAACAACACCCATATTTGAATAAAATAATGGAAAATTTGTATTTAGAAACTGTCAAATGAAAGCAGTCACTGAAAGTTGGTGTTTACTTGCTTTTTAAAACATATTTTAGAAAACTGAAATGATTTCACATAGAATTTTGATGTGGCAGTCTTAAAATTACCCTCACAAGCTTTCGGAAAATAACAAGAATAGACCCCAGAAAATTTCCCATAGTATGTGTGATAGTAAAAGTATCACTCAGTCACCAATCAAGCCGCTCCAGGGCCAGCACAGTTCCCAAACTGGGAGAACCTCAGGGGGAGACAAGAGCTGCCAGGAGCTGTCAAATATTGTTACAGCTGCTGGTGGGCGCAGGGCAGGCCAGGAGCAGCAGCATCCAGGCCTTCCCAGGTACGTAAGCAGCCCCAGGAGTGATCCCAGCAGGGTGGGCACACAGGGAGTGGAGCGTCACTTCAGGCAGCACTTCTCACAGGAGGATGTGCAGAAAGGGCCCTTCATTCCTGCAGCTCAGCCAGGGAGCAGTGACACGTCCCGGCAGAAAGCCATGGCCCCTGTGTGCTCTGCAGCCACCACGAGTGGCACGGCTGCCCAGACAGAGCTGCGCTGGGAACACGCTGCTGCCGCCGCGCCGGCACCCGAGGGCAGCAGGAGGAGGATGTGGGATGACAGGTACCAGAGACAGAGACTGCTGGAATGGCACCCAGCCTTCCCTGGGACAGACCCAGCAGGCACACAGGCTGCACGGTTTGGAGGATTGCCTGCCCTCCCTCTGCCTGCCTGAGCACAGTGACAATAAGGACGGGGCAGTGGTGACAAGCCCCTTCTATCCCTGCCCCACCTCCTCAGGTGCAACAGCTTGTGAGCCCCTGCAAGTGGAACCCAGCAGTGACGAGCACGATGCTTCATCCAACACCAAGGTGTCACCGAGGTCAAGTCAGCCCTGCATCAATACTACTTTGATGATCTTAAAGGTCTTTTCCAACATAAATATTTCTATGATTCTATGAGTTACAAAGCATAAAGGATAAAAACGGAACTTATTTTACCTAAGAGGAACATATGGAACATATTGTCCTTGCCCAGATACTTCATGTTGCTAATCTTAGAAAACATTTATGATAAGTGGATAGAAGAGCTGTATGGTATATACTTTCATTGTCAGGGCTTCTCAGACAACATATTACATCCACAACTAAAATACAGTTCAAATTTAGAATAAAAGTTTAATAGATTGCTATGTTCTAGGTTAGATTAGCTGTATAATTTATCTATAGAGTACTTTTATGGAACAAGAAATTTCTCATTATTTTAGGCTTCATACACCATCATGTCTATGGGATATAGTTTCTCCATCATCAAGATGTTTTCGATTTTTACAATTATATCTGCACAAACCCTATCAAAGTAAAATATAATTGCAATTATTTTGAACTGCTCTTCAATTTTTTTCCCCAAACTATTTTAAATAAATACAGGGTCTTTCACCTAACAACTTGATTATATTTTGATTAAATGTATTTCCAAAATAACTGCAACTTAAAAACCCAAACAAATAAAACTTGAATCTTGCTTCCTGAACAACACATTTTTATGTCAAAAATCTTTCAAATAACATCAATTTAACCTCAGTGAGAAAAGGGCATTAGTAGACAGCAAGATGAGTGCATGCCAGGCATGTCTGCTGGCAGCAAAGAAGTCTCAGCAGTGTTCAGGGCTGCAATAACAGAGGCACAACTAGTAGATCAGGGACATTACTTTGCTCATATCCAGAATACCACATCAAGTTTTTGGCCAACCATACATAAAAAGCACCAATAAACTACAGTGGAATTTTTTAAAGTGGAGTATTTTAAAGCTTTCCTTGTTAGGGGCTGAAGCACTTGTCCCGTGAAGAGGGTCTAGGAGATGGGAGAAACTAACAGCTGCCCCTACCAAATGTGTCTGTGGAAGTGAGCAAGAAGATGGACCCAACCTCTTCCAAGAAAGTGAATGACAGGATGACAAGAGAATTGACACCAACTCAAAAGTTGTCTGGAAAATAAAAGTTAATATACCTTATTTTTTCACAAGTTGTGCAAGTTCCAGTATAAGGCTGACACGTCTCTTTAAAAAACAAAGAAAAATCACATGTGAATTACTGTGATTTTGACTTCCTGAAAAATTAACCTTTCTAACAGTAGAACAGGACTAGAAATAAGATTGAACAAAAAGAAGTTAATAATGAGACTCACCAAAATACATCCTGACAGCTGGTGCTATTCCAGTAATTACATGCTCAGCGCTGTGAGAATATGATATCATCACTTTTTCAGTGGAAGATAAACATTAGAAATTTCCAAGAAGAAGGTACACAAGGGAACTTGGGAATTGTTATGGCTAAATTCACTAAGATGCCCACATACATACTGGGTAAACTTTGAGTTTTCCAGAAAATAGTTAACCCCCTCAAACAGAAACTTTTCAGTATTTCAGGAAAAGTTCTGTGCTCTCTCCTGAGACTAATCTGCCCTCTTTTCCAAATTATTCCAGTAAACAGAAACCAGATAAATCCTGAAATAGCAATATTCAGGGAACTCGGCAAAGATGCAATAAAACCCAGGCTTAGACTTGTCCCACGCCTGCCCTGCAAAGAGAAATGCAGGGGCTCAGATCAGCAATCATCCATGTGGACTGGATCATCATGCTACTGGTTACTCTGAGGAGAATGGGGTCTCACTAGTTCTCATCAGAAATTCTTTCTCATGGATGAAAGCCATTTATCAATGAAAGTTTAACCAATAATGATGCTTATTTGAATGTTTTGGTTGTCTTAAAAAACAGCAATCAAAAGTTCTATTGCAGGATTCCTAACAAAGTGCAAACAAAGATCCCTTTCCTCCAGAAATAATTTGTCATCCTTTACCTTTCAGCCTTGGTCTCTTCAACTTCTAACATCCTTATGAGTAAGACTCATTGTTAAGATGCTTAGATATTACCATCTCAGTCACATAAATTCTATGTTGAAAAAAAAAAATTGCTTTTAGCTGATCATCCCTCCTGGCAGTTAGTACTCTTTGAGTTTTAGATCTGTTTCTTCCTCCTTATCTGTCCACTTGACCATAGTTCTGAATGGATTTCCATGTGGTTTGTGACTTGTAATAGAGCCTCTTAGGCCCTAAGATGTGACAGTTTTTTGTTGATCTGGCTCTAATACAAAGGACTAAGGACACCACAGCAGGATTTAAGACAGGGGAGTAGTACTGGACTGCTGAATGACACTGCAGAGTTGAGGCAGTAAGGATTGACAGGGAGTGCTAAAAGCGATTAGTTTTCATTTTTCCCCACGGTGTAATCAGAGGCATTTGTTTCTTCTCCCAGTTTTCTCTCATGGATCTCCTTTAGGGTTATAACTATCTTTTAGAAAGATTAAAGACTTGAAGAGTAAGTGATCAATATCACTTGTCCTCTTATTCTTATCCAACAAGGTAATTTTTTCACCAGACCCAGGCTACAAGCTGGGGACAAGCCTTTTATCTTGCCCAAGGAATAGATGAGCTGTCTGGACAAGGGGCCACATCTAGGTGAGCTTAGGTATCCACCCAATTTATCTCCAGAGACCCAAATAGTACATCAGATTTTGCTTTGCTTGCATGATTATATTGTGCTCAAAATAGTTTAGGTGCTGCTGAAGAGACCCCAAGTTTAATAGAGATTGTGTTGACCAAATTTTGTTAAACATATATTCCATATTTAATATTCTGTTAAACACTTTTAACCCTCACTGATTGTGTCCCCTATAGTTTTACAGCTCTGTGATCCTTTTCTTCTTGTAAAATATTTCAGCATGTGTTTGACAAGCATAAAAGCCCACAAGCTGCCACCCCACCACATAGATGATTTCTCAGTTATTCTCCAGCAAGCACCGACAGTGAGAAGCTAGAGGAATACTTTTGGAAAGGCTATATTTTGTATCGTCTCACTTTCCCTCTAAACAGGGAACCTTGTCTTGTTGATGAGACTTTGAAACAGAACAGAATTCTGAATAAATTGAGGCACTTGGCTTCTTTGATCAACCACTGGAGAAACTAGAATCAGCCACATTTTTAGACTTTTGTATTGCAAATAATTGCATCCATTTCACAAAGGTTTTGAGAGGGAAGACAGTTTTGGGGACTAGATATAGCATCTCAGAAAGCTTTGTTTAGTCATTTGGATTAACTTTGTTAGTATAACCTTCAGGTTTTTTCCTAGGTATTCAGTCATTGTACAGAGTTGACATTAAATTAATTTGACCAATGAAGTTTTTTTGGCTTTATGTTATTCCTGGGAGCCCTGAAAATAACTATTATCTCTAGCTAAGAGGCCGTGAAAGATGAACATGATTTACAATCATCCCTGGGCCTTTCCAGTCATTACTGGCAATCTACCACAGATGTTTCTCAGTTGATAACCCCACAAATTCTACTAAAAAAACCTCAAACAAAACAAAACAAAAACAAAACAAAACAACAACAACAACAAACAAAAAACCCAAAGCAAAGCAAAACAAAACAAAAAAAAAGAAGCAAAAAAAAAACAACCCCAAGAAATCTATTTCATCTGAGGCACTAAGTTAAAGCAGATTTTCAGTCCACAATGGGAGTATTCTGATATTTATCTGGGCAGGAATAGACATTTAAAACTCCCCAAATATTGTTAAATGTTATACTAGATCAGCGGGGTTTTTTTGGTTTGAAAAGTGTTCATAAATGCTATAACCAATGATTACTAATATAGGCATTTCATTCTGCATTTAAAGATATGGATTATACAGGACTGGGGTGACCACCAGTTGTCTTATGAACAGTAGTTGCTGAATGCCACAACATCTTCTCTGAAACCACCTGCCTGCTAAGCAAGATGTCCTTAACTTCATTCAGAATATTCTATAGCCTACAAGTTCTTGAGAATATGCTGTTAGAATAAATTTTAACAATGCTTCCAGACACTAATGCTGTTACCAATTTCTCTGTCAATCAAATGATACTTTTCCTGAATTTGCATAAATCTAAATGCTGGGAAAACACATATTTAATTCTATTTAGATTTCTATAATTACATTTGCATCAAATTTGTTTAAAGGATATGTGTAATGGATGACACTAGCAAACCTTTATTGCTTTACTTGAATGGGAATAACTGAACATATGAAGGCTTTTGGTTACAAGGCATAATTCAAAGAAAGTGTATAGATCACCTCTTTCTTATGGAAAAAGAACAAAACCAAACAAACCAAAAAAGATGTTTTCATAATTCAGTCTGAAGAATAAAGACTATTTTCTAGCTGGAGTGACCATTTGGAAAAGTGTTCTCAAATCTCTTTCAGAAAGATGATAACAGAACAGCTTACAAAGTCCTAAAGTTTGGAACAAACTAGTACCTTAATACCCATGAAAGCTGATTAAAATCTTAGCTCTTGCTTCATACTATGCTGGTAGTATGTGTGCTTGCTATATTGACACCTTGGACCTTGCCATCAATTTCATTCCAAATAGTGTGACCTAGGTTCTCTTTAAAAAAGAATTGTTTAAAAACATCCCCAAGAGCTTTCTACTTACATTATTACACTTTGCAGTGATTTTTAAAGCCCATTCTTTTTGCAACCCAAGGCCTGCTAGTGACTGCTTAGTTTTCTTTCATTTATACTATACAACTTAATATTAGGTAGGAAATTGAAATGGTTCTTTAATTTTGGGTTGTTTTATAACATAGTCACACCTGCTGCCAATTAGAGTCTTATTAATGCTCATTCAGTTTGTTCATGTTGCAAAGAAAATGATAAAACTGAGCCCTAATTACCACTGTCCTAATGAGCCCACTGTCACAAGGCCAAAAGGTTCCTGAAACAATCCAAAGCCCAGACTTTAGATGTCATTTGCAAATGGAATAATAATATCTTTTTTCCTCTTTTTGCTTATGCAGGGAGAGACGTGAAAGTTGAATCCTTCCTCTCTCAGTTCAAGGAGCTCTGGCTTTGTCCTTGTACTCAGAATTACCTCAATCACAGGAAGTCACATCACTGGAGATATCCATATAGCATGAATTATCTTAAAAACAAAGGAGGTAAAATGAACAATGGCATTAAAAAGTAGAGATTCCTCTCTCCTAAATTTTTTAAACCAGATTCTATTTCCAAACTTATCAGAAAACACAAAAAATGAGCATATTAAGTGGCTTAAGAAGATGGATAGGTAGTTAAAATTTTCACAAGGTCCATAAGAAGACCTTATGATAAAACTTTAGTTTGTGGCTGAAGCTAGGATCCTAAATCCATAGCCAGGGAATTATATTTAAATGGTCTGATTATGTAGAGTACTGCAAGCCCCACAAATCTGATGTAGGTAAAATTCAAGATATTTTTTAATATATTTTGATGCTTAAAATATATTATAGGATAGTAAGTTCAGGTGGTTAAGATATTAATATTTTGGCTATGACTGATTTTTCCAGGAGGAAAAAAACGTTTTTCCTATGTACAACTCTCTGACTGCACACACCTAGAAATTAGTGTCAGCTTTCTTTTTTAGTCTGTTCTTCCACTGAGGAAAAAATCTGCAGTCACAAGTTTAGAATGCTGTATTACACAAGGTAAATATGTAACTTCTGACACTGATAAAGCCAGATTATTTGCCCAGATATGACAATCAAAAACCCAATCAGGTTTCTGATACAAGAATTATAAAGATATGCACGTTAAGAATATTTTTATTCCTCAAAATCAGAAAATAGGTCTTTAAGAAAAAAAACAATAGCA
The DNA here is from genome assembly GCA_013397375.1 of Toxostoma redivivum. NCBI lineage: Eukaryota > Metazoa > Chordata > Aves > Passeriformes > Mimidae > Toxostoma > Toxostoma redivivum. The sequence continues at coordinate 4,901 of VXBI01008498.1, read as the reverse complement.
AAACTCAATGAATGAAAGTAAAGAAGAGCCTGATTAGTAGGAAATAAAAACAAAACAAAAAAAAAAAAAAAAAACCGAAAAAAAACCCCAAAAAACCCAGAAAAACAGGCACCAAGCATCAGAATTTTGCTTATTGAACAATGAGAAGACATGAACCAACAATGTGAAGAAAAGAAATACAGAAGTTCTAAGAGGGAAGTACCATTAAAGGTGAGAAAAGTGTTTTAGACTAAACAAATCACACAGGGACAGCTATCATTGTATGCTTCAGTAATCTATTTTTATGGATACCGTTGAGCTTATTAACCACTTCAAGGAAAAACATCCCCTACATCTAACTGGAAAAAAATATCAATCAGTATCTAAAAGAGGATTAAAGTTTCATACTGGGCTTTTCTCATTGATTTTCAAAAGATGAAGGTCAGGTGCTTATTTAAACACATGTGAATGTACCTTTTTACTAAGAAAAGTCAATCATCTTGATGGTTAAAATCAATATCAAAAGCCACTGACAACAATTGTTCAGAAGCACAAAGATGTTCTTAATTTTGTCAACTTCACCAAGATTGCTTATTCTATGCCTGAATTGAAGGTCCTAAATAAAATTAAAATTATATTACATAATTTCTAAAATTACATTACATACTGCTGATATCTCTGGTAATAGGTGTGATATTTCTTTCATTAGAATTATTGATATTATTAGCAGTTACAGATTGACTACAGATATAAAAAGATTTTCCTCCAGACCTAAAGAAAATCTCCTGGAAGTTCTGAGGCCTCAAAACCACATTGCATTTAATAAAATAACACTAGTGTCACTAGAAAGTAAATTTTGTTTCAATAACAGCCTTGAAACTATATAAAGAAGCAAAAGCACATATCTGGCTTTAGTTCAGTGTTTACTTCACACAAATACCTTTGTTTCACTGTGCCATTATCCACCAGCAGAGTATGCCATTACTGGAACACAAGCTCTCATTCCACTAATGGTATTGCATAAAGAACATATTAAGATGCTGGTGTTTTCGTTTGGAAGATATCCATACATCTTCCACAAGTAATTACATTACCAGTAATCCTTTTAAAAGGCTCTCTTTGCTCAGTTTCTTTGCCAATAGCTCTAAGCTTGGTTACATGGCAATCGCACTTACTCACAGCGCATGAATTGGTAACAGATGAACCAGCTAATACACTGGTGCTCTCTGATCGGTCACAAATCATAGAGCTTGGACCCATCAAAGGAAACAAACATGCTTTACAAAGCCCCAGATAGTTTGGTTTTATTTATGGCTGAAAATAGCAGAGAAAGCTGAAAATAGCACATCCTTTCACACATTTTGCAAAGAACAATTACCAGAAAATAGAGCGACTAACTCTTCAAGGAGTGCTGGCATTCACAATGATACTAAAAAAAAAGCAGTATCTTTTGGTTTGAAAGGACAAACCAAAAGACAGGACAAGCATTTCTTTCATGAAGTATAAAAGCAGTGATCTGAAGATATGGAATACAGGGCATATCATGAAATAGTCTAATAGCACCAATATATTCAGAGTAAGAAGTTTTTCTAAATATTCAAACACTGCCTGAATTAAATCTGAATACTATTTTCCATATTGTGAATTATGTTGAATTCATTAATAAATAAAAACTGTTAACCTCAATACTAACCCTGCACTTTTCTTGTGTAGAGTCTACTCCTTGTTGCTGAGACAGTGATTAAAAATAGCAACTGTCACTATATCTGTCAGCCAGTGTATACATAGATGATGCAGGAGGCAGTGTGCAGAAGTGTTTTTGAATCATCAAGCAGCAGTACACAGAAAGGCAGAGAATAAATTAAACCAAAAAATGAGCCTCAGGCTGATGTGTTTGAACTTCACTGCAAACATTCTTCATACATGTTTAATTACTCCATTGAGACTGTGACTGTTCTGGAGATGTTCCAGGCATTATTTCCATTCCATTAGTACACTTGCAGTATGTGTACTCCTTAACCCAAAATGATTGATTCTATAAATGTCTTCCCACTTACTGACCTGAACGCTAATTGAGGTCGTGTATAGATTAAAAGAAAGCGTATGCTTTTTGAAACCAGCCAACATATATTGTGTCACTGAAGGATCTTGTGACACAAGAAGAAAGTGGTACTCCTAACTGAAGATATCAGTATATGGTTTCACAGAAATGTTTCAGGTAAGAAGAGATGGACATCATACAATAAGTTGACAAACTTTGCTAAACGGTGCTTTAAACAGAAGCTTAATCCTAAGTCCCACCTTTCTGGAACATAAAACAATCATTCTTTGAAATACAATTATCACATACCAGATGCTTTTGTCTGTGCTTGCACCTTGTAAATTAATTTGGTTTGGGACAAAGTATAAATTTTTTACATTCCATAAAAATAAAACTTTAGGAATTCAGATAATTTTGTTAGTTCAGGTGCACACAAGGGGAAAAGTTGAATGTTTTTAAAACATCTTAATTAAAATTAAGATAATATTGTGCGCTACAAATTATTCTACTATGAACCAAAACTTTTCTTGTTCAAATTATTTAAGGTAAGTATAATTACAGTATATCAGCCAAAAGTTTGAGTAAGTTACCCTGAGGAAACAATCCTTAATATCTCCATAATAAGCATTATCTTGATTCCAGATTAACCTTGAGGTACTGGGGCATGCATATTCAAAGAAGGACGATGAAACCCACGAAGGGTCTGGAGCACAAATCCATATCACAAGCATATGGAATGTCTGAGGGAGCTGTGGTTGTTTAGCCTGGAGAAAAGGAGACTCAACAAAACAGTTGCTGCTCTCTACAACTGCCTGACAGGAGGTTGAGGACAGGTGGGGTCAGTCTCTTGTAACCAGCAGCAGTGACAGAAGATGAAAGAACATCAGCTGGTGCCAGGAGAGGTTTTCATTGGCTATTAGGATAAATTTCCTCACTGAAAGGGTTGTCAAGCATTGGAACCAGCTGCTTGGAGCTATTTAAAATACATGTGGATGTGGCACTTAGGGACAAGGTTTAATAATGACCATGGTAGTGCTGGGTTAAGAGTTGGACTTAAAGGTCCTTTCCAATCTAAATGATTCTACGATCAACCTGAAAGCTATAAACAGTCTTAAATCCTTAGTATTTAAGACATTAAAATCAGTTGTACCATATTTTGAAAGAAAAAATGCCTTATAATAGAGACATGCTCATGCAGCTTGGTCAAGCTTGCGTCAGACATTGAAAGAATACTTAGGAAACACTAATATTCATATTATACTTAACTTATAATGTCTACAAACATGAGTATGTTAGACTTCATGTGACAGAATATTGGAGAGAAGCTTAGACAAGAAATCTGGACTGGTCTTTGAGAGAAGTTTCATCCTGAGAACTAATGCATTAAAAATTACATTGCCAATGCCATCTTCCTCCAGACCCTCCAGATATAACTTATTGAATTTAAAACTGATTGTTTCCCACTTAAATTCCATCTCTTTCAACTCAGTATATAATTTAAAAGTCAAATAAGATATTTCCAGCTTGTTTACTGTCATTGAAAACATGCATCACTTTATTTCCTTCCCAAGACCTATGCTTCCCGTGCTATGCTAATTGGCCTTGAATAGTTCAATAGAAGAGATCAGTTCAAAGCATGCAAATAACTGGAAGCTGAGCATGTGCTGAGGTCCATTTTTTTACTGGCACTTCTATGAGTGGAAAATATATGTTTATAGACAAGGGATTGAGCACATTTCTGTGCCATGTTTCTTTTTAAAATTAGAATTCCAGACAGTAACCTCCCTGGGGCAGAGTTCACTTCTCCTGGGCTGTGCAAGGCTGGCACAATGGAGGTCCTGTGTAAGATCATTTATAATAGCAATTCGTTTCCAAGCCATGGTCACAGGTGTTTGTTTATACAAAATTCATTTTCTAAAAGTTATAAAATTATTATTTCAGTTTATAGTAGAGATCACAGTATCAGAATGGTTTGGGTTGAAAGGGAAATTAAAAATTATCTCTCTCCAACTCCCCTGCCAGCACTTTTCACAATACCAAGTGGTTCAGAGCACTGTCCAGCCTGGCCTTGAACACTTCCAGGGCTGAGACATCCAAAAGCACTCTGGGATAATCTCTTTCAGTGCCCCACCACTGTCAAAGGAAATAATTTCTTCCTTACATGTGATCTAAACTTACCCTCTTTCTGTTTAAAGCCATTCCTCCTTATCCTATCTTGACACCTCTTTGTAAAAAGTCCCTCTGCATCTTTCTTGTCAGCCCCTTTAGTCATTGCAAAGCTGCTATAAGGTCTTCCTGGAAATCTCTCATCTTCAGGCTGAACAACTCCAGCTCTCTCAGCCTGCCTTCATAGAAAAGGTGCTTTGAATAAAAATTCAAACCAACCCATCTAAATGAAAAGCACTATGTATGAAAAAGGAGCTTGCACTAGAGCTAACAAAGGCATACATTCTCGAAGAGGTTTGTTCAGAACTGGGACAGAGCCGTATCTAAGATTTTTAAAATAAGAAATATCTTCTCTTTTCTTAATTATTTTAAGCATAGCGTTGAATGAATTAGAACAGCCATAGCAAGTCACAAAACTGAAATTAAAACCTCCTTCATTTTAATGCAATAATTTGATAATTTCTTGGCCCTTGCCCTTTGCCTTCTCAATTGTAAGATAATCTTTAATAAATGAATTCAAATTTTTCTATAGCAGAACTAGCAGAATCTGGTAGAATGCGTAAAAAAGAAAGGGGGAAGCAGTAAACAAAAGTACAACAGCAAAAAGCAGGAAACAAAGCTTTAAAAAATATGAACCTTTCTCAAGGCTGAATAAGTAATTTTCCAATTGTTTTCACTGGCTTTGCTTTACTCCTTTGTAGTATCCTTTTAGAGA
>VXBI01008497.1:99020-118490 GCA_013397375.1 Toxostoma redivivum | reverse complement strand
TTTTTTTTTTTTCTTTTTTTTTTTTTTTTTTTTTTTTTTTCCCAGACCGCCACATTAGGGACTACTGCACTAAAGAAATGCAAGGTGTAGCCAATCCACATCTGTACCCAACTCTGAGCAAAACGGGGAGAGAAAAAAAAAAGAGTGACTGCAATTCAAAAATCAGATACAGACATCTACCTACTCTTTTAAACTCCAAAGTTAATGTGAACAGTAGACTTTTTAAAGCTGAATTCTAAATACAACAAAGAATGACACAGGGTGATGAAATTTGCATCCCATCATTAGAGTAAAAGAAAAGATTTGCACCTTAAGGAGATATTTGTTGGTATTTTTATTTATGGAGACAATGAAATTTTGCTAGAAGACATTTCCTTATGGAAATCCATGAGAATTTATTAGTATATGTACAACTAATTTAATTTTAACTCATTCTGATCGATGGAGTTATAAAAGCTTTTCAACATGACAAGACTCAAAAGATTGGAAGAAAATTAAAATCCAATTTATTTGGGGGTTTTGCATGTGAAATAAAATCAAAGTGTATATTTTTTTGTGCAATAATTAAATGAAAATATTTAGAACTTAAAAATTGACTCTAAGATTTTTATATAACATATGAACTAAACTTCACAAGATTTTCCCTAATTCATCATTAAGTACTGTTTACATTATATTAACTACCCTAAATAAGAATTCCTAATACATATACTAGTATTATAACTGAACTGAAAAAGAAAGTCTTATTTGCCCAAATTTCTGAATTATCTTAAGAGAAAATGGTGTTTTGAAAAGTTTATTTCCGCTTCTCTTAAGAATATACTCCTTTGAGAATGCTTGGAGCACTAGTTACTGTTGAATTTACATGCTTGAAATTAATCTTAAAAATCCGTTTTTCCACTGCAATATTTATTTCTACTGCATACTATTATGAATACTGGACGGTTCTTTCATATAAAGTTCTGTTCAGAGAACAGAAAAATGGAAGTTTGTTTATAGCCTGCAGGAGTTTAGCAAGTGATTTGAGAAGGGAAAAATCCTTCTGGCACAAGAATATCATGATATTTTGCATTTGATACAATATATCTAGCTAATAGTCAAACAGTACATTCTGGAGAAGACACTTTTAAATGCACCTGTCTGATGAGAATGGATACTAAGGTATTTAGGATTGATTTATTTTGAATATTCTACATAAAGGAAGATTGAACAATAAATTTATCAGATACATTTGCTTGCATTACTTATTTTAGAGTCTGCCTCAGTTACTTTGTTTAAATGCATGATAAAATGAATACTTGGGAGACAAAATTATGTTTGCCATTGCATAGAAATACAAATATGAAGCTTATAACTCTATACAGACAGAACATCAAACACTTTTTTTTCTGTCTTCTGTTTTGTTAAAATTTTAAAAATCATATGTAGGTGCCTTGACCCATTCTTTTTCTCTCTGAACCTGGAAGAAGAGTGTTTTCTGCTATTTCTCTAATACATTTCTTTAAATTAAGCCCAATGATTCTGATTTTGTAACTTAGGATGGATTTTTTACAATTTTCTTTCCTTAAGACTTGTGTATTGCCATTTAAAATAATTGCAGCAATAATCTGTGCAATACTGATTATAATATGTGACTTTATGTTCTTTAAAGGGCATGAAGGAGAGACAGAAGAAAGTGCAAAAATAACATTCTATTACCAGATCTGAAGCTACTTGGTTTCTGATCTTAAACACAACATTCAAATTTCTCTGTTTCTCTTTGGCCTCCAGTAGAAAGATTTTAAGAAAGGTGGTTTGTTTGGAGTTTTTTTTAATGCTCCAAATATTTTTTAATTTGTTATATTAAACAATACATGTTTTTGTTGTTTTGTTTTGTTTTTTTTTAATTAGACAAATTCTCAGTACAACACTGCACACACGTCTTTTTATCCTTTCCAGTAAGAAAATATATCAAAACTTATTAGACAGTATTGTATGAAGTAAAGTTGGGAAAACAATCTTCATTACTTGAAATCAGAATAATTCACTACCAAAGGAATTAATCCGCAACACCAAAATTGAAATAGTGAGGACATAGCTAAAAATATTTATGAAAATTTCTTGGGTTTTCTTTTCACTTCTTTTAATGACAAAATATTTATTTCAAAATTTTAAAAGAAAGTACAGCAGATATGATTTATTAAATTGCATAATTGAAATCCAAATATCTTACATTCATTATAGTCTTAATATATTTTTTCTCTGCTGGAAGCCTCTATAAAATTATAAAGGTCAATAGCAGGACCTATATGTAAGTTCTTGCAACATTGAAACTGAAAACTACAGAAGGTAATCTGAATCACATTCTAAGAAATTAGTGTTTTTTAGAATTAACAAGGAATGTGGTTTATTCTTAGACATAATAATTCTACTTATTCCAAGTTAGCATATTTTTACAAGTAATTAATACCATTCTCCTAATATATCTTGATATATGCCTGGTAGCATAGAATTTAATTATTTATTTATTTATTTTAACTTTTTTTCAGCTATTTCTCTAATATCTTTAAGATACAACAATATTATAACTGTAATACGTGTTTACCTGGACAGAAACAAACGTCTTACAGAGTTCCTTTCCCTAAAATTAATGTTTCTTGCATAAAATCTTTTAAGATTCTCAGATCTGTGCAACTTAAAAGCTTTCCTAACAGTGAATTTATTCTTTGGAAGACTTTTTGTTGTGCAATATACTTACCACAAATTTGATTCAGTCCATTTTAGGCTATCATTGGTAATAACATTTGCTTAATAAATTTAAAAAGTATTCAAAAAACCAAAAACATAGTTAGATAGTAACACAAAAACCATATCCCCAAAATAGTCTTTTGACAACTCATGTACAGAGTGCTTTACATTATCTCCCTGTTCATTAATTTTATTCTCAATAATTAAAATGTAGGTCATCATAAGATATTTGCCTGAGGTTAAATTAATTTCTTTTCTGTCTCTTGTGAAGAAGGATTTGATTCAGCTTTTCAAAACTCCAGAAATCTGAATTAAGCAGCAATTTTCTTCAGCATCCTATGAACTGCACTTCTATTTAACAGGTCCCTAAATCAGAGATTTGTGCTCCAGGTTGCTTGTTTGCTTGTTCCAAACAGAAGCAGAGATCCTGCTAAAACTTAAATCAATTTAATATACTCAAGAGACCTAGAAAAACAACAGCAACAATAATAACAACAATAATAATTTTATAATATTAAAACTACTCATTTGGAAATCTAACTTTAGGTAGGAAATGTTTAAAGGAAAGATTCTAGACTACATGCTTCTAATAGACAAAAATAATTATATTCACTAATATTTTTTTTTAAATTTATGTAGTTGAAGATATTATAAGAAAGATATACAATTATAATTAATTACAATATAAGGAAGAAAACTGAGGACAGACCTCACTGCAGCTTCCTCAGGAAGGAAAGAGGAGGGACAGGCACTGGTCTCTGCTCTGTGCTGACCAGTGACAGGACCTGAGGAAATGGCCTGAAGCTCTGTCAGGCAGGCTTTGCTGGGTATTAGAAAGAAGTCCTTCCCCCAGAGGGTGGTTGGGCACTGGCACCGCTCCCCAGGGCAGTGGTCACAGCACCAGCCTGACAGAGTTCATGAAGCTTTTGGGCAATTTTCTCAGTACATGGTGTGACTCTTGGGGATGGTGCTGTGCAGGGCCTGGAATTGGACTCAATGATCTTTGTGGGTGCCTTCAAACTCAGCATATTCTGTGACTGTGTTCAATCTGGTCATCATAATACTTTTCACAGTATTACAGACCACCTCTTTTGTTCATATATGGGATAAATATTGGTATAAAAATACAGAAATTTTGACACTTTTTTTTTAAATCAGAATCAATAGAGACTGTGAGCTTAGACTGTTGCTCTGCAACTTGTTACCCACAAGATTCATATTTATTCATACAATAAAATTGAATTTTAGAATTTACCTCTTGTAATAAGTATAGATTTTTCTATAAAAGACTCAAACTAGTTATGAGTAGGACCTGGAAAATTTTTTCATATAATAATAGCCTATACTCAACTTCATAGCATAATAAAATCATAGAACCATAAAATCATAGAATAGTTTAGGTTGTAAGGTACCTTTAAAGGTCATCTAGTCCAGCATGACTGTCTTGGACAGGGACTAGATCAGGTTGCTCAGAACCTCTTCTAGCCTCACTTTGACTGTTTCCAGCAATGGGACATCTACTATCTCTCTGGGCAACCACTTATAGTGTTCCACCATCCACATATTTCTTTATATCTAGCCTTAATCTAGCATCTTTTAGTTTAAAATCATTACAAACATTTCTACAGGCCCAGCTAAAAAAAATTGTCTCCCTTAAAGTCCCCTTTAGATACTGGAAGACTGCTATAGAGTCTCCTCAGAGCCTTCTCCAGGCTGAATAATCAAACATTCAGCACATGTTTTCACAGGACTTCCTACGCACCCACTGTTANGTCAGTTCTTATAGCTGTTGTTGTTCTTATGCTGTTTGCCTGGTTAGATATATTAGTAAAGAACTGTTATTCCTGTCCCCATATCTTCTGCCTGAAAGCATCTGATTTCAAATTATAGTGATTGAAAAGGAGCAAGTTATGGGAAAAGGGGTTCTTCCCTCTCCTTAGCAAATACCTGTCTCTTAAACCAAAACACCCACTCCAACAGGTCCATGTTTCTTGCCAACAAAAGCATATCCACATTCTGCAAAACTTCCAGTACCTCTTTGAGTTCTGTCCATGATACTTGACCCTTCAAACATGAGGTTAATGAGAAACGTGACTACGGATTTCTGAGATCCCAGCTTTATTCATTACTATTTGGAAACCAAAATTACTTCCTCCTGTATTAAGTAGCTGGAGCTATTTTAATCTTTAATATCAGGTACTTAAGTAAACTTTTTCAGGAAAAACTAAAAGATAATTAGATATTTAGATTAGATACTAGGGAGAAATTCTTTACTGAGAGGGTGGTGAGGCACAGAAACATGTTGACCAGAGAAGTTATGGGGATGTTTAATGCCAGGCTGGATGGGGTCTAAAAAATCTGATCTGGTGAAAGGTGTTCATGGAAGGTGGGTTGGAACAGGATGGTCTTTAAGATCTATTCCAACCCAAACTATTCTATGATTTTATCATTCTATGATTGTTTTGAGGCTGTAATGAAGACAAGATCAATGAGAAAATAAATTAATTTATTTTGATTGCTTGCTGTCTACTACTTAAGCTGGTTCTGTTCTTAGATGTTCAAAACAACATTATTATTATTTCTTTAGGAATTAAGGACTAACGTATATATGAAAACATGAAAATGTATGAAAACTTTAATGAGAGGATTGACTGACACAGACTCTGCTTATGCCAGCAAAATAAAGCCAGTTTATTATACAAATTTACTAGTGTTTATAGGTCAATACATTCATACAGAATTTCCCACTCAGACCCCTTTGCCCCAGTCACCTTTAGAAACACAACTTTCTGATTATTGTTCTNACAGGACAGCAGCTCATTGGATAATTGGGAAAAACATCCATGAGACCTCAGGATGTGTCCCATGGGAAAAACACCAGGTGTTAATCTTTATTATGAATTCCACTCTGTTTTTCACCAGATTCCAGCCTGTTTTGACCATATTATCATCCTGGGAAGGTTTCTCCCTGTCTGAAACTACTATCAGCTTATCAGTCTGGGAATGAATCTGAGAAGCAGGAGAAATGCAAGCCCGAAAGAGACTTCTCAAGCTATAATTTTGCAGCTCTCTAAATGTGTCTGTCCACAATCTGAAAAAGTTTTCAGAACAGTACTTTTCTATATTAATTACATCCTTAAAAAAGTGAGACCAGTACATTCTTTTGCATGATAAATTAAATTCTCTATTTTGAAGGTTAAGGTTCAAGGTTACTTTGCCTCTCTCAGGCAAGGTAATGGGAAACAAAAATGAATTCTTAAACCATCTATCCCCTGAAAGAGTAATGATTTCTTCTAGAAAACTCCTGATTGCTGTTCTAGATTTTTTAAATTATTTGCTCTAAAGGGATCAGACTGGCACAAATATTCATTTCAAAGCCTGTTTTACAGTTTCAGGAAGTCCTAAGAAAAGTATTTTACTAGCCAAAGTTAATTTGTTTTACCTTTTTTTATCAATTTCCTTTTTTCCCCCCTCTATTGCTGCTACTGTCACCCTAAACTGTTCTTTAATTTTGTGCTCACAGAAACACTTTACAATATCAACTGGGCAAAGGATCTTGGATTTATCTTCACACACGGGTAAGTCTGTTCAGTGTTGGTCTGGCATGGCTAGATGCCAAAATGGTAAGGAAGAATCTGTACTAACTACACATCACAGCAAAAAAAGGACAAGTGTTCACCTTCATAAAACTTAGGCAAGGTTTTAATGTAAACAAAGTATCATCTTTCTCTTTCATTTCAGATGGAAGGTAGTGGAATAAATATGTATAACCCAGAGAAACGAGGCTTAAAAGAAACACAATGTATGGTAATTCTCAGTACCGCTGCAATGGTTATGCCTATTTTGAGACAGCAATTAGATGAGAGAAGCAGGGACTGCATGATTTTCTATGTAAAAGAAATAGATATAGAAAATATAATATAATTTTAATAGTTTAAAGATTTTTTTTAAATAAGCACATACTATGTTTTCAATTATATTGTTTTCAGAAAAATTTCAGACTAAGTACTTGTAGAAATAAAAAAATTCTAAATGTATACAAGGGCATGTTCAACAACATTTGGCACCATTATTTGAGAACTGTTGGTAAGCTTTATGATGCCTATATGAAGCTTATTTTTTTAACAGTTTTATTGTCAGGCTCAGCACTGTTTAAATTCAATCTTGTGCCCAGGTTACTTCAACAAATTTAGTTGTCTGCAGGCTTAAATAATTTGTTGAATTAGACCTTCATTTTTAAAGCACCTGGGTGGAAGACACCAAGCAATATATTTCTTGACATTGTGAGATTCCAATAGCAGAAATCATGAAGCAGAGTAGGACTGGATCTGTTATCATCCTTCAAAACATTCCACTCCAAGAAGTTTGGAGAAAATAGGAAAAAAGCTTTCTCTTCCACATAAATAGACTAGAATTGAAAAAAGTTTGGTAGCTATGGCAGGATTGATAATTACAGATTTTTTAAAAATAACTGGGGACTCAAAAATTGCTCTATTTGACTTGCATTGTGTCTACAAATCCTAGTGAACACAGTGAGCAACAGAAAAAAATAAATTAATTGCTTAGGGAGTTCAGAGCAAGAATAACCTATGAGAAATGTCAGCTTGCAAATTCTTGAGGCCAGAAGAGTTTAACAGGACATAAATATCTGTATTTATTTCCTCTTTCTAAAAACATGACTGCACAGTGTGTCTGTGACACAGATCAGACTGCAGCCAGTATGGTAAACTCTAGCTCTGCAAGCACTGATATTTGCATCAGATTATAAATTAAAGCATTCAACACCTTTACAGAAATTTGAAGCATATATGAATAATTTGCAGACCTAAGACTGGTTATTTTCAGCAGCATGAGATTTAGCCCCAAACAAAACATGTTTTAACTCGTCTAGTTAGCCGAACACAAATTCACATTTCGTCACCAATATCTGTGTTTTTGTGACCCTTTACAGTATTTTAGACAGTCACAATGTCTCAACATTAAACATTTAGGGATGCAAACATAACAATATATTACTTTTTGTAAAAAAAAAAAAAAAATAGTTCTTGGGAGTTTAAATGGCATCTAAATACATTAATATACATTAATTACTTGCTACTGTCTTCCTGTATTACATGTAGGCTGGTGGTTTAAATCTGGTTACTCTGGAAACTTAAAATGGAACAAAGTTGCTTTTACGCCACAAATTGTAAAATTATTCTTTTACTAGATGGCCCACAATGTTTCCCAGTATGATAACTGATACAGAAGATATACAGCTTGGTATTCCCATGTCTTCCTGAACAAGAAAGCTGCAACAAAGAATAACTAATAGATCAATTTCTTTGTGCAGAAGCTGGAGAGACTAAAAATGCAGGTGAGTTCAAGGTAAACACATAAACAGATGTGAATACATCACAGAGATAAGTGTTGACAGAAGAAACTAATATGGTGGAGATTGGCTACAAGGAAAGGAAAAAAAGAAAAATAATAATAAAAAACTGGGTCAATGGTAAAAAGAAACATAGTGATACATTATGATAACATATTGGTCATACGCACTCCCTTTTCAGAAGTAAGGGATACTGAGATTAAAAAGAGGTATATTACAAATCCTAGGGGGAAAAAACCTACTAAAATGCAAGGAGACAAGAAGAGAAAGAAAGTTTTTTAAAATGTGACCACAAATATAATGACCTGACCATGACAACACAAAATGTCTGTTTTCCATACCTTTAGTATAAAGAGTCCAGATGGAGGAGGTGTTTTTGTATAGTCTATCCCATATTGAGCTAAATTATGCCTCTTTCCTGACCTGGGATGCTGAACTACAGAAGAGCAGAAATAAAACAGGATGGAATGGAACAGGAGAGAAGAGGAGAGGAGAGGATAGAATAGAATAGAATAGAATAGAATAGAATAGAATAGAATAGAATAGAATAGAATAGAATAGAATAGAATAGAATAGAAAGACACAGTAGTCTAGTCCCACTGCCTGACCTACTCAGGTCTGACCAGAAGTTAAACACATTATGAAGGGCATTGTCTAAATGCCTCCTTTTGAGGCAGTGACAGGCATGGGGCACTAAACACCTTGCTATGGAGCCTGTGCCTGTGTTGACAGCACTCTCGGCATCCTTTGAGAGAGTCAACAGCACCTTCCAGTTTAGTATCATCAACAAATTTATTAATTGTGCATTCAACTAACACATAGAAATAAATTATAAACCTTTTGAACAGAACTGGTCCTAAAATTGAGTCCTGAATAGCTACTAGGGACATGAGAAAAATTGGAGATCAGCATAGCGCTATTGCCAGAGCTGCACTCACTTTGCCACTATGGTCCCATGCCCAGAGAGAGTTCCACCCCGGGAACAGGAGGCCTTAGATGTGGCACGAGCCATGGCTCCATGGCCTTTTGGCTGTCAGANGGTAGGGTTTACAAAGACATTGTCTAATGAGAGGGGCGGGGGGGGAAAACTTGGTCACACAGACTAATGATATGTCAAGTTTTAGGGGATTTCCAAAGAGGAATTCCAAGCAAGGGGCTGGCACAAAGCAGGATTTACAGGTAGATTAGGATAGATTGACAAGGTGGGTGGGAGGGTATAATTTTGGACTAAACCATTAACTTGGGCGATAACAGAACATACCATTAACAAGAAACACACTGCAACATTGTACCACAGAAAGTATAAATCAAAAATATATTAAACAAAAAAGGATTTTTTTAAGGAAGTATAGTCCATTATGCTGCCAGGAAAGTATGAAGAGGTGAAAAAAAAAAGAGCAAGGAAACTCAAGAGGACAAGCTTCAGCAGAAAGAGTCAGAAAACCTCCTCTTTGTGGCAGCTTGTTCCAGCTTCCACTCACTCTGTTGACCCTCACCATACGAGGAAAAACCATGAAGAAGTCTATGGACAAAGGGGAATATGCCATGTATAGTACAAGAGGAGCTTAGAAAAGTATTTGATACAGGGCCTGAGGAAATCTGGCTTCAAAGAACAACTTGAAGTCATCTGGATTTGAACCAGTCTTCTATGAACTGAAAATTGCCTGAAGGGCAAGGCAGAAGAGTAAGAGAAAAATATGTGTCTGTGATGTCTTATCTATGAAAACAGTATGTTATCTGAAGTCTCTTATGCTATTAAAATAGGACTGACAACTACAGAAAGAAATAATACCAATGAAAGGAGAAGTAGAGGTAAAAATTTCTAACATTGAAGAAGACCACACAGAAGTGTATTCCAAAGTGTATCTACTCTAAGACCAACAATTAACAGTGACCATTGCACATAAATTAATGGAGATGTGTTTACAGCAGTGTCAAAAACATTAATTTAACATCATGTCATAGACAAATTTTCTTATATTGCTCTGCATGTAAATGATCAAGGCAAAAAAACTGGTTACCACATTTCTCATCCAAACTAAATATGTATTAAGTACATTCATTAAAGAAAGATGGACAGGATATGAACAAAAGTACTTACAAAGCAATTAATCTCCTCTGTATTCAAGAGTATTGGACTACATGGGTAATAAAATGCAAAGAACAGAGGAAATGGCAGACAGTCACTATCTCACATGGTACATTCTGTTTGATTTAAGTACACAAAATTTGACCAAAGAAAAAGTGTTGACAGAAAATTACAAAGAAAATGTTTGTTCTGCCTCCTCAAAACCAGTACATCAGAGTAAATTATGCTCAGTCTGTCCTGTGAGATATAGTCCCTAATCAATGTAATACTTGCAGATCTTTGCAATAACTTGCAAGGACTTGGAATCAGTCTTGGTATCTGCATAATGAAGCTGCTTTATTTTATTACCTTACATTTGGGCCTAACTGATTACAGAATTGTCCCAGATTAAAGCTGTGATTTTACCTTAATTTGACTAAACCAATGTAAAATTGACAACATTATGCTTTAATGTTTTGTGTAGGATTTACTTAGAAAAGTTTACAGGCACAAATGAAAGAAATGCAAACAATCTAAGCTGATTTAAACTACAAGAAAACCTATCTGTTTCTTGCATTGCTTCTGCTACCTCTGCTACTTTTGTTCAACCTATTTCAAATGGACAATTTCAGTGTGAATTTTACAGCTGTTTTCAAGCCAACAAAATTGTGCCTGTATTTTAATAAATAATTTTGGTAGTTAAAACTCTTCTCCACTACGGTCAATGTTTGTCAAATGCTACTCAAAAAGTGTTTTTTTAATGATGATTTCACTAGTCCCTCTTGAACACACTGGATGATACCTTTCTCATTCTCTTTATTTAATATGAACAGAACACAAAACATTATATTATATATGTTATGTTATGTTATGTTATGTTATGTTATGTTATGTTATGTTATGTTATGTTATGTTATGTTATGTTACGTTGTGTTGCGTTATGTTATAATATTATTAAATAATAATATCTTAATTATTATTATATAGAATTATATTTAATATACTGAACACAAAGACCAGCATTCTGAATATTTTTATATGAACTTTTTTTTCATATCAAGAATTTTTTTTTTATTTGGGCAAAATCCTTTAACTCTGGTTAGCTGTCATCCAAGTGCACCCCGCACTGAAATGAAAAGTGCAGTTTCATCATATATCTAAGATGCTATTATAATCTTTTCTAAGAGAGTTAAATTAGTGGGAAACTTGCTCTCCTGCGAAGTAGGCTTAGATGACTGGCAGTCCACAGAACAAACATGGGAACTCGCAGCAGTACAGCAAACCTTACAAAGAACACTACAGAAATTTGAGGATATTTAGCCAGTATTTTAATATCTTCTTGTAGTTTTACATGTTAATGATTCAATTTGGTTGAATTCTGGGCTGGGAAGTTTTTCAGTGTTTTACTAGGGTCGTGCCAGATATTTTTGAGTCCTAGAGTAGGTGACTTGAGTCCTAGAGTTTTGTGTTTGTACTGTTGTTTAGACCCTCATTTACTTGCCTTAAGCTCATATTCCAAAGTGGCCAGAAATGTATTTGGTGACACCAAAATTGAATTAATATCTGACTGTATTCTTACACCTAAACATTCTTGCTTTAAACATGTGCATATTTTTAATATGCTGTTGTGGATTAACTCTGATGAAGATATGCACCATAGTCACTCACTCCCCTCCTCCAGCAGAATGGAGGAAGAAGAAAAGAGAATAAAAGCTCCAGGTTCTTCATACAATACCTTCTGGTGCTTCCCTTTTCTATAGTAATATTTTTGCCTATTTTCTTTTACACATTTTCTTACCTTTTACATATTTTCTTAAGCAGGCATTTCAAAGTAGTGTTCTTTGTATTTAACTGGAAATGAATCTTCCAGACTCATCCTTTTCAAACATTGCAACTTAACCAACAATTAAAATTCACTCTTCCCTTATACACCAGATTTATAATTAAGTGATATTCTACAATCTTTCTTTGGAGTTCATAAGCAGGTTTCACTTTTATGCCTAGGTTTAAAAACACAGTGCAAACACTGTCTGTAATATTTGACTAGATGAGCTACTCCCAGACATAAAACTGCAGTACACACTGAGTGCACTAATGACTAAGCAGCTTTATAATAATCATTCTTTTCAACAGCCCATCTTCACCAGGTTTTATTTTAATTGCTTCATTAAAATATTTCAAAGTCTATCTGAGAATCTCATCTGTTCACCCTAAAAACTTCTTTCAGAGAAAACTGATTCACTTCCCTTCTGATTTCCTGTCATGAGAGAGAATTATGTTAATGCGTTGAAAAAATAATTGATTGCAGAGCTGCAAACTAGTGGGAATTTGTGGAGAACACAGGCTGAGATATCTGAGGGACATGAAATAATAGTGACTGCAGGGATAAACAGAGACAGGGAATAAAGACAGGGTTCAATTTCCATTAGTGGGTTAATTTTGGCAGGTATTTTGTATTTATAAAACCTCTATGTTTGGCAAGGAGAGACAAAATTTAGGGAACTTTAATCAGGAGTACAAAAAGAAATAATTTTCTGCTTGATTTTAAAAAATGCAATATTTAATTGTCCAAATTTATTTGCATTCTGAAAAACGATCTTCCAATCATTAACGGTGGTAAATACTGGAAGTATTTATAGTGTATTCAAATACAGCTGATTTATCTGATTTAATAAAATAAGAAACAAATAAAAAGTAGTTCTAATACACTAGGAAAGGTTTGTTTCTGGAAGGAAGAACTGTGTTTTCACAAAGCATTCAGAATCAACCATTACTATTTATATAAGAGAAAAGGAATTGATATAAGTTTGTGATGATTTTGAGACAGTAGCTGGTACCCAGGCAACTCAAAATTAATATTCTGTAATTCCAAACATGTACTTGAAACTTGATTTTTATCCAAAAAAAAATATCTGTTTGGATGGTAAAACTTTAAATACAGTAGCAAAGAATTCTAGTCAGAAGAAAAATTTCATTTTTGTTTGCAAATCAAATGATGTAATATAAATTTGGTAAGCCAGATGGATGATGAATTATTTGAGGGATTGCAAAAAAACATATCTGGTTAGGAAAAATAATAATTATTTTTCTGGTTTTCTTTTCTGTCCTATTAATAGAAGTGAGGTTTAAAGTAACAAGTCACCATGCCTTATTGTTTAATTCACTTAGACTTATCCAATGTGCACATTAAGTTTATATAGACAATATTTTATGTAATTTTTGTTTCCTTCTCCCATCTACATTTTTTAGTTTCATTCCCATTGACTCAACAATAACCAAAAATGCCAGTGTTACTCACAAAAGGATTTTTTATTTTAATTGGAGAGAAACTTTTTGCAAAGATTTGAGTTTGACTGTATTCTCTGAATATGGTTGGGCATGTATTTTATTTAATCTGGTTATTAGAGAAGTTCCAGACAAAAGTTCCCCACTGAGAAATTTCTGCCTAAAGGAATTTGCTTTAGAAATAGTTTTAAGTGATCCACATACTCGGAATAGTTTGTTGGGAATTTTTAATAAATGTAAAGCTGAGTCCTACTGTTCATTATTGATTGCTGGATCCCCTATATCTGCTTTAAGGGACTCTTCATGAATTGGTTTGCTATGTAGTCACTTAACTCATGTATATAGTGTCAAATCAACAGTCATTTGTAGTTCTGTTGTTGTAGTTCTGTTGTCGTAGTTCTGTCCTCTTAACTGAGCCCTTACGAAGCTTTCTGTTCTGAGACAAATATGGGAAGTATTTTTTTTCCCCAAATTAAAGTAATTCACGTTGTCCCATTATAAAATAAGTTTCTTTATCCTTAATGCAGATCTAGTTAAAATTACAAATAAACAAACAAACAAAACCAAAAATGAACCAAAAAACACACTGAAAAAACCAACACACAACTACCCCAACCAAGCAACCAAACCTTTCATTCTAAGGTTCCAAACCTGGTTTTTTGTTTCATCAATTTCTTCTTTAATAACTAAATATCTGTAGGCATAATAACTATTACCAAGGCAACTGAGATTTCCATTTATGTTATTTCTTGCTTATTTTTTCACCAGCCCTACAGGATTTTTATGACATGTGACCACAGATAAGTTGTTTATAGCCTGATATTTAAATGCATTTTTGGGCAACAAAACTATGTTTCTCTCTTCTTATACTCGAGGTCACATCTGATCTTTTACTGACGGGAGACAACTCAGCTGACTGACCCACTGCATGCATGGAGTCAGAAATATTGTGTCCACCTGATGTTTCAGCAGTCATGTGATGAATGTGGTGTCCTGAGTGTGCCCATCCCTATACAAGTGCCAAGCATAAAGACCCCTCACTTTGTGGGTTGTAGTGGCAACAGGAATAGAAATGGCTCTAAGGAACTTTATGAAACTGATCTGGAAAGAGATAAAAGACCCAAATCTTCAGATTCTTTGAAGGCTACATGATGAAAATTTTTGTCTTGGTCATCTGAATGATACATTTTGGAATTTATGTCATTTAGTGTGGCATGTAAGTCATATAAGAGCCACCCAATTTTCATGTGGCTTAGAATGGAAAAGGCATCTATGCTAATCAGATTATATTGCACTGCTAAATGTTAATGTTAAGGGAGAGATATACAACTGCATCAAAGCAAATGGACACATGTTTTTAATTTACATCTTTGGGAGTATTTTAACTGTAATTCTAATATTAGTAAATTTGCTCTGAATACACATTTCTCAGTATTTTTCTCCCCAAAACATCAGAAATTTGCTAATAAATATCCTTCCTTATCTAATATTAGGCACTCTAATTATAACATCTACATCTTTAATGAGAAATATCTTTTTAACAGTGTTGTGATTAATTTATTCACTGATGCTGCTATCATTTATATTCAATGCACCTGTTAAAATGGCAACATTCAAATATAGGTTTTTTTCATTTGCTTTATTTAAATGAATAAAATTATATTTTTCTAATCAGTAATCATATTTCTTATTTATAACATTCTTAGTGAGAATAATATGATTTTTTTGGTATAAAGATAGTCACAAAACCACCAAGGGGTACAAGTTTGCATGTGCAGAAAAATAGACTAAATATACATCAGCTGTAGATGGGCTGCCCCAACATTTTTTTATGATCAGTATGGAAATAGTAAAATCTTTCAAAAAAATCCAAACATTGATTTTAAATGGATTTTATATGGATGAAATATGGATTTTCCTTGTACTTTCATGCAATAACATTTCACCGCATTTATAATCTTATTACCTAGGTAGAAATACTCAACAGCTCGGACACCCCTCTGCTCCAACGTGTGCAACAAGCCTGGCACAGGTTGTGAGAAACAGTTTATTTCAAAAATTACTCCTTGTTACTCTTTAGGGTCACAGCACAGTTACATACAGTGAATCCACACAGAGCTGAAAGGGAATGAGGTCTGCTAAACATGTGCACACTTTTTTCTAAGCAACTTCACAAAAGCTAATCTGGGGTTTGCATGGGTTTTGGGGATGACCAAGGGTTTGTTCAATCATGATTCTGCTGGCCAATTAGGCAGGGTTTTGTAATCCTAAAATATTAAATTATTCAAAAAATCCCTGATATGAAAAGGTGCAGACTTTTTCCAAGTGCATTAAGCAGTTCTGATTTTGGGGACAGGAGGAAGTCCTTAAAGGGTTTTTGCTTATCCCTGCTGTTCACTGCTAGGAGAGAAGACAAAAAGACTTGAGCAAATGACTGACTAGACTTCTCCCTGTCTATGGCACTACAACCAGAAGCCAAAGCAGTGTTTGGAGTGGATAAGTAGGGGGAGTTACTGCCGTTTAAAACCAGTAGCCAGTAATTTAGATGACTTTTCTCTCCATACCTCAGAGGGGGACAGGAGCAGGGTTACATCCTCAGGGTTACTGATTCTTTCTCACAAAGTGATAAGGAGTGATCAAGAGTCTCAATACAGACAACTGAACCTATGGCACTGTCTGGTCCTCAAACAATGGCGATAAAAAAGAAATAAAGTATGGTTGGTTGGTTGGTTGGTTGGTTGGTTGGTTGGTTGGTTGATTTGTGGTTTTTGGTTTTTTCATTTGTATGAAATCCTTGCTCTTGATTTGCTATAATTTTTACCTACATACTATTAATTTTTTTTCAAATTTTAAGATGACTTCTTAAACCTTATGAAAGCAAAGGCAGCATCCAAATGGAATCTATGAAGTTTTGCAGATTAAGATCATGCTCATTGTACAATTAGAAGAGAATTATGACAATGACAAAAAGCCTTTTAAAACAGCAACTTTGCTCTGGTAACATAACTGAACTACTGAGCAGGTAATATAGAGTCCTTTTACCATCATTGTCTGAATGATTCCTTAAAAGTTGAATGATTCAGTAGGTAAAAATCCTGAATGATTCACTAAGTTTAAAATGCTCAACATTCATAACAAAATCTACTTTATGAAGGACACTTACTGGAGTTTATAAATTGATCCTGTAAAAGCTAATGATCTCTTACATCTCTCACCCCTCTTGATATCTTTCTCAAAATTCACTTACTAAAAGTGTTAGAAAGTCTGAAGCAAAGACTCAGCTCTCCTGAGCTTGGCTAGACATGCTTTGAAGTGCATCATAATTAAATTAACAGTCAATATTTAAACTTAGTTTTACACATTTTCCTGGAGAGAACTTAAAGATATTTAATATTCATATGCACCAGCACAGAGGTCCCAGACAGAACCTGGATAGGGCCTTCCATACCGTGTTGTTGTCCACCACTAGTCATAGCAGGGTAGCACATAGAGACTCCAGCCATCATAATCTCTGAATTCAGAATCAAATCAAAAAAGTAGAATTTCATATGACTTTGTCAGGTCTACTCTTTAATGATCTGCCAGCACTCATAACTTTCAAGCAAATGTGGATAGATATAAAAATAATTGAATTAATAATTCCTCAAATAAAGAAAAATTTAAGAGTTTGTTGCTTCTTTATGTAATACAGACGATAAAATGGTAATGATAAAAGATAAAATGCATACTGACCTGAAGTTAACAGAATCAATGGCAGGGAAGAAACTAACAGTCTGAGTGTGTCATAAACACTAGTATTATCTCAATCATCACAATGCACAAAATTAAGTTTTGGCCATAAACTTCTCTGACCAAGCTGGAAGAAATTACAACTTTTCTTTATTGAAACCCAAATGCCTATGGTTTTTAACTTTAGGAAACTTTGAGAATTATCCATTAGTACAATTTGAAATCACTTGCAAGTGTACCAACCCCAAAAGAGAAAATTATTTGAAAATTTTTCTATTTTTCACCTTACCTCTCTGATTCTACAGTAACAGAATTCTTCACAAGCACCTTGAAAGTAAATTATCACATTTTCTGCTCTTTGAAATTTGGCTCCAAATGTACAACAGCAATGATTTTACTAGAATAAAAGTTTTCTGAATTTATATTTGTAGTCACATCTTGAGTCTTTGCAGAAGGTCATCATGAAAATTAACATAATGAATACTTAACAAACTACAGCAGCTCTTTGACGTATTTTAAGACAATCATCATTAACACAAGTCGAGACCAATTCATGTCAGCTATTCACAACGAGTCCCTGGCCAGAAGATTTTCCTGCAAATAATACTTGTCTGCATATAGGAAACAAAAATGAACTTATTCATTTGCTATAATACAGCAGCATGTGGATGAAGGAACTTAAACACACACACAAAAAAAGCTAGATAAGTTTCTGGTTATATAAGCACATCAGAAAAAAAAATACTAGCATATGAAACCCACTGATATGATCAAAGTGTTAATAAAAGTATAACATCTTTCCTGTAGCTATTACGAAGTTTTATAAGAATCAAGTCCCTGAAATATTAAAAATATGAAAGGTAAATTCCACTGTCCTAGTACATCTCATTTCTAGCATCGTCACTTACATGACTACTGTCAGTTTCCTACTGCATAAAGCCAGGGCAGTGAAAAAGATCATTTGTGAGGAACTTCAAAGTGGTATATAAATTTTATCTCCAGAACAAAATTTTTAGAAAGACTAATATTATTCTCTCTATTTAATACAGAATAAAACACCCAAGAGTAACAATATATTTTACTGCTTTTCCAGTTCAAATGCTGAAAATTCTTGCAAGCCACAGTAAAACAATTTCTAGTGTGAAGAATGCCAGAAAAAGATGAAAAATACTGAAAGGCACAATGGAAAATTATTGTAGCATTAACAAATACAGAAGTTATTCCTGTATTATTTACCAGCACACATCTGTATAGAAGCCCTTGAATTTCAAGAACAGGGATTGAAGAACAGCGGGGAAGCAATTCTCCATTCTGTTCCTCTGGAGAAGGCTTCTTGGTATTTAGTTTTCCATTTAAAGGAAGCAAATTAGAAACTTGTCCAATTTCCAGACAGCTTTAAAACAGCTGGTCATGAGGATATCACCAGTTGTGGATATGCTTATAGGCAGCAATCTTTCCTCCTAAAGTCAAGGAGTAACAAACTAACTTTTGAAGTGATTTTGAAGGTCCCTGAAGAAGCAAAAACCCAGAAGAAATCTTGTAAAACTGGGTTAAAATATTTTCACTCAGTGCTCCTATATCATGTGAACTTGAAAAACGAAACCTGAGCACATGCACATAAATATGCTTGCATTGGGTAGCAAGACTTTCATAAAGCCATAAAAAGCATGTGTGCATGCATACAGACATACACACAGATACACACAAGAACCTTTTTCATCATTAATTTGTGAATAAAAAATGCTGCGTTTACTCTGCTAAGCTATTGAAGTAGTAGTGTATTTTGAAAACAATTTTTTCACATGGTTTTACAAACAAATAGACCCTTTTCAAATGTGGAATGGAAATATAAGGTATCCATCTTATTTTAACAGTAAAAAAAATCATGATGTCTCTTCTCCCAGTATTTTTTTCCAACACATGGCAAGTGGTAGTTCCATTGATTTTGTTTCACAGATATGGGAATCCAGGGCTTTTTTTTAAATTTAATTTTACTTGTTTCTTTTAAAAACTCATTACAGGACACTTTGTCACAGATTTTAAACACACATCTGTATACAGATGTCCATTAAAGACAATAATGGCAAAATGTTGCTGCCAGAACAGACAGAGGTAGAATATTATAAAACCCAAAAGTCTTGGATTTTTCAGTGTCCTTTGTTCATCTGAAAAAACAGGTGAAAGAGAGAGAAAAAGTGGGTAGCCTTTTAAGGCTAGGACAAATCAATTACTGCCTCTCACTATGTAGAATCACGGTAGAACAAAGTTCAAACAAAGATATGTTGCAAAA
>VXBI01008497.1:84468-98213 GCA_013397375.1 Toxostoma redivivum | reverse complement strand
CAGTCTGTTACTCTACTTTCCTTCTTTTTTGCTATTGAGGCTTTTATGAGTGTGTTTGGGTTTTTTTCATGCTACCAGTTCTACTGCTTTAAACATTAGTATTTTTATTGCTTTTGTTAGGCTACTTTAGTTAAAAATCATGAGAGATATTTAAACTTCATTTTCAGAATTCAGTACTATTTACACTTAGTCTTTAGGGGGAAAAAAAAGAAAAAGAAAAAGGGACTAAAATTCTTGGTTAGTGGTCCTTTTTTTTTTTATCCAGCTGATTGATTACTGTCTTTTTTGTTTTGACTTTTTTTACAGTAGCTTAAAGCTATCCATTTTCCTTGATTTAGGAAGTCTGAGCTTACCTGGTGAATTTTAAACTCTTTATGTTGGACCTGTGGCACTCCTAATTTTAAGTTTTTCAGTTTTAAGTCTGATTAAAATCTCACCAAAGCAAACGGAGCAAGAATTGAATGCCTTGGTGACCCAAATTTTGGTAACACTCTCTAAATCCTGATCCTTCACAGAACTCTGCAGTTGCTCTTAAACAACTTTGTGCAGGTAGGGCATGCAAAAAATATTAAGTATACCCAGTATTTACAGGAGCAGATAACCACAATAGCTTCCAATATGTATCAGCATTGACTGCGCTTTATAAGCACTTATGAAATAATCTAAAAACGTCCCCTTATTTTTGTCAGTTGCTTTTTCATGCATTTTCTTTTTAACTGTACTTTCCATCAGACTCAGTCTCAGTTTCCAGCTTATTGTCGTAGTCTGTTCGACTGGAACAAAGCTCTATGTGATGCATAACAAAAGAGGAAATCACATAAGGAAATTTGGCTAAATCAAATGTGATGGATTTTAATCCTCCAAGCAGTTCAAGTTCTGGAACATCAGCCATGTTACTCAGTGAGATAAAATGAAAAAACTGATATTATAATAATACTTTTCCTTCTTTTAGGTAGAAAAACAAAGGGTAACTGGCAAAGGGGCAGGTAAAGGCATCATTTGAAAAGAACAGCTTGGTGTCAACACTAGATGTGACCTATCATTCAGAAAATCAGAAACATCAATAAAAATTATCCCAATTTTCAAAATAAACCTTTCTGATTACTGCAGGAAGACACCATCTTCTCTCATTTGAGCAAAGTTAAAAAGGTGATGCCTGTTATTTTATTTTGTTCTAGACAAAATAAAAAAGTCTGCATTTGACTGCAGACACAGGTAAGAAAATTTAAAAATGTAAGAGAAGAGCGTTAAAATAAATAAAGCTGTGTTTTGTAAGGTCAAATGAACCCACCAAAATATTACGCATCAGATCTAGCCAGTACAATACATTTAAAGTTATATTGACTATAAAACTATTAACAAACCAAAACCGAATGAAGAGATACTATACAAATTATACTGTACAAATTACAGTTTATATAACCAGTGAATATCAGGTCAGAAGACAGCTATGTAGTCCAAAATGCAGAATAAAAGCCAGACTAGAGATATTTTAGGCATGTGATAACAGTGCTAGATACTCAGCAGGCAGAACAGGGAATGTTTGCACACGGCTTGGAGCATCTGGAATATGGACTTAGAAAATAATCTTACCAGCTTTAGTACACACTAAGTTATTATATGCATGCACATAGAAGAAGCAGGAAGCCTCCTGAAGGGAGGAAAGATCAACTGATCAATAAGTATGTCTCAGACTGATTTCAGAACGGCTCTGACGGACTGATTAAACCACACTGCTATCCAGACACAGTTACCCAGAAGGACAGTAGCCTGAAAATGAACCTTTGAAGATAGGATAAAAAGGCTGTGGAAATGTAAGCAGAAGGGATTATCCAGGAGGTGGAAGAAAAAAATCTGTTTGTCATGCTGATTAAACTTGCAGCAATACATATAATTCCAAATCCATAAAATGGCAATAAAGCAAGAACACATGAATGAATAATATAATATGCACAATTGACATCAAAGTTCATTGTTACTCCACTATCAATGAAATGCACCATGAAGCTACCTCTTCATGCTGCACAGCAGGTATTATTTTGGAACCACTATCAAGGGCGGCAGATTCAAGGATCATTGCTTTAATGCATCGCAAATTGTGTTACAACTTGCAAGTTAAAATAGTTCCTCTTTGTTTTTCCCTCTATTGTATTCTACAATAGACTGAGGAAGGCAGGACCAGGGAATGTCTAACGAATATTAAGCATATTCCAAAAGTGCATTTCCAAGATACTATAGGCTATTTACATGTCTCACTGCCACTTTCTCCATAGTTATCATGTTATTCCAGTGAACCTTAGTTTCTGCTCATGTTCTAATCACCATTTACGATCAAGAAAAGATGAGGAAAGATGTAAAAGTTCCATTTCTTCCACTGCTATGGATGATAACATCAAGATAATTTTTCATATGGTAGTCGAAAATAATGTAACCTGTGCTTTTCTATTTAGTACTGAAGCTCTCAATTATAGGCAGAAAGAATTTCTTAGGGACCTTTCAACACAAACATAATCTTTTGTGTGAGACGTACTACAAAAAAAGCAATTGAAAACACTGTAACTCTTTACCCTTTTGCCTTTTCTTAGAGTTTATATTACCCATACATATTATATGTGTGTTCAAACACTTTTTACTTTTTAAATAAACTCTGCAAGCTGTGCTTCACTTACCTCAAGTGTTCCTCAAATAGCCCCACAGATACAATGAAAATTAGTTTTAGTGTACATTCACCCATATTCTATAAACATGGCTCCATTTTAAGATGCTAAGGACAGAAGAAAAGACCTTATAAGTCTTCAATAAAAAACTTTCATTGGAATTGTCTGTCAAAAGTTTCATACATTTAATTTTTCCTATATTTTTATCACAGAAATAAACTAGTAGATAAGTTAGAGCCAAAACCAAAAACAAAACCAGAATTAAGATCCCACTGAAAAAATAAATAAAACTTAGTTTAGACCCACTCTAGTAATAAGGCTTTTAGTCTGATCAATTCTCCACTGTAAATCCTGGTTGGAGCTATTTATACCTTCTTTAACTTCAAAAAAACTTTAAAAATCAAACCCTATATTCAAGATATTTTCCCAGCTAGTCTGATTTCTACTTCTGGGCCAGTATGTTTTGACTTTGTTGTACTTCATCTGCTCTTCTGAGTAATATGGACATTGTCCAGGCAATTCCCAGCCAGGAACATGAGAGAAAAAAATTTTCAAGCAGCCTTACAAAAAATGTTAATGAATTTCAGATTTCTACCTACTTTTTATGCACAATGGAGGATAGCATTCTCAGAAAAAAGAATTCCAGAGGCAGCAGCAGTCTATTCATAACCTAATGCTTGAAAGCAGTGCTTGATAAACCACTTTATAACAGGCTCAGATTAACTTATTAAAGACAGGAAGACTACTTTAATATGTGAATTAGAAGTGCCATAGAAGGAATAAATATCAATGTTGGAAATACATAGCACTTTCAGCTGAAACCATTGAAAATTAACTCACTGAAAATAATAAACACACTTTTTCAGCAAATTTCCTGAGACAGCTGTTCAAAGGAATGTTTGTTATTTCTTTTCCAAAAGAAGAAAGACTTATTATAACATATAGAAAATATTCTAGTGAAAACACACACAAGAAAATCAGACTTGTTTACAGTTCTTGGCAGAATTTCATCTCATCTGAAAAGAATCATCAGGAACTCTCAATGTTGTATTTGGAGCAGTCTGAAAAGAAGAATATTACAAAAGGTGAAATATCTCTATGGTTGTAAGAGAAGCAGAGAGATTTGGTATTAAGGACCAAAGAAGTTAAATATAAAATGAAGGTAAATTAATATTTAATTGTGTGTATTATATATTGCTATACTAAAAATAAATTCTAGAATAGATTTATTGTATCTCAACAATAGTGATGCACACTTTATCAATTTTGATTCTTCTAAGGAATTAGGTAAATTCTATGTATATTTTTTTCTCTCTATATATCCATGTCACTCTTTTTCTCATTCTCAGTTAAAACAATGGTATCTGTCGCTAGCCATACACTACAGCAGCATAGAGTGTCCATACGCAGAAATAATTGAACTTGCTTCTTTCACACCTGAGCAAGACAATAATAACCAAATGTTGGGAAGGACTCATATCCCCTCCTGATGACCATTCAAACTGATCTCGGTATTGATGCCCAACTGCTCCTTTGTCCTTTTACAGTAAACCTCTGATGCAACAGAATATCTTTAATTTATTGAAGAATAACTAAATTCTCTGGGACAGCAGAGGAAATCTGTGCTCAAATATTAATTAGGAAGACACCACCAAGAAAAGAACTTATCTATTGTGTTTTTAAATATAAATGTGTATCTGTGGGAGGTTTTAGTTGTTTGTTTGTTTTCCCTGTATAAATACAGTTATTATGGTAGCCTTAACCATACCCACAAAGACACACGTAGACATTGGAATGGAAATAGGAAAAAGCACAATGAGAGCATTCATGTGTCAAGATAAAGCCAAGATGATTACTTACCAATTGCTGTTAGAGGCAAAAAAAAGTCAATTTTGGGAAAAACATTTTATTGTCTTTTAAAACAGGATTGAGTAGCAGAAAGCGAAAAGACAAACATTATAACACCTTTCCTCTCTCCCAGGCTTACCCTCATTCTATCACTCCAAGCACTACTACCTCTCCATCTTTATGGAAGTATATCCCACATACTTTTCCTCTGCCCAGTGAGGGCTCTCCATGGTCTGCAGTTCTTTTAGGAATACCTCCTGGCAGCAGCATGGGCGTTCCATAGGCTGCAGTCGAGGGATTTATTCCACCATTTACTCCACTTGCTTCTGCTCTGGCCTTAGTGTTTCCTCTGCTCTTTATCACAGTTTTTGCTCCTTCCTCTTCCCACCATAGAGTGCCTTCTGTCCTTTTTAAAATCTGTTTTCATAAAGGCCTCACTAGCTTTGCTGATGGTCCCAGCTTGGCTTCAGGGAAGCAGCTGTGTCCAACACATGGCAATCCCTGGCTTCTTCCCACAGAGGCCACCCCTGCAGCTGCCCCTGCTCCATCTATTCACACCTCTCTGTGGATACCCATAACAGATACAACCAATTGCTTTTACTATAATGTTGCAAATTATTGTCTCCCTGGAAGTACAGATCTCATAGAAAATGTCTGCAATTTTGGCCGCTGACATCAGTCCTTCAGGAAATCAGAGGTTTTGAAGTTTGAGCAAGATAAAGACACAATAATATTTCAATTGAGGCTGAGGAAAAAATTAATTTTACATTTGTATTTCTGCAGATGAAATAAAACTGCTTTTATGCTACAGCATGCATTAAGATGTTTAAGATTCTGCCACTGATATTCTTAAGTACTAAGTTTACAAAAATTTTTAATAACTTTAGAAAAACTATTAAGTTGTCAAAAGTAGATTGAACCATCTATTTGTTCAATGGTTAAATCTGGTTTTACAGGTAAGTGAGCTATCTGGTACCAAACCCTGCAAGGAATAGCTATGAGTATTTATAGAGTNGAAAACAAACAAACAAGCAAAAATACCACAAAGGTAGCTAAATGGCTTCAGAAAGCTTTTCTGGAGCCTACAGAAATAATGTAATTTGTTCAATGTCCTCCTTTACTTGTTCCATACATCAGTTTTGGTCTGTCTAATGGATAATGGATTCAGTTGTGCAGCTTGAAATTCACAAGGTCAAAGTGGAAGCAACGTTATTTCAGACAGCAAACCAACAGTGCAAATTTCAGAACTGCTGAGGAAAAGGAAGTGAAAGAAAAAAAAGAACCAGAAAAACACAAAAGGAGATACTAGGATCTCCTAAAACCAATAAGAAATACAATGAAGAANAACAAAACAAAACCCCCACAAACACAAAAGTGGTGAAAAACATTTGTTAAGCAATACACCCTCCAACTCAAAAGTAAAAGTGCTTATACAAAAACCTCTCCATAGTTTCTCCTCAAGTTTTTCCAAGATTTTGGCCTGGAGTTATAGCCATATATATTCTAAGATTTTGACCTGGTTTTATTTGGAGTTACAGCCATGCTAGAAGCTAGTGCATGATCTCAAATTCCGTAGGATTGCACAGTAGTAAACTTTGACTGACACTGACACATTAAGAATCAACAGCCCTACCATTCTAGGATTTTAGTTTTAGTCCAATATTTAATTTGATTTATTTGATAAACGCATTGCCTTATGCTTTGTGGTTACAGTATGGCACAAAGTGAATATCAGGTAGGACAACAGTAGAGTAAAGAAAAGATGCTGGAATGGGGAATCTCATTTTGTACTGAATTGCAGAAATAATATTGAAAACATATAACTAGTGTTTTGGTTCACAGCTGGGACCAATAAAAGCCTGTGAAGAATTTCTCTAAATTATACCATCCTGTGGGGTGCCAAGAAAATGTTGTTTCTCATTTAAAATAAATAGTACCCCCTACTAACTTATTCCTAATCAGGCAAACAACAAAGGAATTAAGTAGGCCATTTCCATACATATGACTGTTTCTTTTATGAAATGTAGTTCACCAGAATTTCAGAGCTAATTGATTTAGAGTAGTTCATGTTTGTATATTTTTTCAAACTTGTAACAAATTCCAAGGCTTCTGTTTTAAGCAATTCCATTCTTATTGCAGCATTTAAAAATTAAAATATTGAGTTCTCAATGTGTGTTCTATTAGCATTGCAAAACAATGGGTTTTGCCTATAAAAGAAGACAAAGTGATTTGTCAGATTCACAGTTAATAGCACATATGCCAAGGAAATTGTTCACGGCATAGAAGCTATGTCACAATTTTCTGTGGAACCAATTTTTCTCATCTTCTACTTCAAAATTTGTATGAGTATCTCTAAATTCAGAATATTTGCTTTAAATCTAGCATACTGCACCAAAAACTAAAAGAGGATCTTAAAGTTGCTTCAAGGCTTTGGTCAAGAAAACTTCACTCAATTGTTGTTGATATTTCATCTCATAGAAATTAAATAATTAAAATAAAATGTGTTCTAAATCTGTACATACAGCAAACATTTTGTTGTTTTCAATGTAATATCTAGAAGGTAACCATCTTTTTAAGAATGCGTTATTTCCCCTGCCTGCTAAGGACATATGACAATGCATTCATTTAATTCCATCTGAAATATGGAGAAAACTCAGAATAAAAAAAAATCCCCCCATTCTTCTTTCTATTTTATAATCCTGTTTAGGTTCAAAGGTGTCTAAATCACCATAGGATTCTTTCCTTCCCTTCCCATTTCATAATAATTTCCTCAAGAATACCAAGGAGAAATTATCTGGGATTTTCATAGACTAATTATTGTTTATCAGGGTATTTATGGCATGTATTAGATGGGATAAAGACTGCATTGCTCAGCTCATTCAAGAATGGCAATGATTACAATTAAAATGAGTCCTTAACACTCACACTTATACAAGTTATGTCACAGATCTGGAGAATATCTGAAAGTTTTAAGTAGTATATACAGTACCTATAAGTGGACATTAAAAATATTTTACTACTGTTTTAGCAATTTCATTAATATGCCTATGGCTGAAGGTGAGTTATGAATAACATATATATGGATTCTGTAATTTGTCATTTCAAAGCAAGCCTTGTACAAAACGTAAGCTGCAGTGACTTTTAATTATACAAGGTTGAGCTGCAGGTATTGTAATGCTTCACTATCCACTTCATTCAAAACTAACTGATACAAGGATGAATTGTGATTAAGCAGCAGTAGTTCTTCTTAAAAACTATTAGATGTTTTAGGAAACACTAGAACAGTTCAAGCTGCCACAGTTCACAGTGGAGCAGATACCAGCCATAAATCATGTAACTATAGCAATATTAGAAACAGGACAACAAAACACTGGTGTAAGTATTTACAGTATTTTATTTTCATTCCAGGTTTCACTTCTCTCTCCCTGTTGGTCCCAGTATAGTGACTATATAGTTATGCATATTGCTCTGTTATATAAAAAAAATAAAATCCAGGAAAATTTTATCAATTTTGTAGCCTAAAGTCTCTCAATTGGACTTCTGTCTGATTTTGTTTACTGTGCAAACAAATAGATAAATCTAACATCTTGATACAGGTACAGAGACATTCTCAAAATAGGTTTAAGTACATCAGTTGTTCAGCATAGTACAGCAATATTGTTAAAGCTACAATTTAATTAAAGTCTTTAATGGTATCTTCACCAAGAAGAGAGGTCTTTTTTTGGTAATAATTTAGCTTGTTTCAAAGTCTCTAACATGTATCATTTTTCAACATTTCCCTTCAAGTGTGTGTTACCTTTCACTTACATCAGATGAATAATGTGTCTGGCAGCCTTAAATAGAAAAGAAATCAGTAATTTATGAAAAGAAAAATCAGAAACATGACTAGGGGTTTGATTGTAGAATGCTAATTCAAATAAAATGTATACAAAACATAGTATCTTAAGTGTTTTACAGATTGCAGGCCTCTCAGATGAATTTATCTTATTCGCCTAAAATTAAACAGCTGTGTTTTGAATCCCATTCTACACCGCAGATATTTGAATTAAAACAGCAGAAGTTGCACCAGAAATCGTAAACAACAAAAATTCCCTAAATAACTTAAACTACAAAAGCATCTGCATAATGTGATAGAGTATTGTAAAACATTAATTCCTTGGAGGGATATTACCCCCAGGGGGATTATTTTGTTTTGTTTCAGGGGTTGTTTTGTCTGTTTGTTTGTCTACTAAGTTTTTTATTCAGAAANAATAATGTAATTTGTTCAATGTCCTCCTTTACTTGTTCCATACATCAGTTTTGGTCTGTCTAATGGATAATGGATTCAGTTGTGCAGCTTGAAATTCACAAGGTCAAAGAGGAAGCAACGTTATTTCAGACAGCAAACCAACAGTGCAAATTTCAGAACTGCTGAGGAAAAGGAAGTGAAAGAAAAAAAAGAACCAGAAAAACACAAAAGGAGATACTAGGATCTCCTAAAACCAATAAGAAATACAATGAAGAAAAATATAAATGTGAGAAAATAGTTGGGTGTGTTTAGTCTCTGCACTTCCTCTCTCTTTTTTCCCTCACACTACAATGATATCTTGGCAAAGAAGAATTAATTAAGAGAAAAATAGATTCAAAGAGACATAAGAAAATAAGCGAAGAAAACAAATATACAATAAATAAAAGAAAATAAATTATTAAAGGGTTGGATGAGATATTAACAAAGTGAGGAAAAAGTAAAGCAATAAAAGCAGCAAGTTTTTAAAAGGGGTTTCTATTGCCTTATATGTGCATATCTTCAAAGTGAATGAAATTATATCACTGAAGAGGTACAGCTAAACTTTGGAGAACAGGAAAAACGTGTATTGTTTTTTTCTGGCAAAAACATCTGTCTACCAAAAAAGAAAACTGCTGAAATAAATTTATGTGCATTTTCATCAGTCATTGTCACACTATGACTCTAGCATTGCCACTGACCTTTACAAGGGTAGAGTTCATATTGGAAGCGCATATTATTCCTTAGGTTTTCTGTATCTGGTCTTCTAACTGCTGGTTTTTGAGCATGTTAGATAAGATTCTACAGCTATTTTCACTTCAGACAATTGTTTCTATCTCTAATGTCTCTTCTAATTCTGTTTCTGTGAAAATGTCAGTATACACATTTATTTTACTTATAATTAAAATCTTTTTTCCTCCATAAAATAATACTTTTAGGAAATTACTTTCAAGTTTAATATTTCTGTTATGTATAGAAATTACATTTTTAATTGATTTTTTTTCTCTGACAAAAAAGCCTCTCAAAAATATTTCTTCCTTGTTTTGTTTTTTTTTAACCCTCTTGTCTTGCTAGTTTCATTTCCCTTTTGAGTACGTGTCAACAGCAAAATCCACACACATGCTCGTGCCTATCATCCATGACCTATGAACTCACCTGGGTCTTATATTACATTACACTAAGAATTATTTGCAAGAAAATGACAATCTGCAAGCAGAAATATTTAAACTGAAACTTACTGTGTTCTTCTCCAACACAGTCCTTAAGTAAAACATTCTAAAAGAGAAAATGAATTTGCAACTTTGTCAAAATCTGGAGTTTGGCTGAAAAACTGTAGTACAATAGTATTTACATTAATTATCCACACAACTTTCCTTTACTTTGTTTAATTGGTCTTTTCAAGAAGTTTCACTTATGGTAAACTGACTGCAAATTTTGTAAGGCACACACAGTTCCATTTCTTTTGGAAACTTGATCAGATGAATATATTTCAGCAGGTCTTCAGGGAGCTCTCAAACAAATCTTCAGAGAAATTCAGTTCGACCTTTTCTAACTTCTTAACTGTATTTAAACTCTTCAGCACTTATGACATTACTAATTCTTATTTTTTTCTTGCCTGCTGGAGCTTTCTCTCTGTCTTTTAAACCAAGCCTTTGCTGCATCATCATCATCATTATCATCATCATCATCATCATCAATCTTGGTATTTGCATAAAAGTCAAAAGTTAAAATTAAAGCTAGTGATAGAAAAAAATATTATTAAAAAAGAATTCTTTCTGGTGAAATAATTGTGTATATTTATGGATTCTTCTTTTACAAAGGAAATTTGAGCATTGGTAGAGCAGGAAAAAACTGGTTATAGTTCAAATTTCACACCTTTAATATATGAGATTTTTAAGAGAAAATATTGAAAAGCTGATATAATTAAAAGCATTCATACCCAAATATATACAATTCAGAAGAAATGCATACCCAAACTTCTCAAGTTTTTAAATATTCATTTTAAATTATTGCAGTGCTTTGGGTTGAGATACTAAATCAGTCATCTCTTTATTACTTCTTTAATAAATGTTCCAACAAGAATTAGAAAATAAAACTAAAATCACAAGGCCAGAATGATAGTTAATACCTTGAGGTATAACTTTTACTATCACATCTTCAGTGAGCCTTTAGATTTCACATTCACTTTTAGTTTAGAACATCCACATCATAAACTCAAAGTATGTTGCAGCAATAAAAAACACAATGAAAAACTTATAGACTTTAGTCTAGATTCAATGGGTCATTTTCATTTTCTAAATACTAAAAATTTCTGTAGGCTGGTGTTTCATTGCACACAATAAAAATTCACTTCTATATAAATGGCACTTTTAATTTCCAAGAAATATTATTGTGTGATTTTTGAACTAGAAAAGGAATTACAAATATGGAATTCAAATTTTACTGCAATT
Organism: Toxostoma redivivum; assembly: GCA_013397375.1. Lineage (NCBI taxonomy): Eukaryota > Metazoa > Chordata > Aves > Passeriformes > Mimidae > Toxostoma > Toxostoma redivivum. Next base: position 86,994 of record VXBI01008497.1, on the reverse strand, counting down.
AAACTATAAATATAAATAACTATTATAAATAGTAATGTATCCTACTTCAGTGTTATTTCCCACATTTTTCTTTAAATGCGTAACCTTCTTTTTTTGGGTTTTTTTTTTTTTTATTATTTTCTGATATCAACAGATAACAATATTATGCTTATTCATAGAAGTCTTCCTGATGTGTGTAATTGCACATCCATAAAGAAGGCTTCTTGTTTTAACCCACTCTTATACCTACTAGGAACATTCTGTGAATAAATTACCAGACTTACTAACAATTTTATTCTTAATATATGCCACCTGGTCAAATACATATTTCCTTGTTGATCTCTGAGTTAAAACTTAACATGTAAATCTATCAAAAATGTAGTTTTAAAAATTGTTGTTCATGCAGGTATTCTTATTAATTTCACTGAGCAAGATTTGGTTCATCATTTTTCTAAAAGCAAGTACTTGACTAAACAATAGTTTTAGAAATGACTGCTCCTTTAAAAAAATGATTAATTACAGGTCCACAACCTTTAAAATTATGATGTCAGGATACGTTCCGAAAAAGAATAAAATATCTATTTCTATACTATAAAATTCAATATATTTTTTTCTAACTATTCTTTTTTCTCAGTCTTAGAATCACTAACTCACATGGAAGTCCATAAAAGTAATTTTTTTTGTGCTGATTATGCATTATAGATTTCATTTTGAAGTTACAGATTTTTCATTTCTTAATTACATGTCTCACTGAAAAGTCCTGGACATCTTGAAGTATTACTCTGTTTCGGAGAGCATCTTTCTTAGGTGTTCACAGAATTACTTAAGTCTATTGTTTCTTGAGGAAGTAATTACTAGACCATAGATTTTTACTCTTCAAGCAGATGAAAGGGCTGATGCTCTCTCTATCTATATATACTTGGCATTACCAGCCAACTTTGAATAATCAAATAATAAACAATATAGGTCAGTGCTTTCACTTAAAATGTCAAAAATTATTTAAATTTCTGCCTGCCACAAGTGGTTTCCTCAAAAATGAAACAGTAAATTATTTAACATTTTAAAAAATCAATGAAATAGCATAATAATTATTACTTTTGTAGTACCAGATGTTTAGAATGTACTCCAAATAAATTAATAGATACGTAAAACTTTTCTTAACCTTATGGAAGAGGAACTAGATGACCCTTTAAGTAAACATACGTAAAAAGCTAACTTCTGTTTCTTATAAATTGCAGTTAAATCTCAGATGACATGGAAATTAGGAAATATCTCAATTTTTTGAAAAATAGCTCTCAGTCTGGAAGGAAAGAAAACTGTTTGTATTAATAATACAAAAAAACCCCAAAAATATAAAGAAAATAAAACTGTTTATATTAATAATACGAAGTTATTAGAAGTTGTAGGTTGTGTTTATCACAAAAGGACAGAGGAAATTATCAAATCAGGAATCAAAGACTGGAAAAAAGAATATGTAGATAATTGTGAAAAATGCAGAAAGTGCACATATGAAGAAACCACGTGGGCAGGAAAAGGGATTTACACCAGTCCAGAAAAATAAGAGACCGGGTTCTCTATCAGTGAAAATCATCATACCTGACAGACCAGACTTAGGAAACTAAGAAGATGTCTTCAAGTCAACCACACATTCCTTAGATTCAGCATAGGAAAGCATGAAGAAACAGCTTTAGAGGAATTAATTCTCTGGGAATGGCTCCACTGGATAGATCTAGCTTCTAATGTGGAAGAGCAGATGACAGATTTTTGAGCTGGGTGTGGGTTTCTTAATGCAAAATTAAGTTCTGCCTTCATGAATTTAACAAAAGTCATACTGAGGTTCTCACACTTTAGAGTTCAGTCTTTGAAGGTCTCCAGGAATGATAAACTGGTTCAATAAGGTCCTTACCCAATTTCTGAAAAGACTGGAGTCTAGTCTGACTGCAGAACCAGCACTGGAGTCTATTATTTTGGCCAGATTGAATACTATGGTACTACCCACTTTTCGTTAGTTTTTAATAATTAAGATAGAACTTCAGGCAAAACTTTCACTGCTGCAACCACAAAACTGCAATCCTTTCTCAAAGGTATAACATTTTTGTTAATATTTCACGGAAACCATGCCACATTCCTGTCACACCTGTCACAGTACTGTTTAATTTTGGGTTCTAGGGGTGTTGTGTCCAGTACTATCAGTTTTTTCATATCTCTTTTCACCTACCGCTGATGCATTTAAGGTTGTTTTCCTGTAATGTATCACTTCACATGTGCATTGTACCACCTATTAAAAAATATAGTAGTTTTAATAGATTTTAAATAAGCAAACAGAAACAAAAAGGGCCAAAAAAACCCCAAGGAAACCAGAAAATTATTAGTGACTACCTAGGCAATTCTGTTCTAATTTACATTGATATATTGTGGAATTGCAGTTGCTTGGGAGTCCTTAAAATAAGGCACAGGTGATTTCACTTAAAATGTGTGGGAATTAAATAAATTTCACCACCGTTTCCTTACGAACTTTCTGACATATTAACAAGAGAAGACATGAAA
>VXBI01008497.1:65407-84426 GCA_013397375.1 Toxostoma redivivum | reverse complement strand
TGAAAATTAGTTTTGCAGAATTCTGAATTTCCTGGGTAGAGTGTAATTATTTCACATAAGAATCTTCTTGTAAAAAGACAAGAATGGTGAGAGACCTTAAATGAGATTAAAATTTTTAAAGAAGAGATATTTAAAATATATAACAAATCAGCTCTTAGTTTAATATAAATTATTTAATATTTGCCACACAGTAAATTATTTAGCCTTATTTTTCTTCAGAGGTGTCTGCCAANGGAAAGAGAATCAAGAGAGACATACAAGTTCTTGGTCATATTTGAATTAAATTTATGACATATTCTACAGAAATACAGGGATCAGAAATCCCTAGTGTGGTTAGGTGGTGTGTTCAGTCATACATATTGTTTGCACTTTGCCAGGGAATTTATTTTCAGGAAAGAGTTAAACAGAAACAGCAATCATTACTATTGGAAGTGTTGTCTGTACTGAGCTTTAGACTAAGATTTTGACAAAAATCTTAGTGAAAAGCATAAAAAAACAATAATAGAAGCCATGATTTTGTTACATGGACTCCTGTTACTGCATGCTATTATAAAACATCTCCAGTATATGTACAACTGAGGAATAAAACTATTTTGTAATAAGTTTCCTCACATAAAGACATATATTTCTATCTCTCATGAGACACAAACACTAACACATCCCATAATTATTTAATCTCAGCTGATAAGATAATAATATATCTTATCTTTCAGGTCTTAAAACTAAAGAAACACAACCTTATTTGTAAGATTACAATTTTTCTTCTATGCTTAAATCTGTAAATCACGGTAGATCAACTGAATACATGCTATATAAGTGTGGGAGTTTGTGGAAAGTTTAGACACTACCCCAGTTAGTGATATGGACCATTGTAAGAAAAATAAAAAATCTCAAAACCATATCTTCCTTTTTTTTTTCAATTATGCAGCAATTTGAGTATTAACCTAATAAACTTAATTAACCAATAAAATTGATTATTTGTTTCAGATAAAAAATAATTTATACTTTAATTAGCCATTATAAAATTTTAATTTTTCACTCTGTTGACTTTGGGAAAGAAATCATAGGATCGTGAAGTAGTTTGGCTTTGAAGGGACCCTAGACAAGTCCTTGTTTCAATCCCTCAATTGTCTGTCCAGCAGTTTGCCCCGGTGACCAGTAAGGCCAATGGTATCTTGGAATGAATTAAGAAAATTATTGCCACCAGGTTGAGAACCCTGGTGCTGGAGTGTTGTGTCCACTTCTGGGGTTCATAGTACAGGGGGGACATGGAGCTTCTGGAGTGAGCCAAGTAGAGGAATGCAAAGATGATTAAGAAGTAACTTGTGCCTTACAAGAAAGGCTGAGGGAGTTGGGTCTGTTCAGCCTTGAGAAGAGACAACTGAAGGGACGTCATCAATGTCCTGATCTGAAGGGGGAGGTATCAAGAGGATGGGTCCAGGCTCTGCTTGGTGGTGCCAAGAGACAGGACAAGAGGTGATGGGCACTAATAGATGAATAGAAGTTCCACCTGAGCATGAGGAAGAATTTCTTTACTGTGCAGGTGACTGTACACTGGCACAGCTTGCCCAGAGAGGTTGCTGGAGTGTCCCTCACTGGCGATATTCAAAAACCATCTGGATGCAATCCTGTAGAATATGTTCTAGGATGACCCTGCTTGATCAGGGGGCTGGAGCAGTTGGCCCGCTGTGGTCCCTTACTTAGGGATTCTGTGGCTCATCAAGCAACTGTACAGCAGACCAAGAACCTACTCCTCTTTCATACTGTTTGGTGCTCAAGTGCTGGAAGTCTAACACTGAAAAGCTGTAAATCCCTACTACCTATGAGATATAAACATTTGGATTTCTTCTTTCATCCAATTTGAGCAACTCTGGAGCAGCTCATGCTTCATGAAGTATTAGGCAGAAGCAGTAAACAAGATCAGCAATTAAGGGAAAAAAAAGCTCAACAAAAACATCAGCTAAGCAACAGTGGTAATAAATGAAAACTCAAAATCTACAATACTTTTATTGTCCTGGACCACAGGAAGAGTCTTTGCAAAAGGAAACTTCTTAGATCCACACAACCTAAATGTAGAAAGAACATTTTACTGGAAGAAACACTGATCAATAGGGAAGTCTTTTGGTACTTAAAATACTAGTTTTACCGATAACAGCTGCTCTTTTAAATAAACACTGAAGCTGACTGGAGGGTAATTAGAAACCTCATTGAAGGCAATAAAAATAATAGATATTTATGGAAAAATGAAAATAACTAGCTCTGATTGTATAGCATATTCGGATTAATTTTTCGGTTTTAAAGAATTTGTAGAAACACATTTTAAGTATAATCTTACATTAATTGCAATGTTATTATTCCATCAGAGGGTCTGCAGACATCTTCATTGTTTACTAAAAGAATTCATACAGGTTTTTTTTATGCTACTGACTTACAAAACAGCAGTAATAAAAAAATAATTTTCTTGTTCCTTTTTGGGGAGAATTGAAAAAAATTTTGAAAAAAAATTATTCTTAATTGATGTTAATTCCTTATATCCTCAGTTTATGTAGAAATACGAATTTCATGGCCTTCATTTCCTGTTGTTTTCCATTATGATTTACCATTATGATTTTCAATTAAAAAGACAGTTTAGAAAGACAGTATAGAATACATTAAGTAATAGCAGCTGCATCTCAGGTTAATCTGTACCAAAAAAAAGTGAGTTCCACTATTGAAGCAGCACAGCAGTATGTGAGCCATTCAAGAAACATAAAGGGCTAGTTTTAAATTTTGAGAGAGAAAGAGAGGAAGAAAGAAGGAGAGAGAGAAAGAAAGAGAGAGAGAGAGAAAGGAAGAAAGAAAGGAAGAAAGAAAGAAATAAAGAAAGAAAGAAAGAAAGAAAGAAAGAAAGAAAGAAAGAAAGAAAGAAAGAAAGAAAGAAAGAAAGAAAGAAAGAAAGAAAGAAAGAAAGAAAGAAAGAAAGAAAGAAAGAAAGACAAAGAGAGAAAAAAATAAAGAGAGAAAGAGGAAAAGAAAGTGAGAAAGCAAGAAAGCAAGAAGGAAAAATATTGCCACCCTCCTTATCCCCCACAAAAAGCATACTATGGAACAGACAACCAAAGAAATTCCACCCAATACACACAGATACTTAAATATTTGTTCTAATATAAGGGTTTCCTAAGTCCTGAGAAACCTACATGAGGTTGTACTTCTCTAAGTATTTGTCATTCTCACGGTATTTAGCCACTCATACAATGGACCTGAAAATAAAAATTTTTACACATTCCTAATTTCTGTCCCCTCTTCTACCTCAACTTCCATATAACTCACTAGTACAGCAGAACTGTTTGAAGAATTCAGTGTATGTTTGAATCTTGTGTAATTTTACCTTGTTAGAGAACAGTGTTGATGTTTGCCTTTCCATTCCTTTTTCCTCCTTAATGTCCATACATTATGCAGCTGAGGAAAACAAAACTAGCAGGAACTATTAAACTTAAAAATATATGCACATGATGCCTGCCACTGGAAGTCTAGAAAACGGAAATGTTCTATAATTAAACTGAAATGAGCTGTGGTCTCACTGCAGAGCTCTGATAGGAAATCTAGCTGTTAGTGTTGCAGTGGTACTGCTTGACTCTACTACAATTCTAGCCCTCAGCAGTGTTTTAACTCTGATTATGCACAGTTTTGACATAAACTGGTTAATGCTTGCAGAGTTTGAGAGGTAGCATCAAAGCCCTGAAGAAACAGAACAAGCTAGAGCTGCTGCAGTATTAGCAGATACAGCACTGCAAGGTTGGTTTGCAATTAGTGCATGGAGAGTGTGATCCTGATATATGGCAAAGCTATGATTCAAACAATAAGAATTTTATTTGGTCTTAAACAAATTCCTTCATGACCAGAACTGTCAGAATAAATGTCTTGCCAGAAAGCATTCTGCCTCAGCTTCTGTTTTCTTGAAACAGCAATCTCAGAATTAATAATGCTGGGAACAGAGAAGGAGAGTAGAATATTAAAGCAAACTTCTTAGCAGCAACCATCTTTAAGAAAATTTGCATTAATGTTGTTTACATTATTCTAAATTGAAAGTCACAAAATGAATGTAGCATTAAACTCCCCCCAGAGCCATCCACTGCTTTCACAAAAATCATATAATTTCTCCAAAAGCACCTGATATTTTCTTTCCAGAGTTATTAATATACCTAGCCATTTTGCCCTATCCCATAACTCACTTAGCTCACCCACAAAGTCTTTTAACCTCATATACTGTCCAGTCACTTGGTTCTTACTGTTGCTCTGTTCCTCTAATCCTTTTTCCACTTCAAGAGGTAGGTTTGGATTGGATCAAAGAAAACTCTATTATAAGGATTTTTTCTGCTAAAATAACTTTCAGGTCAGTCAGAAGCTTATGTCAGTCGCAGTATTAAAATCAAAGAACAGAAAAGAACCCTGAGAGGTCATCTAGCTACTGGCCTTAGCACAGGACAAGGGCAGCAAAACACCAGTATCATTCATGGCAGCATATCACCTCCTGAAAAACATTCAGCAATGAACAGTCCACAGCATCCACAGGTAAACTATTGCAATGCTTAGCAGCCCTTTCTATTAGAACATTTTTCCTAATGTCTAACCTAAATCTCCTTTGTTGGAAGTTAAGGCATTTACTTCTTGTCTTATCTAGACTGGGCATGGAGAATTGATTATCTCCTCTCCCTTAGAAGCATGCTTGTATAATTTTTAAGACTGTTATCAGGACTTTCTTCAATTGCTTCTGTTACAAACTGAAAATCTTCAATTAATTCATTCTTTCCTTCCGTTTTTTAGATTTATATCCTTAACCACTATTGATGTCCTCCAGACTTATGTTTGCAGATCAATGTGTTGCTGATCAACAGAGAACAAAAATCCTTTAAAATTTTATTCCTTGGTGTTACCCCAAAAATATAATAACTGTGCCATTTTACTAAAATTCCCTTTCACTGGTCTAAATAAAAATGCAACTGATCTGAAAGAAACACATATGGAATAGTTTTTGCTACATATTGGTGACTTGAAATGGAAATGTTCCTTTCTGGTTAGTTTATAAACAGCCATCCAACAGCTTTTTCAAAGCTCTATAAATGTTATTTGGGTACCTGAAATAATATAGGCTAGCCAACTGATTAGATTTACCTCAATGATACACATTTCCCAGTCATAACTTTATTGTAAAGATTAATATTACAGAGACTTCTTATATAACCTGTTGTTTGTACTGCACAAGTTAAAGCTCTGCAGCAAACCTCACTGATTTTAAATCGTTCAGTAATGGTGTTTTCCATCACAGTTTAAAGCCTAAAGGTTGTTGAATTCTTTCCAGAGAGCAACACTGAATCTAAACTGCAACATTATAAGATCATTTAGAGTGAAAGGTAATCAAAGAAAATAGAAATTAGCTGCTACAATCAAAAACGAACAGAGAAGAGAGTACAGTTGCTACAACTGGAAAAATCCTAGCCAAAAGCTGCCTCCCTGTCAGTGGAAGAAGCAGTAAATGGCTGCAGTGACCCAGGAGCCAGCTGATCTGAAATAGAGGTATCTATTCAGCGTCATGATTGGAGTGTTTATAACTAATGGAAGATTCAGCCTGTCCCTGTAACTCTTCTGAAGTTCTGATCTACTCTCCTAAAATCTTTTTAAAAATATCTTCTGAATTTATTTGTCAATCCATTTGAAACAAAAACCTATCAATGTATACAATAAAGCCATTTCCCCCCCTTAACAAAATGGTAAAAAAATAATAACAATCAGAAAAACAATGCATTAAAGCAAAAATACATCACAGTTTGGCCATACAGCAAGGGAAATATATAGCCCAAGGCAAGAGGTCCTCTTGATTTCCCCTTCAAAAAAAAAAAAAAAAAAGGAAGCCATAACCCACAAGACAAATAACAAAATCTCATATTTCTATGACTGTCAAGCTGCACATTGCAAATTTATCATAAATTCTACAGATTAAAAACTAGCCATGTCTGCATAACACAACTCATTGCATTACTCATGTCCATCAAAGGAAGCACTGTGGACCCTGAGGCTCAGTGGTTACCCACTGCCACTCCATGGCCATGTCACCCCTGAGCAATTTACAGTGCCTGCAAATCACAAAGGTCATAAGAACCTCATTGTGCTCATTCCAGATTATATTCCATTTCCATACCTTCCTTGCTTCTGTGGAGGAATGATTGATATGCCAGAAAACTGTGCTGTCATTCATTGAACACCTGAACAGGCTTGAGAGTTGGGAAGCTAATGAAGTTCAATAAAGTCAAAGGTGGGGTCCTGGACATGGGAAGAAATAGCCCCATGCACTAACCCAGCTTGGGGGCTGAGCTATTGGACAGAGATCCACACAGAACGAGGATCTGGGGAGCTGCAAGCCTGTCAGCCTGCCTTCTGTGCTGGAGTAGGTCATGGAACAGATCATCTTTAGTGGCATGCGCAGGATAGCCAGGGGATCAGACCCAGCCAACCTCGGTTTGTGACCAACCTGACCAACCTGATCTCTTTCTATGATAAACTGATGCACTTAGTGGATGAGGAAAGGGATGTGGATATTGTCTATCGATTTTAGTAAAATAATTTTCTACAGAATTGTCCTGCAGATACAGGCTGTTCAAGGCTTGGAAAGGTCCACTGTTCTCAAATTAAAAATCTCTCTGGGTGGCTGGACCCAGGAAGTTGTGGAGAAGAGATCTGCATCCAGTGGGTGGCTGGCCACAAGCAGGGTTTCCCAGAGCTTAGTACTGGGACCAGTCCTGCTTTGTATATTTATCAAGTGCACTCTCAGAACATCTGCAGATGACACCAAGCTGGATGGGAATGTTGGTCTGCTGGAGAATCAGAAAGCTCTGCAAGTGGACATGGACAAGCTGGATCAATGGGCCAAGGCTCCATGAGGCGAAGTGCAGAGTCCTGCCCTTGAGTAGTGCTGCAGCCTGAGGACGGAGTTGCTGAAAAGCTGCCCAGCAGAAAAGGACCTTAGGGGTGCTGGTCAACAGTGGCTGAACATGAGCCAGCTGTGCCCAGGTGGCCAAGAAGGCCAATGGCACCCTGGCCTGTATCAGAAACACTGTGGCCAACAGGACCAGGGCAGGGATTGTCCCTCTGTACATGGGACTGGTGAGGCCACACTTTGAATCCTGTGTTCAGTTTTGGGACCTTCATGGCAAGAAAGACATGGAGGGACTGGAGCATCCAGAGAAGGACAGTGGAGCTGCTGAAGAGTCTGGAGCACAAATCCTGTGAGATGCAGCTGAGGGAGCTGGGGGTGATTAGCCTAGAGAAAAGGAGGCTCAGGGGAGAATCTATCACTCTCTATATGCACCTGGAAGGAGTGTGCAGCCAGGTGGCGCCAGTCTCTTCTCTGTAAAAAAATGACAGAATGAGAGGAAATCGCCCTAAATTGCACCAGGAAGGCATAGACTGCATAGTAGGAAATTCTATGATTTTATTACTCTAACACACACATAAATCTCAAGGATATGTATCAAGAAGATGGAACAGACTTTTCAGTAGTGCCTAGCAACAGAACAAGAGATTATTACAAACTGAAAGACAGGAAGTTCCATCTAAATATGAGGAAAACCTTCTTTACTTTGAAGTTAACAGAACACTAAAATAAGTTGTTCAGAGAGGTTGCAGAGTCTTCTTGTATGTATATTTTCAAAAACCACCTGGATCTGATCCATAGCAACCTGGTGTAGGTAAGTCTGCTTCAGCAGAGCATTTAGACTACATGATACCCAAAGGCCCTTCCTCAACCATTCTGTGACTTGGTCTAAAATTTTCCTTGGGAGTCTTCTTCCTTGCTATGAGTTTGCTTCTCTAGATCAAAGTCTGGTAATAAAAACTTCCCTGAACCTAGGAACTTTCCCCAATCCATTCTACTTTCCCAAGTAACAGATACTGAAAGAAAGTCTTCATTAACTGGCAGGATGAAACAGGAAAATCTCTGACATTGTGGCCAGTTGTTGTCAGAAAGGGAGAAAGATTCAGCAACAACACCAGAGGCATCTCCTTCCTCCCTGACTCCTAAGGTGCTCTCTCAACATAACAAGTGCAATTATAGTGTACTTTGAACTTGGTACTTCAGCTGGTATCAGTGATATCTGGTTGAAAAAAAAAGAAAGAAATCGCATATAGAGAGGATGTAAGTCCAAGGAAAATAAAGTCAGACATGTCATGTACTGGACTACAAAAAAAGTATCTGAAAAATATTATTTAAATTTGTATCTTCTTCTGGGGTGGGGGGGGGGGGGGGAAGAAAATAGAAAGAAGGTCAGAATATCACTTTTAATAAAATAGTAAAAAGGCAGGTTCATCATTATCCTTGGATAACTTGGTTCACTTAAGTTTTGTGTGTGATGTCACTCTGGTGTGGGGTGAAAATAGGGCTTACCCCATCAATTATTAATACTTAGAAAGCAGCACAAATCGAATACATTTAGGACTACACTTCTGTCCCCTAAGAAGTACACTTCCCAGTTTCCTTGGTGATTTCTTCCATGTCAGCAATAGATTATTACTTAATTAAATTATTGTTAAAAAAGGATTATATCTGTCAAAGCACACCAGAATGAACAGAACTATTCTTAAATTATGAAAACCTCCCCATGTAAAGGAATTTGATTCCAAGATACCATTGCTGAAGTATATAAAACATACTTATTAATATTTGAAAGATCTGTTAGAATACTTAGTCAGCAAATATCTGACCAAATCTATTAATTGTTAAAGCATAATATTATGCAAATGCATGAGACAAGATTCCATCTCGTTATCTTACAACATTCCATCTCATTATCTTCATATTTATAATGTACCATAGCTTGCTTCAATTGGCTCTTGCATTAATTTTTAGAAATCACTTATTTGTATGTAGATTAATAGCTAGATATTACTAAAAAAACACACAGCTTTTTAGCCTCAGGCATGCTCTTTTCATTTTAGTGGCTTTAAAATAGATAATTTTAGCAGTTCATATTACAACAGAGAAATTGTATCCTAATGATATCATAATAGGATTAATTATCTTTTTTGAAACATTGCCACTGCAAATAAATTCATACATATATGTGTTAAAATATCACAAATTTTGTCACAAAGTACCTCTGAAATTGATGAGCTTCACCTAAGGGTTTTCAAGAAATTAATAGATGCTCTAGGGCTAAAATCTCTTTCTAGATAATGGATTCTGGCTAAAGGAAATAGATCTCTCTAGAACTTTGAGTGGGAAAATACTGTAAGAGGATTTCCCCTTCCCTTATGACTGAAATATGATTAATACAAAAGAATCAGCAAAAGAAAACAAAGCTGACTTATCAATAACTGTTTCTAAATAGTTTTTCATTCCCATTCTCAAACACTTCAGATGGGGACAATGTTTCATAGCCATTGCCTTTTGTGAAAAACACTATCTTTTGTTTTCCAGAGCTGTATTTTTTAAGGAAGAGGATGATTTAAGTTCATTGCCCATTTCTGCAAAACCTAACAACCTTTTGTTTCTCTTCTTATTCAGTGACACTGTAGACTCACTCTGAACCACAGATTAAAAAAAAAATTAAAAACTATTCAACACTTTAAATTGATTGAATCAATTTAATACAAAAGGTGCAGAAAAAAAACCACCATAGAAATCCTTTACTGATTAGGTAATTTCTTCTTACTTTAAGCAGAATTCTAGATAATATATGATAAAGCATGTTTAAGGAATCATATGCAGTAAGGAATCCCGAAAGAAAATTGCACTTTGAAAAAGAAGCGAGACATTATTCTAAAATAGAAGCTTTTGAAAGTAAAATACATAATAATGCATGTTCTTTCTTACCTCATTACATGACTTTGTAGTATCAACACCAAATTGTCATCATTCACGTTGGACATTGTCCCATAATTTAAAACAGTATGATTCAGCAATTCAGCATTTGGAGAATACAACTCAAATATATTTTTTCTCAAGCAGGACAGAGAAAATAACAGGATTCAAAATTCCTTTTCAATGATTGAGATTATATCACATTATTATTCAATTTAGGCATATTAAACACATCTAAAGTAAATTTTTGCTTTTTATCCATTGCAGTAGCACTGGAAAATTCTGGATTTTATTCTTCTCTTTCCCTCCGTCCATTGCAGATAGATGAAAGTGAGATTGTGAATGAATGAATGTCTTTTATATAGAATATGAAATAGAGAAATATAAGGATTGACACTTTATTTAATCCATAATAATGTAAAATAATATTTAAATGTTCATTATTTCTAATTTCTCAGAAGAAAAATACCTCTGCTACTAAGTGCACCTTTGCAATCCTGTTAATGTAATTAACGTTAATTGCATTTTCTGTGGAAGTAGGGAACCCCTATATCTTGAACTAAATTAAAGAGATTTTTACACCCAAAATGTTTAGGTTACAACACAGTCATATACACAGTCATATAATTGCTTCACAAACTTCTTCATGAGTGATCACATATTTAATTTCCCTATTATATGCCTCTATTTTAGAAAATTAGGGCATGTATTGCAAATGAAAATAGATCTTAAAATTACGAAAAAAATTATGATGAGGTTATTGTTTATCCAGGTAATTTGTAACTACTGATACTTATGTCAATTTGTTTTATTTGCCCTGGGATTGCTAAAATAGCTGAATAAAAGGAAGATGAAAGGATGGTTGATCTCAGTTTTCTGAGATTTATTTCTAGTAAAATTTTGTGCATTCCTCTTTTTTGCCACAGGCAGAGAGTAAAATTTTAAGCATAAACTAATTCAGAGTTGTTGAAAAAAAGAAAAGTTGTTGAAATCAAAGAAAAGAAAATAACAGCTAAACACCTAGACAAAGCAATATCTCATTCCATGAGCATATACAGCAATGTATATTGCACTTCTAGGGAAGTGCTGCAATTTGTTAAGTACCTCAATTAATTTTAAAGGGACAATTATATTCTCATTAAATGGAAGAATTGAGGGTAAAGAAATAAATGTTAGGGTAGAAAAGGCTAGTAAAAGGAGACCAAGCTTGTCACAAGGAGACAAAATGAGCAACCTGTAATAGCAGCTAACATTTCTGCAATTAAGACCGATACTATTTGCATAGACTTCACACAAAGAACAGGACAGTGGTATTCAACTCTGGAAATATCTGTACAAAGTAAAATTGTATAATTTCTATAAGTCACATAAAATACTTTGGAATTATATTACACAGAATATCAACTATGTGAAAAAGCTTCTCTCAGTAAAAATTGTTTTTGTTTCATTTTTTAATTGTAACATTTGACAAGGAAGAGCCAAACTACCACTCAACCTAGAAATCACCTCTGGATGAATTCAGCTTTGGGTGACATCTCAGATACCTTATAAATTCATTGAGAAAGTCTGGGAACATATTTCAGCCGAATAAAATTCAAATTCAAAAGTGGGGAAAGAAGAATTCCAAACAATATTCAGTCCAAACAACAAAATTGGATCAAGTACAGGTGATAAAATTACACAGACCATGTAAAACAATGGAGTCTAGCTGGAGCCATTCTAGGAGACAGCTTAATCAGACAGAGACAGCAATTAGGGGCAGAACTGGAGTAAAATAGGCCTCCATGTGATAACATTTAACAGCATGAGCCTTTCTGAAAATGCAGTCCAAGAAAATAGTTCAGGAAAATTCAGCTGTAGTGATAACAAAAATAATGCTGCCAGATAAAAGCGGAGATGAATGCACAAAAATTATGCAAACTGTTCCTGAAATGTGTGGGAGAAAATAATAGTATTCATAAGATACAGTGTGAAACCAAAGGAGAAAAGGTAGGAAGGAATGGCAGAAAGCAGTACTTGTACTGAATACTTGAACTACAGATGAAATCAGTTACTTTTCATCTGGATATGTAAAGTCTCAAAAAGAGGAGAACAGATTACTGACAAATCAAATAGGAAAACTTGAAAATTTGAATCTCAAAAGACAGCTGAGCACTTCAGTTCCTGTACTCTCCTTAAGAAGATGCAGCTCTTTGAAATTTTTTTTTAAATGTTCAAAGAAAGGTGTATCTGAGTTCACACCCATCCTCTCAATATTAAAAAATACTCTCACTCAGGATCTAGACCCCACTCCTGAAAGGAAACATCATATAAGCACTTTTAAAAACAACATGAGACCATAAATTTAATTAAAACTTTTTTTTCCTGAGGAAGCACACAAACGATAGCTGTCATGATTACATTTTCTCCTTTAGCATGAGATGGATTCCCAGGACCAATTTTCAGTTCCTGCAATTAAAAGAAAATTCCATCTCTCAGAAATACATATAGAGAATATTTTATTAAGCCTGTTAATTTGTTTCTCTGTGGCCACAGCTGCAGGTAACTGAATATTCCAGTGTTCAATTTCAAAGCTGGAGCATTTGTATAAAATGTTGGTTTACAGCACAATGATTTTTTCCATCATGTCATCGTCTTCCCAACTAGTTTTCTGTGTGTCATTTTTCTGAGTGAATCCTTTGAATTCCTAGGAATTATTGACCTTGTACA
This sequence comes from Toxostoma redivivum, assembly GCA_013397375.1. Lineage (NCBI taxonomy): Eukaryota > Metazoa > Chordata > Aves > Passeriformes > Mimidae > Toxostoma > Toxostoma redivivum. The sequence continues at coordinate 71,885 of VXBI01008497.1, read as the reverse complement.
CTAACAGTTACTGGTGAGCTGGAGAGGAAGGTCAGCCTTTTTAAACCAGGTGTGAGCTGCCAAGTTGGCTGACAGCAGAACTACACTAAATGTTTCCTTTTTATCACCACCCTTATACTCACCTCTGCCTCAGAACCAGCACTATCAGAGCACATGGATATGTGTGATTTCATGCTGTCTACTCTGTGTTTGATTATGTAGCTAAACCAGGATAACATCATAATTCTGGAATATTACATATGATATCAGTTCCAAAAGATATCCTTAGACTGTTGGCAGAACCTCAGGAATTTCTCCCTCTCATTCAGCCTACAGTGTTTTTATATAGTTTTCAGGGAAAGTAAGTCAGCTTTGTAAGTTTGGAGCAATAAGATGATGTCATGCCACTTGTAGTGGGTTGACCTCCTTCAGCTGGCTGTCAGGGGCTTACAAAAATGCTCCATTCCTCTACCTGCTCAACAGAATTTGAGGAGAAAACAAGATAAAAATGCTTATGGGTTGAGGAAAAGATACAGAAATCAGTCACAGGCAAAACAGATTTGACCTGGGGAAATGAATTACCAATTAAAAATAGAGTAGAATGGGGAAAAGCAAAGAGAAAAAAATAGCTTTATCCCAGCCTTAGGCTCAACTTTATTCCTTCACTCTAAATTCTTCTACCCTGCTCTGAGTAACTCAGAGGGATAGGGAAAGGGGATTCTGCTCAGTCTGTAAGAGCTTCTCTCTGGTGCTCCTTCCTCCTCACACTTTTCCCCACCTCCAGCATGGGGTCCTTAATGAGAGGCATAATCCTTTAGGAACAAACTACTGATCCTCCCCAGGCTGCATTTCCTACTTGAAGCCCTGTTGGAATTTACACACACAAGCCCTCATCACTTCACCAAAATTATTACAGATATTCCCCACAATTATTCTGCTCTCTAGCAAAGTTCAGTCCATGTTTTGCCTGTTAACTCTCCCAGTTACCATCCTTACCTTGAATTCTTTAAAATTCCCAGGTCAGGCATCAACAAAATGATTGTGATCAGTTGACTTGGCAGGCCATCACAGGCTCATCAAGCTGCTCTGGTCACTGTCCAGTCAACAGGACAAAGTGAAAAAATACAACAAAAAGATCATGAGTTAATATAAGGATAGAGAGACCACTCAGCAGCTTTCATTATGGGCAGAACCGACTCAGCTAGGGGAAATTATTTTAATTCATTGTCAATTGGACCAAGTAGAATAATGAAAAATAACTCTTAAAATATCTTCTTTCCATTGCCCCATCCCTCCATCTGGTTCAGTTTCACCTCTGACTCTTCTACTTTACACCCCCAAGCAGTGCAGGACTATAGGAAACAGGACATGGGTATGTTCATACACCTTGATGAGTCTTTCTTCCCATAATACTCTTCCCCTGTTCTAGCATTTGGTCCCTTCCATAGAACAAAGTCCTCTATGAATGTCTCCAACATGGATTCCTTCTATGGACTGCAGTCCTTCATGAACTCCTCCAGCACTATGGATCCTTTCCCTGAGGTGCAGTCCTTCAGAAACAGACAGGTTCAGTGTGGGTCTTCCATGGACTGCAACTCCTTCCAGCAAACCTGCTCCAGCACAGGCTTCTCTCTCCCCAGAACCACAGATCCTGCCAGAAGGCTAGTATGGCAAAAGCTCTCCCAGGGTCATAGTCTCTACAGGAATGCACGTGTTCTACTGTGGGGCTGCTCCACAGGCTGTGGGTGGATCTCTGCATCCCCATGGACCTCCATGGGTGCAGGGGCACAGCTGCTTCTCCATGGCCTGCTGCACCAGGGGCTGCAGGGGAATCTCAGCTCTGGTGCTTGAAACACCTCCTCCCTCTCCTTCTCCACTGATATGCAGGGATGTTTTTCTTGCATTTCTCTCATCCCTCTCTCAAACAGGGACCACAGAGAATTTTTTAACCCCCCCGAAATATGTTAATCACGCAGGAATCACCAGCTTGGCTGATGGGCTCAGCTGTGTTCAATAGGTCCATTACAGACTGCTATGTATGGCATGGATCAGATCCTGGTGCCTTTTCGTCACGGCCAAACCTGTAGTGCTCCACCACCACCACCATGAAACTTTTCCATTTAAATAAAATACACCATGCAAATTGACTGTTTCATATTAATTGTGCCAAATCCCAGGGCAGTTTACAGTAGGTATTATGAAAGTGGAGTTCCATTAGCATTCATAGAAGTCATCCAGATAAATTTTTCATACACCAGTGTAAAAGCAGATTTGAATGGTTCATTATGCATATTCTAGATTCATAATACTAAATAAATTACAGTCCTAAAAGTCACAAAATGCACTGCAAAAATCTGTAGATTTTATACTTGAAGTGAAACTATTGGTCAGTTAATGACCTTATCACTAAACAGTATTTAATTGAGTTTTGAACTTGCAGCACTACAGTAAGTTCCTCAAAAATCAATCCAATTGATTTCCATTTATACTGTTGCAGTTTTACAATGGGTTAAGTTCTTTTCAATCAGATTACAGATGTGATTCAGTCCAAATTTTCTTTCTTATTTCCTCAACTTTATACAAATATTCCAGTTGCACCAGCTCTTTTTATGAACCCTTCAAAAGTTTCTGTTTAAACCTCTCTTCAAAAGGAAACCAGGATTGATACAAAAACGATAGAAACTCAAATCTGGCAGGTTTGGAAAATTTTGGGCTCACAGTTTGCAGTTTAAATAATTCTAAATTATTTTTAAAAATATATTATAATCTTCTATTACTCAACACATATGCATACACACTTTCTATATGAATATTGCAGTATTTAGATGGCCTAAGTACAATTAAGAAATGTAGGGTATACTGTATTTTACATATACATATATATAGGCCCTTTATGCATCTACAAAGACAGACATATATACCCTATTCAGTGAGATAGGTATAAATGTTACATATAGTGTCTTTACGGCCTGTGGTACACAACTGTAATATGAACACCTAAGCACTTATATACTTACATTTGGAATTTCTAATAATGGGAAATAAGATTGGAAAAAAAGAGCAAAACTGGTCTTCTTTGAAATGTAACAAACTTATTTCGAATATATAACCCAAGGGGAAGCTCTTGTTTCTCACGACACATAAGCCGCAGCCTGTCAGTTCCCACAAAAGGATGATAGCTTTGGATCAAAACATATTTCCACAGCAATCAAAATAAGCATGATAGATCAGCCAACCCAGCTCAAATCTACCATTTTTCATATACGTAAGAGGATGGAGAAAGCCTGTCCCCCAGAAGACTTTCCATGTTAGGCTTTGCTATATTGTTTCTTTAGGAGCTTGCTCTTCGAAATGAGGAAACCAAAAGAAATACAGCTAAATACATGCACAGAGCACACCTCCATTAGGCTGCTTGCCTAGCAATATATGGTATTCTACACCCAAAGCTGCTGCAAAGGTGAAAGGGTAGAGAGAGGCAAAGACACAATCTTGGAACATGTTCAATAACTCAGTATAGGTGCTCCTGTCATGGATTTCCAGCTAGGATAAGGTAGAAATGATGCATAAATTCTTGACTCAGTTACATGGTCCAACAGAGGTTGGTTAAATATTGTAGATTGCTGTAATATCATTAAGAAATGGCATTATGCTTGTGTATAAATCTTTTGGTAATAAGTGATTTAGATATTTGAATTATCTCAAGCTGAATATAGAACAACTTTTATCATACTATCATTACAAAATCTTGATAAACAGAACATATTCCCCTGAGGGTTAATACACGCTGCTCTCAAGGTGATTAAAGTTGCAGGAGCTATCTCCTACATTTCTCAGAGTTTGGTACAAGGAACTGACCTTTCTTGGGCAGTTTATCTCTCTTTCAAATATATATGGTAAGTTAAATTAGATATGAAATTCCTCAGAATGTGAAATATGTAAATAAATTGGGTAATATGTAGAGCAGGTACAAAACTATTGGAATGTTTAAGAGCGCTTCAATCCCTGAATTGAATTTTCCTGAACTGCAAGTACAGTCCCTTATATCCTCTTTAATATCCAGACACATGTGACAAACATAGGGAATTAGAAAACTCCTGCATATTGTAAAAGTTGAACTGGAAATTCTGTCTGGCTTCATTTGTCTTGACTGTGCTCAAGTCCACACTCATCAAATGCTAGAATAAGATGGCAGATTTTGACAAGTGGTGGTAAAGCTTGTGCTAATTTAGACAAATGGTCCAAGGCCATTCTTGAATATAACATGGCAGTAATGGCAGGAACAAAACAAACACTGTTGCTACACATACATCCCCCCACAATATTTCACATGCAACATGAAGATAATGTATAAAATGCATTTCCCTGAGCTGGAAAGATAAATAAAAAAAACATCTTCTCACCAAGCTCAAGACAGATAAATACTGGACTTCCATTTGCAAATTCTGCTTTGTATTGGACTATTTAATGTATTTCTATAGCTGTAATTTGTTCCCAAAGTGCTTGGTAGTACTTAGGAATTTGCCAGAAATGCTGCACTAAAAGGCAATGATCTTCTCACATCATAAGAAAAAAGTTTAGGACGAAATCCAACCACTATTTTTGTGGGTATGTCTTTGAGCATTCTGGCAACTAACATTAAGAAATTTTAAAAGCCCATAATTATAATCCTATTCTGCTACCTTTCATCTGCAAAGTTCATAGTTACTTGATTACTATCCTACTCCTATTCCTATCACTATCCATGTGAGAAGCTTAAAAAAAAAAGAGACCTGGTCTTACACAACAATGAAGATATTTTAACAGCAGGGCTGAAGGAACAAAAGTATTTTCTGTGGTTTAGGGTGCCTTTAGTAAACTAGGCTTAGAGACCTGGAGAGGACCTTGAATGTGAGTCACCATTTGAAAATTAAAAGAAGGTGTTTATTCATATGCAAGGTTAAAGTGACTTAAATAATTTAAAGATCTTTCTTTCTTTTATTGACTTCAGCTCTGCTGTGGCAAGACGTTCTGAGGATGACAGGGACTGACAAACAGAGAGCAGAAAGTAAGGCATCCCAAGTAAATATTACTTCACTTTTAAAATTGTATTTATTGTTATGCTCAAAAGATTCAACAATGATTTGCAGAGGCAAGAAATCTTTCAGGCCTGTCTTAAGAAAGTCAGTGGCAACAGTGTATTTCTAACTCAAAATTTTAAACATTCTTCTGCAAATATATAGCATGTGTTATATTCTTAAAAGAGGGGTTAAAATATACAATCATAACCCTGATCCAGTATTTCCTTCTGCTGTTAAAATACAAACAGAAGGGATGCATTTTCAAAAGAGGTTAAAGCTCAAGTTAGAAAAATCAGTCATTATCAGTTCCTTGAAGAAGCCTCTTTTTTTTTTAATATTCGTTGGCAACTATTATCTGAACACTTCTCTTGATCAGCTCTACTCATGCTCTCCTGAGTTGGTTAAGTGCTCTCACACACACTAACATGAAAAACAAGGCCTGACAAACTACTGTCAGTGAAAGATGAGCAGGTAAGAAATAGTGCTATTTCTTAAAATAGCCCCAATGAGTGAATTTATTGCTTTTCTTTAAAATACAATATGACTCAAATATCTTATTAAAAATATAATAGAATATACTATTGCATCAAAATAGAATTTAATGTACTTTTTAAATTTTCCACACGTGAAAAAATATTTTGCAGTTCTCACAAAAGCTATACCTTGTACAGTTATTGCCAGTGGTCTTGTGGGGCATGGTGTTCATCATCTCCTCCTGTCCAGTTTTTTTTACTGCCTTACTCTAAGACTACATGTGGCTGGAGGGAGGTTAGTGTTTAACGGAGATGTGGAAGAGGATCTTTGACTCCCTCTCACTTTCACTCTCCTGCTCTCCCACCACCTGCTCCACACTCTGCACCTAAGTTATTCTCCGTCTGCAAGAGAGAATGCTCCACTAGAGTGTCCTCCTGCAAGGTAGAGAAACTTAATTCTGTAGGCAGATACCAAGGCAAGAGGCAGGTATCACTGTGCTATCCAAAGTCTAAATTTCCTGTATCAAGTGTCTTCAGATTTGTTAGTTACTGTGATAATTATAATGCCAATTTTGAAAAAAAAAAAAAAAAAGTATTTTAAAAGTTTGTTTTATGGAAAAAAAATTAAAAATAGCTATAATGTCCCATGTTCTATACAGATTTAATAGGCTCTCATAATTTTTATCCTGAGCTCTTGTCTCCCCCCACCATAAGCATGCACAATGTAGATATTCAATATCAGGTTATTTTAAATCATGAAAGACAAGTTAAAATATATTTTCTAATGAACAACTGAAGAAAATAGCTTCACAATATCAATTTTGTTGTGTTGGTTTTTTTGTTTGTCTTTTTTTTCTTTTACATCTATTAGAAAGTAATTGCTATCCTAAAAGCCTATTTTACAAAACTATTACCATTAACATAGATTTCAGCCTCATAAAACAATCCTATTTTTTTAACCATAATAAT
>VXBI01008497.1:47128-65373 GCA_013397375.1 Toxostoma redivivum | reverse complement strand
AATCAAAATGGGTAATAATGGTGATGACACACTTTAGAGGACTTTACTGATCCAACATTATTTGGTGCTTGTATGCTGCTAACATATAATTTATAAATCTATGTCCTTTATGAATTATTAATATATTAATTATAACAAATAACTGACTTTGCCAAGAACTGCATAGATAATAACTGATAAATTTCCAAAGGGGAGATAATATATTTATTATGCATGAACAGTGGTAGTTTAAAACATTAAAACAAAACTCCTATAAAATTAAATATAAATGGAAAAATTTTGTGCCCAACAGAGATAGGAAATAATGATTAAGTAAAAATAAAACTGTCAAGTCAATCTTACTCTCCATGAGGGTTAAGATAAATCTAGTAAAGAAAAAGAGTTTGTCAATTAGCAGTTATAGTGATGTACTTTTTTATCCCAGAAAACAGCTATAGATACAATTTCCAAGTGTCATAACATCACAAGATCTGTAAAACAAATCTATGGGAAAACAAAGTGAGTAATGAAAATGGGATATTCTTATTATGATATTTTTCTCTAGGTTACCAAATCATGTAGCTGTTGCGGATCTGTAGAAAATAGTCCCTATATCTCACTCTGCTTCTGATCCCTGCCTATGTTCCTTAAATGAACTATAATTTTGTGGTAAAAGAATTCCTCTAAACAGGTGTGCTATGGATGACTACTTTGTGGTATTCTTGGATACAAAAATATTGCTCCTTTTCTTGCCTAAATACTGCTGATATCTAACGTAGCTGTGCTCATTGTATCTTTTCATGTAGCATTCCCTGGAAAAGTGTGCCTTGACCAGTGGCTGCTGATGGTCATCTACTGCTCCTGCTGCAGGATGTGTATGACAAGGACATGTCTAGGTACAAAAAATTTCAACAGAGTGAATGAATATCATCCAGAACTTTGACTAACAAAACCAGGAAAGTGAGTACATGCTACTGGGCACTGCAAACAAAATGGAATTATATTTCACCTGTATTTAATAACTACAGCCCTGCTACTGAAACACTGAATTTCAAAAACTCTGAAAGTATACAGCAACCTTAATGATTTCACTAAAGTATGGACAAACAATTTTTATCTCCAGTTGTGGAAGAACACTTTAATCTTTTTTTGTTTTAAGATTAACACTTCTCAGAGGAAATAATTCAGTAGCACCGTAAATACAGGTATTTCAGCACAAAACAAAAACAAAACCAAAAACAACCCATAAACTTCTAAAAAACTCTGAAAATCTCAAACATGGGGCAATCAATAATTCAGTGCAAAAGGTAAAATAAGAACTGTTTTTGTAAAGGTGCCTTCCTTACATTTGACATTTCTTCAACCAATCGTTTGTTTCTTATTACAGCATGCATACATTTTCCTCTCTTATTTCTCACTGAATTTATTGGAGTATACTATATTATCCCTCTACAAGGTCAAAACTCCCTGATCCATCAGCAACTGAAGTCTCATGAAACCACTTTTACACTCTTGAATCATTACCACCTAAATACTACAATATTTCTCAACATACGAGTTTAAATCAGAGTTTTGTTATCTGCAGCAAACAGAAAACCTGCAGGTATTGCCTGTGGGCTTAAATTTATAATGGAATTTAATGTAATAATTTTTCTATCTTGTGTATACCCATTGTTGGGAGTGGCTGTCCTGTCTCCTAGATCTTTTCCATTTTCCCAACCATTCTTTTCTTTAGTGAATAAATGAATAAATGGGTTCACCAAGGTCATATTCTCCTTCTTTCCCTCCCTACAGATGTTGCTATGTCACACCTGAGCCTTCTATCACGTTATTCACTTACCTTTTTCTTACTTATTCTTTCATCACTTCCTTCAATTTCATATCCCTACATCTCCATTCTTCCTTCTTGTCTTTCCTTATCGGGTGTAAATAGTAATTTAACATATGGTATTTTACAGAACATGGCCTGAACATAACAATTTCTATCAACTTTAAAAGCTTCTATAAGCAGCTGAATGCTCCCATTAGACCTTATTTTTATATACTTTGAGAAGACATCTTATGCTCTGTTTCCTACACCAGCTTGAAGAAAGACTTTTTCTAGTGTTTAACCAGTAGGGATTTTTTATCTTCAGTTAAAGTGTACCTCTTCATTTTCCTAGATATGGAGGTGATATGCATCAAGGAAAACAACAAGAACTGCAACACAGCTTGATGCCAAAGGCAAAATAAACATATATGCCAAGACATATTTTGCCTAACCAATTTATCAGTAGAAAATACAGCATTAAATCAGATCTCAGGCTTGTAGCTGCCTAATTTCTTAGACAATAGAATTACAGAGATTAAAGGTAAGACATTAAATTAAATTAAACTAAGTCATATGTATACTTCTGGCTTGTTTTTTTTTACTTTTTACATGAAGAATCATTGCAATTTTTATGGAAATCTTCAGTCCTGGTTTTAAAATAGCATCTGCAAATGTGTTCTCAGTGTCTTGACTAACACAGTTGTCAGCCAGATTTTTCTTACAAAGATGGATGAATAATTCATTTTTATTCAGGCAGCTACCAACTTAGTCTTTATCTGTTCATGAACTTTTTATGAAATTTTCTGCACTCTTTAGGTGGAATCACTCAAGCCACAGTACAGCATGCACTTCCTTCTCCTAATGTAACCCTTCAGTGATGAATGCTCAGGCTTGGAGTTGGGCTTATTAATTGTAGAGCTCTAATGACATTGTTGAGACTCTATGATTTATGTAACCACTGCATAATGTTTGAATTTCACAATCAAATAAATAAAGAGAGACTTAGTTCTGGACAACATACAACTCAAGATTGAAATTGAATTTAATCAGCATTCACACTAGTAAGTGCTGAAACTTTTGTGAAAATAATATATTAAGAAATTGGTTCCCTAAGGAAATTACATGGTCCTGCCTATTTTTCAGCAGTAACCTTGGAAATCTGTTTTCCATGTGGTGGTCTTTTTCCTCAAGTCTATACAAAGCCAAGATTTCTGAGAAGAAAAAACATATTATTTTATCTTAAGAATTTTTTTAGACTCTCTGCACAAATTTTACAGAAAAGAAAGGTGTGGATTTTTGTCTCCATCCTCTTTTCTACAGTTCAGTTTATGACCTCTATGTTTTCTGCTGTTATGGCTATCAGATAAAAGCTGAAATACTTCACAGCAAAATCAACTGTTCTACATCAACTATTTTCTATCCCCCATCACTGCATGCAATGTTTTATTTGTTTGGTTTGGGTTTTGTTATTACATAATAAAATTGTGATGCTTTTCTTGGCAAGAATTGAATCTGCAGAACTGCTAATACTCTTTTTATCAATGGCCCAATGTTTCTGTACCAAGAGAGCAGAATATATTGTCCCTAAGATGGCTCTAGGACATCATTTTACACCTTCATTCTGCAATGGAGGTTACTTCCTCCTTCAGTATCCTCTCCTTCTTTAAATTTTCCATAGTTATTTTGGTGTAATAGGAATATTTCAGTCTCACTGAAGGTGAATGGCAGTTGCCTATGTAATCTGTGGCCTCAGATCACAGTGATGCATATATCTCACATCACCTAAGCAAAGGGTAAGCTTTTCTTGTTACACAAAAATACTAGGTTTTGTCCTTTTAAAGGCAGCTGCTTTTTCCCTTGGCTTTCATTTTTCTAAATTAAAATCAATTTCTAAATTAATGAAGACAATTTAAAACTATTTTTCCCAAACAAATAGCACTTTTAATCACCAGTCTGGAATATAATCCATAAATTTACTTACCTAGTAAAAATCATATATTCCCCTCCTTTGGCTCCATATTTGATTGAGACTACCTAAAGAATTTTGTGAAACTATTTTAGAGTTTTTATTCAAATAACAATATAATCCCACTTGCTTAAGAAAACTCCGAAGTGTTTTTAAATAATTATCCATGCATTAAATCCTAAAATTAAAAATTAACGTTGTATATATAATTTGAGGTAATAAACATACAGCATCCATTAGCTACTATTCATCATCAATTATAATAACAACTTTGAGGAATCTAAATATAAAATAAGCATACTATGAATATAAACTTGTAGCAAATTTTATATAAATACTAATCGCAAAAGAGAACAAAATAATTAGAATAACGTGACTAGGTAGTCAGGGTGTAAACATAACTTTTCATTGGTAAGACTCCATATCCTTTGGAAAAACTTATTTGATTTTTCATGGGTAATTCAGAGACGACTACTCTAAAGAAAAAGAATAAGGGAGATGAAGGAACATATAGCATGAGTTAGAATTGAAAAATTCTTTATGAGCATTAATTTTACTTATTCTTTTTAAAAAATCAATGTATCTTCTCATGTGGGATATGCAATATATTTACCAATTGTGTTATATCTTAGTTTTGCAAAAACAAAAGTAAATAAATGATGGCAAATTGTATAATATGCCATCATAAAAAGTACTTTATTTTCTCCTTAAAATTTTTAGACTCAACCAGTCTAAGGGCTAAAATACACTCTTTAGGCTATATTTTAGGGCTGAATTGAACTGAACATACAGAGTTCAGTTCCCTAGTACAAATCCCAAAGTTCAGTCAAATGCTTGGATCTCCAATCCAGAATATAAAAAAGTCATTGTATTTATCAAAGAAAACAAAACACAGATCTACTGCATGGATGTTTCATATAATTAATAGAATGAAAGCTCTAAATTGACATTTTGTCTCATATTACCTCCAGGTAATATTTCTCCCTTTGAAATCCAATACCTACAGTTAATATTTGAAAGATTCAGAACAGGCTCAGTATCTTCTTCTAAGACACAAATGCTCGATTTAAAAAAAAAAAATGCATAATAAAGTATTCACCTAATTATTTCTTCAGGAGACAAGAAGAGGGCAAACTTCAAATGAAGCAACAATGAGGAAAATTCACACTATCTAACCTATAAAATATATTCCAGAAAAAAAATATGAAGATTATTTTGGTCAGAAGTTTTCTTCTGTGTTTCATGTTTCAGTAAATATTGATATACATTCTAAAAGTACTGTCAAATCTAAATTCCAGACAAATTTTGGAAGCAGGATTCAGAAACCTGATTATACCCTTCCTGGATTCAAGTCTCAGTACTAAACTACAGAAGGGATATAGACAATTCCTGAAGAAGGATGCTTGCTGTCTTTCTGATGAAAAAGATTTTGCGCATTTCAGGAAGATAGGATAGCAGTTACATGCTAAGCTAGAGGTTGTAGAACTCTTGGAAAACTCAGAAACAGGCAGAGAAATCACTCTGGTCTTAGCAACTGCTCTTAAGCACTGTAAAATGAAAGATGGACAGGTCAACATCACACCTTAAAACAAAACAAAACAAAACATTAATTGTGCAAGACCATCTTCAGACATTCACTGAGAACACTTTTCACTCTAGACCTTATTGGAGACTTGGAATAAATTACTTTTTAGGTGCTTTTTGGCTTCAGGTAGCACCTATGCAGTTTCTCAGCCTATGGCAAGAGAAAAGGCAGAACCCTTATATCCTTATATATGTTTATATATCTCATATACACAGATTATCCATTATTATTATTATTATTATAGTATTACTATTATTATGTCTAATTAGTTTATTAGCTATAGGGTCACAGATGATACCCTCAAAGATAGGTTCTGACTCATATTTATCCAACACTTTCAATATACAAATCGAATATATTATCATCATATATTCATAATTGTGCATATCTAGGTCAAAAACTTCTTTTAAAATATTTTGCAAGGATGACAGAAGGCCATTTCCAAAATTAATGGATACAGTATACAATACAATACTTCAGCTGGCAGGGACTAGAATGATCACCTAATCCAATTTCTCAGCCAATTCGGTGCTGACCAAAAGCTGAAGTTTGCATTAAGTACACTATGGTCCACAGGCCTCCTTTGAAGGCACTGACAGGCGCAAGACATCAACAACCTCTCTAAAAATCTTGTGCATGTGTTTGACCACCCTTGAAGAAATAAATGTTTTCCAATGTCCAGCCTGATCTTCCCTTGATGCAGCTTTGAACCATTCCCATTCCACATTCCTGGATGCCAGGAACAGACCAGCACTCCCTCTCCAGGTACCCTCCTCAGGCAGCTCTACAGAGCAATGGCATCACCCCTGAGCCTCCTTCTGTCCAAACCAGACAAACCCAGAGCCCTCAGCCGCTCCTCACAGGATGTGCCTTCCAGCCCTTCCACCAGCTCTGCTGTCCTCCTCTGGACCATCCAAGGACCTTCCCACCCTTGTCAGACTGTGGGGCCCAGCACTGCACACAGGACTCAGGGTGAGGCCGCACCATGGCTGAATCCAGCAGGATGATCCCAATCACAGCTGCTGATGCTGTGTCTGATGCACCCCGGGATGGGGTTTGCCCTCCTGGCTGCCTGGGCACTCACTGCTGACTCACCCTGAGCTGCTGCCAACCAGCACCCCCAGATCCCTTTGGCAGGGCTGCTCTACACACACTCCTCTCTCTCCCTGCTTATACTTGTGCTATACTTATACTTTACTGCATCCCAGGGGCAGAATCTGTATTTATTCTTGTTAAATTTCATACCACAGATCACTGCCCAATGCTCAAATGTATTCAGATCCCTCTGCAAGGTTCTTGTCCCCAAAGGGAGTCAACAAATCCACAAGTGATGCTACATGACAATTTCATGTATTCTGTGTGCTTTAAAACAGATAAGCTGCTGTCTCTCTGCGCAAAAGGTAAATTACCTGCCTTTTTTCATTTGTCCCATTTAATTATTTTATACACCCTTCTCTGAAAGCCAAGTATTATAAAACGTAAGCTGCTAATACAGCTCAGTACCTAATACATCTTCAGAAAACATTACAATATCCAAGAATCTGTTTCATGTTTTTGCTTATGCTATGCCTACTTCACTAGTGTCAGAGTGGACTAGCCAAATCCTACTGAAGAAGGCACTGCCTGGGCATTCTCACACCACTCAAGGACTCACACAGTCACCACCAGAGACTTTAACTTCTGGGACCACAGACCTCTTGCAGTGGACAGCTCCAGTGAGCTGAAGGGTGCTCCTGTCAACTCCTGTCTTATACACACTGACTCTCAGGAGCTCTTTCTTCTTTGGCAGGCTCAATCCTATGTTTCCTGTAGCAGAGACTCAGTCGCGGGATTTATAAAAGTAAATAATTTAATAGTGTGGTACAGTACAGGTCAGCTTGAGATGGATGCCTCTGGGGAGGGATTTCAAACAAAGAAATCCCAGGACAATTATATTCTCCCCTCATATGCTCTCAACATGCCTTACCAAAGCTCTTGTTCCACGGGTGATTTTTAGGCTGGATATTCTAGCACCTTTTTGCAATCTTTCTCTTTGTACATCTTAACTGTTTTTGTCAATTTGTAAATTCAGCTGATGGCTATAGTCTTGTCTTCAGGTTTGGACTTAAAGCATACTTGCTTGCTGCTGCAACCCTCGACTTAGGTTAAATATTACTTCTCAACAACAAAAACACCAGTGTGTTATCAGTATTCTGGTTATACAAAAGACAAAACAAAGCACTGTACCAGATACCAGGAAAATTACTAAGAAAACTCTCTTCCAGCTGAAAACACATCTAAGTGTATGTTCACAGCTTGGGGCCCAAGATTTCGGGAAATCCATCTACTCATGCTAAGCATTCAAAGCTAAGAAAACAACGCAATAAATCACAGTATTATAACTTTTTATTACTCATTCTACTTAAAACATATTTCAGTTAAACAACAAATATCTGCTAAAAATAAGGTTTGCGCTAGTGTTCTGTACTAGTAAAAAACATAATTCAGGATATTCACTACTGAGTATTTGCAACATGTTCAGCTCTTTTACTTGTAGGAACTTGCAACAAGGATAATTATTTCAGAAAACTGAGTAAGAACAAAGAATACTCAATCAGTCTCAAAGAACATGTAGTATCCTTTTTATCAGCACTATGCATGACCCAGTGATTTCTAACATCCCAAAAAAATTTTCTTTCAGACCTCTGAGTCCTTATACACAATTTTACACATAGCACATTCACAGACATCCCAAACTGGATGCAAATCTCATTTTAAACTTATTATTTCTGTTCCTCACTTTCTCCCACAAACACTGAAGAAAACTGCCAACACAGACAGCAGAATTGCTATCAGTAGTGATATTTAAAGTTAGTCCATAGACATTAAAATACTGATTTGGTTTAGTAAGAGATAATGAGCTAGAGGCTTCCATGTTGCAAAAAAGAAAGGCCAATTACAGTTCCCTTCTTTTTTGCACCGATTCTACAGTTTAATGGGCACATGAAACTTCCATTAACAATAATGGGACTTCTGTGCATGCACTGCAGAGAAAATAAAGCCCTGTAGAGTTTTTTTCTTCTAAACAGCATGAAACGAATGTAGAATGATAATAATCTCAAAGAAGTAATGCAAATAGCAGCATACTGAATGAGAAAAAAATCTGGGAGAGTGGTCCTGGTGCACAGGGAGTAAAATTAAGGAGTGAAAAATGCACAGTGCTAAACAAGACAACAAAGAAAGCTCAGAAAATGATATTTCAGGTATGTCGGTCCAGACTACTTATAAATATCTACAGATGAAATATCTACAAAATACATAAAACAGAGACACTAGAAATATTTTAAGAACAAAGTAAAGAAAAATTGCAATAAAATGCTTGTCAATGTGCTGAAAATAAGTAATTTATAGAGCACCTGAGGACACACTGACAGAGTTAATATATCTGCAAAGTGCAGATATTTTTATATAGATTTTAAAAATACTTATAGTACTGTTTATAGTGTTATTTTAGTTGCACTAGCCATGGTTTTGAGTTTTACCTGACTGACTGAGGTATTCATGAAGTTCCATCTAACAGATCTCAGTCTAGGCCATTCAGCTGGATCAAAGCACATCCAGCTCAGTTTGTAGTTGCACTCTAGCTTGTATTCATGTTCCATTTTTGCAATTAATTCTTTGTGCTTATGTTGCAGTAAATAACTGACTTGAGAAAAATCTTTTTCCTGTGTTTGTCGTTGAGTACCGAAGGTTTACTGGACTTAGGCGGTATATACCATAAAGGTATACTTGCCAGTAAGTCTCATGGATGACTCTAGCATAAAACACTGAGTATGGATTCCAAGGGTCAGGATGAACAAGGTAACTCAGCTCTTGTTAACAGAAGTAAATCAGGAGAAATAATACACTTGTAGAAATATTTTTTTCACTGCCTATTTTATCTTGGTAACCTAACATGCAGGATTCTTGAGTTTCTCTGATCATGCCATTGGGAAATCATAAATTAGAAATATAATTTAATTGCATTTTATTTTCATCTTCTCTAATGAAAAATAAGTTTACTCTTATTAGGTGCATAAATGTATAATGTACTACATTCACATTTGCAAATTTTTTCTTAAAACTAGATTTATCAGGAGAAATATTATAACTTAAATGCTAGTTCTTGGAGCACCAAATAAAATCTATACATTGTGTTTATATCTTTGGTATTTATTTCTGTAATGACTTTCTGTTTGATGTATTTTCTCATGCCTTTTAATTTCAAAAGACTTATGGCTAAAATATCAATAGTAACCAATTTGTTCTTTAAATAGCTTTGTAAGGATCTTGTTCTATTTTTCCTCACAGGTTTTCTTGCTTTTGATCCTTCTCAACAGAACCGATAAGCATTTAGTATAAGTAAAAATAAAGAGGTTGGGATTTTGGGCAATTTTTGTGGTTTTGGGTTGTTTTGCTGTTGGTTCCTCATGAACCATACACAAATTGTATGGCACATACATAAACATATAGGATTATAGATTTTGTATGTTTGTGTTCTTTAAAGCATTTTTTTTTTAAATTTGATAGTTCATGTTTTATTATTAGCTCCTTTGAGACACATAAAACATGCATGAAAATGCATGAAAAACATAATGAACTAAGTGCAAATATTCCTAAACACATAATTCAATATTACGTTCATATACGTCTAGGTTTTAAATACATTTAGCTTGAAAGAGGGAGAAAATAATAAAAAAAAAATAAAAACAATTTTCCCTTGACAATATTCCATACTCTAATAATGATATTTATTCTAAAGAGTGTCAAAGCAAATCTGAGCCTACTTATACAAGAGCATAAGTTTAAGGGACAAAAAAATGTAAAGCATCTTTCTGTCGGGGTACACTGTTGTCCAGACAATGCATGAAAAACATCTTTCAGTACAGTTGAAAACTGAGGCTGTTGGAAGTAACGCTAAGTACTGCTTAAATGAAACTTGCTAAAGGTCTTCTGCACCAAGGGACAGCTTGAGCAAACACAATAAACCAGCTTTTTCACAGCAAGGGTTCAAACTGCAGTATGCCATGACTCACATGAATGATGCATTTCACACCCATTATTGCCCTAGAAAATCTATAATCTCCATTCATATATTCCTCTGCAGAAAACATAACCACACATTCCTACCACACTCAAGCTTTACTCTAAAGCACATCCTGTCCCACATATCCTTAAGCTCTTAATAATCATATAAATCAAAACTTAACTGAACTTTCGTGAACATATTCACATACTCTCCAGTCACAATTTCAAATTTCATAACAATTTTAATCTGAGAATGCCAGTTTTCCAAACCACAGAGTTGTAATTCACCTCAGTGTAATCCTCAGTGTCAGACCTTAATGTTTTCTGTGGAAAACATTTGGGGGACAATTAACAATGCTGGCTTCCCACTGATGTTATACTTTAACAAGTGAACTTTTTTCATGAAAAATAGAAACACCACCACCACCACCAACAACAATGCCAAACACAAAACAAACAGCAACAGCAACAACAACAGAAATTTAATGCAGGTTGGAGAACAATTGGACCCAACTGTACAAAATATAATAAACAGCATCTTTCCATGCCATTAAAAATTTAAATCTTTCCATACCATTACATGATTCCTCTAAAAGAGTCTGTAACTGTACTTTCCAACGAAGACTTCAGCCTGCCTATTCTATTCTATTGGTAGAAAAGGTCCTCAGGGGAGTCACATTAGCTTAACTCTTCCCAAAACTTCAGATAGACCAGTCTGTTTTGCCCCAGAACTACTTAGTTCCATTAAAGAATGGGAATCCTAATCATCTTTGCCTCTTGCCTCCACAAAAGAGATTCCTTACCCCCTCACCATCTTGAACTTTATTGAATGGATTGCCTGTGTTACCAGATGGTTTTGCATAACCACTGTCTCTTTTTACCTTGCTGAATGCACTCAAGGGAATTACACTGTGTGTCTCTAAACACAGTGGTCTTACAATAACAGAAAGTATAAGAGAATAAAACCATTTACATGGAGAATCTGCAACAATTCTGACTGCCATGCTTTTTTTTCACCCTATAAGGAGCACTCTTCTTTTCAGAAGTGAGTCCCTTAACCCCACCCCTGGCAATTGACCTGAGGTGGTATAGAATAACTTATTGGCCAGACACTGCCTCCTTATAGCTACTGTAAAAATTGGATGGAACTAGGACAGTTCCCTTTATGTTTTGCGGGGGGCTTTTTTGTTTGTTTGTTTTTTTGTTTGTTTTGTTTTACAAAGTTTATTATGTAACATTATTTTCCTACTGTATTGTATTTGCAACATCTGAAAAGACAAAACAGCCTAACTGTGCAAAATTTCTGTTGCATTTCAGTTCTATTCTGAAATGGGTTTTAATTTGATGTCAGGCCTAGGATTTAAGACTAAAATATGCCTAGTTTAATTTAGACCTTTTTGAAGTTAATTCCATAACATCTATCTAAAATAGAAAAGGAAAACCAAGACAAAGAAGATTATATATAAAGATATATTGCAATTAACAAAACCCCAAAGGCTTCTCACTACCAAAAAAGGTCCAAAACAAAATGGAACACAGAAGAAGACAGAGAATCAACAAATATGCCAGCTATGAAGCACAAGATGAAAATAACTTGAAGGATAAAAAAAAATTAAAGGTACAACTAAACCTTGCATACAGTACCTACAGATGATAATTCAGAAAATCAAATGTGGAGGGTTTCTTAATTAATTTAAGTTTTTTTGTTCTGTAGACATTGACAGTTGTTTGTTCGTGAAAACTGAGTAGCAAATAATTAGTTTGGATTAACATATGTTCATATAATAAGATATTATTCTATTTAACAATAGATATCTAAAATAAATTCAAGACTTTCACCAGGAATTAAAGAACAGCTTATTCAGCTAGTGTAAATCAGAGTAGTATGAAAATTATTTTAAAATATGATTTGTCTGGATTCCACTATTTTTAAAAATTAAATACCTCCTTAATAATTTCATTTTTATGTTTTTGAAGTCAAAAAGTATTTATCAAGTAAATTAATGTCCCCACTGGAAGAAAAATAAATAGATTTTAAGAGATAGTTCTTAGAGCCAGACAAAGAAAATGGTGGATTTATTGTCTTATGTGCTGAGTAGAGCCAAATATTACAGTTTCTTGTTCCATTTTTTTCTGCCATAATTTCTGAGGAAAGGGAAGAAGCTAAATCTTAGGTATATATCTGTCACAAAATTAATATTTTCCTAAAAGCATGAGCTATCTTGTAGGGTAAGATGAGAGCAGACTAACTGGTATTTATGTACCTAACCATATCTAAGCAGCAATATTTTATCCTGAACTTGGGTTTCCAAACACAAGAACAGGCAAGACTGGAGCACCGTGGAAATATTTTGGAGCTCTTCAGGTTGTATTTGCCAACAGTTCCTTTAAGGAAGGGAAGAAGTGAAGAATAATGAAATAGGAAACAATCTTTGTGGAAAATTTTGAGAAAAATTATGCAAAAAAACTGTGGAAATTACGCATATCTTGATTTGAAGCATATTTGAAGGCAATATTTGGTATTTTTCAAAGAATGCAGAAATGAACTGACTTCATAACCAAGAGAATAAAGAGGTTGAAGTACTTTTGTGCAACTTTTCTAGCATGCCAGTGACAGATTAGAAGAATGTTAATTTCTCAATAGAAAAAGCATTTCATGAAAACCGCTAAACGAAGTAAAAGAAGATTTTTCATGGCATTTTTGAATACCACAAACTAAGAAAGCAGAAAGGCTAGTAGGTTACTTTAAAGGAAAAATAACCTATTTGAGCTATTATATTTTCCTTAAGAAAAACTCCTCCTTACTGGGAGAAGATGGAATATGTGTTTCTTTAAACAAGATTGGGTCAAGGACTTTGGATTAAATTCTTTTCCAACGGTTTAACTTTTGGAATTTCTCTAATTGTCACACTGATGTTCTCTAATCAACATTTATCAACATGGCATCAATCATATTAAATCTGTTATTTCTTCTATAGAAAGGCTTAAGCCTTTCTTTGGTTCAAATTCTCTTTTTTTTTAAATATTTTCTTTAAATTTTTATTTCTTTTCCAAAAATTGCTTTTTCAAAGGAATCAATAGAAACCTTCGAATATATCATCTACAAGATCATATTAAAAAAATTACCTTTGTTTAATCTATTAAACTCTAGAAATAAAAGATCTTAAACGCATTGTATTTGTCTTTCTATTAACATATTATAAATTTCATCATGGCAAAATGAAGAACACAAAGGGTATGTACTGAAATAAAAAATGAAGCTAAACCCTATCAGTTGCATCTGTTTAATTACTGCCTTCTTACATGGATTTTCCTGAATTTGGTATTTTAAAATATTTTTATAGATATTTTTGTGATGTTATGCAGCAGGTAATTAAATTATAATTTCTTGAGTGGCAAAAAGACTTTAAGAAAAAAAAAGAAAGGTATATTCAGTTCATGTAGAACCATAATTTGGTGTCCATAGTATAAAATTCCTTTTTCTAGCATCACAGTATCAGTAAAAGTAAGTAAATCCAAGGATTATTTATGTGCCTAATTTATCGTTGTTGATGCCAATACTTCCATGACTCATCATAATCATCAGCTACTGAAACTTTACTCAAGAGCTTTACACTGTTTCCTCTTATCTCACTTGAAATATGAGATATCAGGTAAATTTAACGTAGCTTTAAATAGCTTTCTTGGGGTTGTTATGACTCAGTTGAATGAACAGTCAATCTCAATTACACTTTCAATGTACTGAGTCACAGACACATTCATAGGATGTGAACCCTTTTATATATATCTTCAAGAGTCAATAGTATAATCAGCTCACTATAAATATATATCTACAGCCCTGAAAATAAAAGTGATTTTCTCTAACTGTTTTTTGAAAGTGCTTTTTGCTTGATTTCAAAAAACCTAGTGCTAAATTGCCAACCAAACATTTCAACAGATATTCAAATACAGTAACGTTTTGGGGCTTATTGCATTCATTAGAAATTGAAAGAAAGGCCATTTACAAGAAAACAACTGGCTGGTACTGTTTATTATTTTCCTTTATCTTTTTCTTCCTGTCACAATGTGTCCTTCCATGCCTCCATTTACCAGGACATTGAACATGTGAAATAACTTAGCTTGCTTGCCATTGTGCCTGCTATCAGCTGTCATATTCCACATAGCTGGCTTATATTGAATAATATTTCTCTTCCTCTCCTTATCATGAGCTTCTTTTATTAGGCTTTTGTTCCTCACGGTAAAGTAGAAGACTCTTCACAGCATGACCTTATAATTAGCTTTTCAAAACACATTTGGCATGCACAAGTGAGTTACTCACACTTCTTCATACTCACAGAAATCAGATGAACCGCAGCATATGCTGCTTTAAAAAATAGTTTGAAATAAAAGCCAGAGAGTTGCAGTAAAATGCCATCTACAAACACCCCAACACTTGATCTGAGAATAAACTCCAATATGAATTTGTCAACAGGGATGTATAAAATTTATGTATTGCTTTGCCTTTCTCCATTATTGGGACTATTTTAAGGCAGTGGCTGCAGCCATACAGCTGTGCAGCTCCACCTTCAAATGATAGATTTATCCAGCTGGCATTCACAGTGAGAGTTTGTCTGCACCTGTACGTGGGTTAAAGCAAAAGCAAACTACTAAACACAACTGACAATGAAAATAAGCTCCAACTATTTCAAAACTAACTGCAATATTCATCATTCATTTGGAGGGCATTTTTTGTCTTGTTTATCAAATGTATATATAAGCTATAGAAAATACTAATATATGTTAGATATTCCATATCTACGTTACATAAATGAAATCTTTTCTGGATAGCTGCATAAAATTAAATCTTCACTATGCTAGACTTCATCAATGATTGAAATAATTAGCTCTACAAAGTAAGAAAAGACAATAATAAATAAATATTTTCTCCCTTCTACATTGTGTCTTCATACAGCTGCATACAAGGCACAGCCAATAACAATTGCTGTAAACAAGTGCTATTACATGAAATGTTGTCTTTTAATTATTTAATAGTTCATACAAGTATTTCACTGTATGTATGTCAGTATGTACATATCTATAAATATGTGTGTGTGTTTGTATACAAAACATGTGCACAAGAAAGTGCCTCTGGCCCTACTCACTCTTCCCTCCTTGTACTTCTCTTCCCATGAAAAAATGTCATGGTATTTTATGTTCTACTACATATCATAATAAAAATGACTTTACACACACAAATACTGGTGCAACTTTCCTGCATTGTTGCCGAAACTAATGTAAGATTTTCTGGATATGACTCATGTTTACATGTATCGCAACAAGAGTGGGAAGGTATCATTCTTCCATTCCCATTGGCACCAATCAGTATTCTAAAATAAAGGCTGCTGTATACAAAGAAGTGCAGCTAGAGAAGACAGGTTCACCGGCTGTTCAGTTACGCAGAACATAAAAGATCAGCTTTTCTCTTTTTACACCCTTCTCAGGAGTTACAGTCAACCAAACCACATTTACAATTCTTCTCAGTTCTTTGCGTTCATTTTCTATATGTACATTATTCTGGCTTGTATTCAGAGAATGTGTTCTGAATTCTAAACACCTACACTGCTCAATACTCCACCAAGAACACTGCATACAGTAGTCTGATGATTTCTGAATGTATTCATTAGATTTACATCTCTATTCATCTAGCATATAACTTTTTTTTTTAAATCCCCACCCTCCCCCCTTTCCATAAAAATACAGTTTTTATAGACTGCTAACCCTACTTCTCAATGACTACATGCTGGCTGAAAACAGTGGGTGTCAACCTGGCATTTTTCCTTCATGATACAATTTTTTTTCTTCCCAGTAAGTTTTTGAGCAAGGGACACAAATTATCTGATATAAAATTACTAGTCGAAGATAGTTGTTATGCAAATATTAAATCGTCTACCCTATTTGCATATTTGCAGATAACCTGCTAGAGCCATATAAATTAGTTTTGAATAGTTCAATGTATAAGGGAAGCAGCAAAGCGTACCATGATAAAACAAGAATCCTGAGGGTTTCTCCATCATTACATTTCAATTTTGGTTGGAAGATAGGCAATTGAAACCTAAATTAAGCTCTCCTACAAACTTGTAAGTTGGCAGAACTTTTACAAATCTTCATTACATTTTAATGATCTGTCATATTTCCAAGCAGTGTATAGTAATAACTTATGTCTAGATGCAATAACTCAGGAAAATATTTTATGAATGAGTTAAAAATAAATCTACAAGCTTTCAGACTAGATAGCAACCAGACATCTTTTTCAGATTCCAGATATGCTATGTTAGCACGTTTAATTTTATGCGGTTTGTTCCATTCAATTTTCTTCTAAATGCTTCTAGAAAAAGTATAGCCTTGGATGTGTATTGCACATGTGGTATACTCCTAATTTTCAGATGCAAATAAAAGCAGCAGAGATCCTGCTGCTTCTATTCAGTTGATAGAAGGAATTTTTCTAGAGTTTAATGCAAGTAAATATGAATAAGATTGCATCTTGAAACAGTAAATTATGATTGTATTTTCTTAAACATCTGTCAGTGCTGAGTGAATTAGTTACTTACAATAAACAAAAAAAATATGAATTAGAAAAATAGAATGCAAAATATGTGTTCGAAATATAGATGTAATTAGGTAATATTATCTATAATTGGAGTATAGTAAATAATTAGAATATAACAGGAAATAAATCTCAGAGCAGACTTTACCAATAGTATTATTCACCAGAAATATCCTTTTATTCTTCATTTTCTCAATATAACCACTTGGATGTAGATGACCTGGAGAAGATCCATGCTCAGTCCATTTCCTCCACCAAGTAGGCAATTGAATACTGTAATTGCTGAGCCCTCTAAAGACTTACAAGGTAGAAGGGAATGACTTGCATGTTATTTTCTGATTTCAGTTTCAACCACAGAAACATCTCCCCAACTGAGTCAGTCATTCATTACATTTTGGCAGCACCGATAAGCCCTCAGCTTGCTAATGAGATGATGAGTTCATTTAATAAGGGAAGGAAATAAACTCCCCCTAGATCAAAACCTATTTCCTTTTGCAAGCAGATGTTGGGACACTAGAAAAACTGTATTTTATCTCAAGGGAGTGCTGCATGCCTAGAGAAACTGTCTCATTTCTAGAGTCATTGCCAATTTGTTCTCTTAATTCCTTGTTGCCAGCCAAATATAAGTTTCACGGTGCCAGACACCACAGGACCTGAATGTTGCACATCCAGCAGCTAGCTACCACTGCAGCCACATTCCAGGGATAACTGCAATGCTCAGGTAATGGCTGATGTAAGTTCTAGAAAGAGTAGCTTCATCCAAGAGGAACTTAACAACAGCTCCATCTGGTACCTCTTCTCACTGCTAATTAGCTGGCAGGGCAGTGAGAGCTGGCTAGAACGCCTGCTGCTTTCAAAAAGTTTGCTTAGCATGAACTGTAAATTTGGCTGCCTACAATTTCACACCCTAAGAGGTGCTCTTGGGATGATTATTGCCCTTGGCAGTTATCTGCCTCCCTAGTCACAGAATGACTCACTTTGTTATTAAAGCAAATTAAAGAGATTGAGGTTTATTGAGTCTTAGGCAAACTGTATCTCGGTTTAAGAGACAGGTATTTGCCAAGGAGAGGGATGAGCCCCTTTCCCTGTAATCCGCTCCTTTTTAATCACTATAATTTGAAATCAGACGCTTTAAGGCATAAAATATGGGGGTAGGAATAACAGTTCTTTACTAATATATCTAACAAGGTAAACAGCAGAAACAACAACAGCTATAAGAACTGACAACAAAACAGAACAGTACAGCTCAGTTATAGTCCCCTTTGGCCACAGGCTC
>VXBI01008497.1:3544-39293 GCA_013397375.1 Toxostoma redivivum | reverse complement strand
AAAAAAAAAAAACCAACCTGGATTTGCTTGTAAAGTTTTAATTTTTTTTAGGCTCCAAGAGCCACTTGCAGTTGACCTAACCTGTTCCTGTCTTTTCAAGACAGTGTAATGATGTCAAGGTTATTTGACTGCAGATAATTTCATACTGATTAGTAACTATTCTTTCATTAATTTTTAAAATTAATTTCTGATGATATCTACCTTCAACAACTCTTTTATGATGCCCTATGTTTGTCAGGGTGTCAAATTAGCAACAATGTGCTTGTCAATTCTGTTATCTTTAAATATTGGAATAATGTTGAGTTCATCTTACCTGCTCTATCAGGTGAGATGCATAATGCACGGGAAAGCTATAAAAAGGGAAGCTTTTTGATATCATTGCCATTGTGCTGATTGGTTGCAAAATTCCCCCTCATCATCTCTTATTAGGAATTTCAGCTTCCATTAAGTCATTATTTCTATTCATTAGATTGAAAAGATTAAAGTCTGTTTTAGTCCTTCTCACCAAACAGAATCAACCACTGTGATCATCCACCACTGGATAAATTTTAGGTGCTGTCCTCCTGAATGTAAAATTTTTACATCACCTAAATATTTTCCTCGATTCTTTTAACCTCAGGATAGATATGTTAGGATCCATCATGTTAGCTCTTTCAAGTGTATAAGACATTTCCTTGAAGCCCATCTTAGCATCTGAAGGCTCTCCCATCCCAAATAAGATAGTGCTATGTAGACAAAGACTACCTATGTGACCTAAGGTTCTGGAACTGGGCTGGTAACAACTAAAATTATGGTAGCAGTCAGAGATGCATTGCTCTGTTTCAATTATTTCTTTATTAAATCAGTTCCAAGACATTTATTTTTCTATTAAATAATCTGGATTCATAATTAAATGAATAACAAGATGAGAATGATAGCACCACATTAAACTATATGCAAAAATTGTTTTCAGGTGGAAAGCGTCACATTGCTGTACAATGACAATTAATCTATATTACTGGAAAATATTTAACCATAAATACCATTTTTTCCACTTCATTCTTCCATTTTTAGCAATTCTTGTCTCTGAACTAGAGGGCTGTTAAGAAGTCCTTTACATTACTGAGAATAGATGCTTGCGAGAAAAAGCAAAGTTTTTGTACTGCATTTATGACCTTTAATATTAAAAAATCAGAAACAGCTCTAGGGAATTGCATTACTCCTTGCAGATAGCTCTTGGCAGTGCTTGACAAATATTTTGAGAAGTTTTGGTTAATTTAGGAGTATCTTCCTAATAGAATGAAAACATAGTCATATCCAGGAAAGCAGGGCCCACCATATATGCTGGTTACTTTGGAAAACAAATGCTTTAACTCCAAAAACCATTTTCTCTTGTCTTATTTATTCTCCACCAGCATTTATTGCTGAGCATGGTGTTATATGGTTTGGTATATCACTTTTATCTGCTGTGGTCAGACCCATCCAAACTTCTTGTCTGGTGCCAGCCTACTCATTAATGGGACAGCACAGGTGACGCGGCCCACCTGCATCCACAACCCGGCCCTCCGGCCCGCCCAGCTGGCTCCCACAGGCAGGTACCGGCGCCAAGAGTGGGCTGTTCCCAGGACACAGCTGTCCCGGAGATACAGCCAGGGCTGAGAGGCCCTTCTGGCAGCGTCCACGTCCGGGAGAGGCAAAGGACGAGAGAGAGTCCTTATGTTGGTCCAAGGAAAGGGTTTATTGTAGGGTCCCATGAAAAGATGCAGCAAGGAGAAGATCTAACAAAAGGCAAAATCCAATGGGTGCAACAACTTAAATCCGGGGGAGGTCCTGAGGGAGGGCACAACACATCCACCAATCAACGCACTCCAGGGGAGGAACACAAGGCAGGGATGAATCCATAATCAACCAATGAGGGAGAACAAAGATGGGGAGCAACATGTAACAACAAATCATGACTCAAAGAAAAGGTAACTGACATAGAAACTTCTAGAAGTTTGGGAGGGGTTGGGGAGGATTGACATTGCCAGGGGAGGGGATTAGGGAGACTGATAGGGAACCATCTGGGAAAATGGGATGGGACAAGGGCAGATTGATTGGGAGAAGGCGGGAACTTGGACAACTGATACCACAATGGGGAGGTCAGCATTGGAATGAACCATTTAAAAAGGGAAAAAACCAATAAAACACCGCAACTCACAGGAAGCAGAAAAATCCCTGACACTGTGTTCACATTGCTCAGCACTAAGTAAAACATGTCTGTGTTATCAACATTCTTTGCAAAACATTGCAATATAAAAGCTACTATAAAGAAAGTTAACTCTACCCCAGCCAAAACCAGTGTAGACTGTCATCTCTTTTGTTCTTGATCATCTTACCTTATCAAGGAAATATGAGCTGTATCAATTGGTCTATTTTAGCCTTTTGATATTATTTATCCTTGTATTTTCAGAGACCAGATCATCTCTACAGTACACACTATTGTGGCTCCTTCTTCAGACCTACTAAAGTGTCTTTAACTCTTGGTTCATCACGGTAGCAAAAAGAAGATCACAGTTACCATACATCTGAGGAGAAAGGGACAAGCAGCAGTGGAAGACAGTCAATAATATTACTTCCCAGTTGTGATGGGAGAACCAGTTCCATCTAACACAACCCAGTCCTTGCTTCTGCCCAATACTGGGCTGTTAGGAAAGAGAAAAAAGCAGACAAGCCTACTGTCTCTTGCTCTGGACCCTCCTAAAGATCTGTAAGACGTTTGTCTTAACTGATATCTTTCTTCTCTGTTCTGAAGTGTGGGGCTACAAATGTGAAATCAAACAGAAGTGATGATACACTCATGCCACAATGTGGTCTAATCTTTTTGTCTTCCAGGTACAGGTGAATTACAAGTGGGGTTACTAGCACCATGCATGATAGAAAGTTCTGTTTCTCAGAACATTTCCTTGGTTATAGTTTAGTGATTGATTGATTAAACAACTACAATTACAACTACCCCCATGTCAGGTCTCACCATAGTCTTCAATCTTTCTGTAAGGTACTTATCTTTACTATACAGTAGAGCTTACATAAAGTTCAGCAAATACAGCCTAGGACACCCAATACATCAACAAAAAGCTCATTACCTGAAACCCATTTATCGTTAAAAAGTTGTATGGTACGCTATATTGAAGAAATTATCTTTATATATGTAATTTACAAATTTACTTAAACAAAGTAATTCTAGTTCTGCATCTCCCAGCCTTTGATTTTTTTTTTTAATTTTTATTTGGCTTTAGGAATGCTCTTTTCCTAACTTTATGCATGCTTTGCATGTTTTGCAAGGCACTTCAAATGAAAGAGAGTAACAAGGGTCTTAATCTTAAAATATACTTAATATATGACAAATTTTCTCAGCCTCCTGTGCGCTAGACGTGTGATTCTCCTGGAGGGCCATGTCTGTGGAGACAGGGAGGGATATTCCACAAAACCAAAAAGATGTATGTTATTAAATTTATACAGATGATCTGGACAGCCTTAAGTTCCAAATTATGTTTTATCCTGCAGGTTTCAGAAATACATCAAAAGCATTCTCAGAAGTACTTTGATAGGGTAGTTTTAAAGTTTCTTGAATAACAGTTTATTGGCTTTCAGCAGTTTTGATACTCATTTTTAATCCACAAATGCAGTAGAAAATGAAAATAAATCAATAACTAAATTCACACAAGAAATACTGTGACTTTTAGACAAGTAGTGAGATACGTGACTTTTAGACAAGTAGTTAGATACATGACTTTAAATATTGCCAAAGTCAGATATAGGCAAATGCAATTATAAAAACAAACAAACACATAAACAAACAAAAGAAATTTGGGTATAGAGAAATAATATAATTGCATTCTACTGTCTGATATGGTACAGAAGCAAAGAAGTAAGAATGAGAACCACAAGGAATCCAGAATATAAGTTAAGCTTCTAGCAATCTCCCTGAATCCTAAAATTTTGCACCTCAACCATAACCCAAAGCAATTAAATTTATCCTCTGATCAGTTTCAAAATCAGTGTGATTTCACCAACCCCAATTCTGAAGCTTTAGTTTCAGCATAGGTAATTAAGAACTGAAGTATGTTTGCTGCACATCTGAACCTGAGGCTAAGAATTATCAGCAAGGCATTTGCCTTTTCCCATATTTTTATGCTAAGAAGTGTGAGATAGAAAGTGGTCAGCAATAACTTGATACCTGAAAGCTCTGAAAACTTTTTTCCAACCTTTGCTTTCAACAAAACATTTGAATCTTACCTCCTTATAAGTGTTTATGTCAATTAAAACTCATTGCTTTTTAATGCTGCTCTACGCCTTAATTAAAAGTACACACAAGAACATAAATTCCAGTTTTCCTTACTCTCATAATAGGCAATATAGTTAAGAAATCTAATTATGAATTTTCAAGTGTGATCATTGCACATGTGGGATATGTTTTCTTTTCATTGCTCTGTTAATTGGATGCAGATATTTTGTTCAATTTGTTTTCTCCCATAAGGGATGAGGATTATGTTAATGAGAAGCCAAATACTCACAGAGTTGAGAAAAATTGATTGCAGAATTTCAGAGAAAGTTATCTTGGTCCTTTAGGTTTTGGTTTTGTTTCATCGCAACATTTTCCAGCACAGGAGGGATTGATAAGGGACTGAGCCAAGCTACACCCCACAAAAAGGACTTTCTGAATTTGCCATCTCTTCAGAACAGCAAGAGGGTTTATTGTTTAATATTATTCCCTTTTTACACTTGTGAATACTTTGCTTGCTTAATAAACAGTTTTTTCCACTTTTCTCCAAGGAAATCTTTTCCCGAACCAGTTGGGGGAGGGGTTGCTTGAATGCTTTCTAGAGGGACCTCTTTGGAAGTTTCCTCCCAGATTTGCCCTAAAGCAGGACAGTAATTTAAATGAATGAAGATTTTGATGGTTTTATGTATAGGCAGTGTTTCTTCCATAACAGATCAGTCATTATATGTGGGGTATACAATTCCTGTGCCTTGAACGGCAAATGTATGCAAAAATAAAGGAACAAGCTTACTCAAGTGGAGCTTTTTGATGTCTCAAATTAAAAATAGTCATATAAATCCACTGGTTTTGATAAAAAAATAGTAGAGAATTATGGTATTGTAGGCACAAATACCATTGTAAATAGGTTTTAATAAAAAAGGTTTTTGGAATTAAAGTCTTACTACCTGAGTAAAAATTAAGGTCCAGAATAACACTCTGCCAATTAATGTTCTACTAAAAAGTCCAAACAAGTAATTTTAGTTACAGAACTTTTACTCCATGATAAAACATTTAGGATCAATTAAAGACAAAAGTAATTTTTCTCACAATTTATTTCCTTTCTGCAATGTTTAAGATCCTAAAAACAAGCCAATCAATTCTACCCTTAACCCCCTCAAAAGACAAATACAAGCCCATCATGTCATTCTTATTTTCCCGTAAAAAATAAATTAATAGGAAAAAGCTTCTTTGAAAGGCATCAAAAGTAATTCCTTCAATAATTTCTTTCCAGTATGCAATAAAAATTCATTAAGCTCAGCTTCACTCTGAAATTTCAGAGCAATTTATTCAAGAAGTTTATCTTAATTCACAAACAAGTTAATTACCCCAGGTCCTGTTCCTCACAGTTTTTCTAAGACAAATTTCTCCTTTAATAGAATCTACATGCTTTCCTCCATCTTTAAAAGCTATAAATTTTTCTCTTGCATAATTTGAGATGCTGGCCATAAGCAAAGGGCTAGATCCTTAAATGGCACTTGCTGTGCACCAAGAGATTTGGAAGCATCAGTCACATTTCAGAATTAGTCACAAAATGAGCTGTTCCTCACAGCTGCTATAGTCTCAAAGGAAAATTTACAGCAATAATTTCTCTAGGTTTCACAAGTAGTCAGCAAAGCAAAACTTTATGTTTCTATCTCCTATTCTGCTCTTTTGGCATTGGTGAAGTGCAAGCATCAGCATGGCAAATCATAAGAAGATATTAGCATGAACTACAGGTGGATTAATTTTCCCTCTCAAATACTTCATAGAAAAATTGGTGTATTCATAAAAATTACAAGAGCTTGTAATGTTTTTGCTATTTAAACCTGATATTACACATACCCATTTCCCTGTCAAAATGAACCTTTTGCACTTTTCTGTAGATGATGAGGGACTAAAACACTGCTTTTCATAAAGTCATTCCTGTTGCTTTAATATAGGTTTCATTCCATAAAGATGATTA
Organism: Toxostoma redivivum; assembly: GCA_013397375.1. NCBI lineage: Eukaryota > Metazoa > Chordata > Aves > Passeriformes > Mimidae > Toxostoma > Toxostoma redivivum. The sequence continues at coordinate 33,069 of VXBI01008497.1, read as the reverse complement.
AAGCATAGAGAAAGACTCAAGCATTGAAGAGCTTATCTGAACCCTTTCCAGAAAACACCTGTGAGCCTTCAGGCTACTGTTTCAGGACCCTGCAATCAAGCACATAGAGATGAGCATCACTGCCTCCTCTCCACAGCTGGCCACCCTCTTGCTTAGGAATGCAAACAACTTACTGGGAAAAACTACTACAGAGGTCCAGATTAAACTGATATATATTTATGGAGCCTGATATTCTTTGTGGGGCATAATTTTCCGAAAGTACTAACTCTAAAACAGTAGCCTACTAATTGAAGGTAATGGTAGGTAACAACTTACTTTTGAAGAAATAAAATTAATATCATTATTCCTTTTAGCAAATGGCTAGGCATGGTCAATGTTAGAAAAACATGAAAAATAACATTAATAAAAGTTACAGTGAAATGAAATTCAAATACTATCTTACTTAACTTTTACGCAATAATAAGTTAAAAATAATCAAAATAAATTTTAACCCTATACATTCTTTTCTTCCCATTCCCTTAACATTAATCTTTCTTTCAAATACACAAGCTAGTGATATTGTGCAGTTAGAAAGGATTAAAATTCCTTTTCTCTTTATTCTTCAACTTAACGTAGCCTATAAGTGATTATAATCCTGGCATCAAACAATAAGAGATCTGAAAAGCAGAAATCAGTAAAACTGTCCAGCTGCAGAGAGAACCCTTAAAAAGCTCTATCCACAATTGTTTTTATTAATGTACTTCTCTAACAGGGCCAGAAAGCTAATATATTCCTCAAAGATATTTTCCATTTACAAACAATTAGGCATTAGGACTAGCCTTGCAGGGTCAAGGAATGATGGATCTCATGCCCAGACTCCAATGAATTCATTTCTGTACTGAAATTTTCTTCACAGACAGGTCTGAGGACAAGGCATGTTTAATGCTCAGCAAATTAAGGATACCTACAGCCATTTGTGCAACCCTTGAAGCAATATGCCTCCCAAATGTTATGGGGCTTACAGTTCCTTGGTGGCTTTAAACACTTTTCTGACTATCCTGGCAAATAAGAAAGCCACCTTTAAGCCATCACTACTAAGTTTATTTTGAAGTCATCGGAAAAGAAACTGGGTAACTACAATAAAAAAAAAACTTAAGAGAAATGGGATTTTAAATTGTTTAATGTATAGAGTATTATTCTAATCAAGAATACTAAAGGCTGTAATGTGTTAAGAAGTCAAATAGATAACCTAGAAAAGAGATCTTCCATAAAGATTGATGGGAATTTTTTGAAGGCATGGCAATAAGAAAAACCAATTTTTTATTATTTGCACTGTATTACAATATTTTTTAATATAGTATAACAAAGCTTTCTGAGGAACTTACACTCTCATTCTACTTTTTCTGCCTTGATTGAAAGCCAAGGTTACTGGGGATTGATATTTATCACATTGCAGTGCCTTTTACTCAAACTCTCACACTGATTGATGAGCTACCTAGTAATCATTTCACCCAACACTATATCTGGTTACTATTTCTGTGCAAATCAACAGTACTCTGTGCCAGTAAACAAAAGCACTGGACTGCTGCTTTGTGGGGCCCTTATCCAGGATGTTGTGAAGACTGTCAAGGCCTGTCTAATCCTTTGATAACTAGAATCTGCTGTGCCTTCAGGTGAGCACCAAGGATACTGCCAGGAGCAGTCTGGACAATACCAATATAGGCAGTCGCAGGTACAACTACTCTTGCAACATCAGCCATTCCATGATTCAAAGTGTTAATGCAGTGAGCTCAGCCTGGCTTGGTTCATTTACCCCAGGTATAAAACTGATTTTGGACAGTGCATAGCAGCTATATGTGATATAGGGTGACTGACTGTAGGGTGCAATTTGATATTAAAGTGCTCCTGAAAAGAAATGCCACCTTGCAGGACTGCCAAACACTTGGCAGTTTCACTGTGTGCAACACATAGTGCCACTGTCCCCAGGTTCCTTTGCAGTGACAGACTGCTGCAAAATCTGAAATGCACCAGGTCATCAGAGACCATCTTAGAGATTTTGAGAAACACTGTTTACCTTCAATTTCCCTGCAGCTTCTAAGATCCATGCTAGGCAAGACACTGGTAACTGGTGTTTGGCCAATGGAAACCCAAATTACGGCTTTGCTGAAGTCATTGGTAGAATTTTGGATTAACCCTGCTGTCATTAAAGTGATAGGACAGCACAGCACAGAAAATATCAATATGTAATTCAGACCGTTATAATTTTGCCAGAATTTTGAAGACTCTGTTACAATAGCAGAAAAGGGTATAAATTCAACCTCTCACATGCTGCCAGTAGAAAGGACATGACAGGAAAAGGTACAGAAAAAGAACAATCCATGCAAAAAAAAAATGCCTTGCCCTTGCACAACGGAATGATGAACATATCTTTTTGCTATGGTGCTACATGGTTATTATAATGGAATTTTATCAACTTTTCTTGACATCTACATTCTAAGCCAGAAATGCCTAAGTAAAGTTATTTTTCCCTTATTTTATCTTTACTAACATTGCATCTGTCATTCATTACAATGACCCAACAGACTTACACCTAAGCATAGAATGCAACAGCAGTTCTTTTTATTACTGAAGGGTAAAAGAGAAGACAGAGACACAAGCCTGTAAAATCAGCATTCAGTAACTGTGTTTCTTACTTTCTTATATTTACTTTCAATGCATTTTCAATGTTGACAGGCCCATTTTTCTTCCTTGCATTGAATGATTAGTATTTATGAAAATGAACATGTAAGATACACATTTTTTTGTATCTGGCCTCATTTGTAAGGAGATGAGATCATTCAATGTAATTAGGGTGATGACAGAGACTGATGGTAAATGATCATACCCAAGGATTATTATAGTTTCTTTTTAGTACTGGCATGCATTATACAGTCAGTTGCATTAGCTTGAAGTTTCTTTGAGAATTATAATAAACAAATATCAGTTATGTGGAGCTCAAAATTGTTCAAATTTTCTTATTTCCAGGAGCAAATACAGGAGAGGAGAGGAGAGGAGAGGAGAGGAGAGGAGAGGATGGCAATCATGTGAAAGGCAGACTATTTCTTCAGGGTTATAAAATGTGATAGCAAAGGTTTGTGGTTTTATGTCACTATAAAGTTTTGTGAGTCCCTTGAGTATATTAATTGGATTTACCAGGGAAAGAAATTTCCAGAGATAAGCTTGACAATCAGATCATAGATTTTCACTAAGCTTTGCAGCCAGAGGTTAGGCTGACAGATATCTAGCTGCTAACTGGACAGCATTTTCAAATCATTGCCAAATAAGCAATATCATGCCAGAAGAGCTGTGAATCAGTAAAAAAAAAATGCAGTTTCCTTACAGCTTCCACTCTATAATATTGGTTATTTCACTGAATTTTATAAACTTCACTCACTCTAACCATCCTTCACACATTGCAGTGTTAGTGTTTGACTGAGGTGGCTGCCTCGAGCACCAAGGGCTGTCTGGATGTCTGCATGGAGTCCAGTTTAGCCTATCACCATGTGTGCACTGTCACTAGGAAGTCTGTGCATACTAACAATCAATTCTTTCCTGATGTGCAGTTTGCTACATACATTGTATGTATGGGATGCTNTTTTCTTTTCTTTTCTTTTCTTTTCTTTTCTTTTCTTTTCTTTTCTTTTCTTTTTTTTTCTTTTTCTTTTCTCTTTTCTTTTCTTTTCTTTTTTTTCTTTTTCTTTTCTCTTTTCTTTTCTTTTCTTTTCTTTTCTTTTCTTTTCTTCTTTTCTTTTCTTTTCTTTTCTTTTTTTCTTTTCTTTTCTTTTCTTTTCTTTTCTTTTCTTTTCTTTTCTTTTCTTTTCTTTTCTTTTTTCTTTTCTTTTCTTTTCTTTTCTTTTCTTTTCTTTTCTTTTCTTTTCTTTTCTTTTCTTTCTTTTCCTTTTCTTCTTTTCTTTCCTTTTCTTTCCTTTTCTTTCCTTTTCTTTCCTTTCCTTTTCTTTCCTTTTCTTTTCTTTTCCTTTTTTTTCTTTTTTTTTTTCTTTTCTTCACTTCTTGCCTATAACTGTTTGTGAAAACATAAGATTATGATTTGTAATTTTAAGATTTTCTTGCAAGCTGACTGCCTCAATTGAAATCTACAGAGATTCCACCATGCCAATTTTACTCATTAAAAGTGCAGGTAAATTTTGAAGAACTTTTTTTAATTGCTGGTCTTGGGAGGGTTCAGATGAAAATTTCATGATGCAGTATTATGACAGCTGTACATAAGAGTAAGCCTTCCACATCCTTGATGACTTGTCCTGTTCAAGAAAAAGTCACAAATATTTGAAGAAAAACCAGCAAGTATATATATACAGAGGTATAATGAGCTTTATTATTGCAAGCTATGTTTTAACCATGTAAATTATGGAAGGCAAACACAGGGAAAGATAGGAGGAAGTGTTACTAGTGCTATACTGTGCATAATAAAATAATGATTTATTTTTGTCAAAAACAGCTTAAGAGAGAACACCTAAGAACTGAAAAGAGCAGAGGGCTTTGTAAGGGTGGGTAGGGAAAAGGGGAAAAAAAGTGATTTATAGCTGAATGCAATATATCAATTTTTTTTTAAATTAATCATTTAATTTTATGTAATTGTGCTCCCAAGTATTGTTGTAATGAAACTGGAACTCTGCTACTTAATCTGAAAACAGATTTCCATTTTTTTTCCCCCTGCATTGTTCATACAGAGAAGAGATTTATCCTGTTCAGCCTTGGTTTTGATCAAAATATTCACAGATATACAATTTACATTTACCTATTCACTTTCAACTTTTACCACATCTTTAAATGTTTAAGCTTTTAACCATGGTAAAATTATACTCTTCTTGTTTACCACCTACCTGTAATTTATATATTAATACAGAATCTTGCACTACTGAATGCAGCAAAATATTTAGAAATATCACACCAAATCCCTGTGATTCCTGTGATTCTACCTTCAGTTATCTGGTTGTTGTAGCTGTGCTTGATTTTCAGTGCAGGAAGTACTTTACTGCAGGCTGCCTAATAAGGAAATCTTCTTGCTTAGGCTACAGGAGGAAATAGACTTGCTGGTTCTTGTCCTGCTGGGGCACTTCAACCACTCTGACATCCACTGGGAAAGTAGCACAGCAAGCTGTAGGCAATCCAGGAGACTCCTGGAATGCATGGAGGAAAACTTCTTGAGCCAGGTAATAGCCCTAGTAGAGAGGATGTGATACTGGAGCTGCTGGTCACCAAGGCAAGGGAGTGAGCCAGGGACATCAAGACTGGAGGCAGCCTGGGTTGCAGTGACCATGCACTGCTGGAGTTTGCAGTCCTGAGGGATATGGGTCAGGAAGGTGGCAAAGTTAGGCTCCTGAACTTTAGGAAAGCAGACTTCCAGCTCTTCAGAGAGATGGTCAGTGGGCTCTCCTGGGAGACTGCCCAGAGGAACAAGGGAGTGGAACAGAGCTGGCAGATCTCTGAGGAAATTTTCCATAGGGCAGAAGAGCTGGCAATCCCCAGGAACAAGAAATTGTGCAAGGAAGGCAAGAGACCAGCATGTCTGAGTAGGGAACTGCTTGTCAAACAAAAACAGAAAGAAGCAAATGCACCAATATTTGAAGCTGTGACTGGTGACCTGCCAATGATGTAGAGATAAAGTTTGGTTGTGAAGGGGGTGAAAGACCAAAATGTACCTGGAATTGAAACCAGTAAGGAGCACAAAGAAGAATGTCTTCTGTAGGTACGTTAATCAGAAAAGACAAAGAAGCTGTACATCCTTTATAAACAATGCTGGAAAACTGGTAACAATAGATGATGAGATGTCTGAGGAACTCAACTTTTATGACTCAGTCTTCAACAGCAGCCTCTCTTCTCACACCTCTTAGGTCGATGGACAGCAGGATGGGCACTGGGGGAAACAATTCTCTTCCACTGTAACTAGAGATCAGATTCATGACCACCTGAGGAACCTGAATGTGCGTAAGACTATGGGACCTGGTGAAATGCATTGGGAGCCAATGAACTTTGATCTGAGTAAGATGAATGGGGACAGACTCTTTAGTAGGACCTGTAACAATAGGACATAGGATACTGATTTTAAATGAAAAAGGATTAGACTAGATACAAGAAAGACATTTTTTATGATAAGGGTGGTGAGGCACTGGAATAGGTTGCCCTGGAAACATTCAAGTAGAGTTGAATGGGGCTCTGAGGCATCTGATCTGGTTGTAGATGTTCCCTGCTTATTGCAGGGGCCTTGAACAAGATGACTTTAAAGCATACTTCAAACCCAAACTATTCTATGACCTATGATTATCATAATGGTGATAGAAAATACAGGTAGTAATATTACATCAAATCTTAAAATACAGTAAATATAAAGAAGTAAATAAAGGGCTTTTTAATTAATTGAAGATATATTCTGAAGTACACTGAATTCAGAATAAACCTACTTCAGACTGTGTGTTTTGCCTAAATGCTACCATATAACATGATAAGTAATGTGTTCAGATGTCACCTTTGAAAGCGCTAGGCAGCTCTGCTATCTGTATGTTCTTTCAGATTTTTTTTTGTGATTCAGAATACCACATAGAACTAATTCTTATGACCCACTCAAGAGTCACCTTTGGCTGTCATTTTGTCGTTATTTTGCTAAACAGGATTTTGTTTCCTAATTAAAATTCAAGACAAAATGTTTCATTTTCTTGTGTGGAATATATAATTTTATTCCATTGATTAAATCTAAATTCAAAAATGGTTTTCAACTATCAAGGTTTGAACAACATTTCAGAGCTGCTGTATAGAAACTGGTTCAGTTTCATGAAGCTGTGTTTTCTGATCAAAAATGGTTTCAAAAGAATTCTTTATTGGTACAACTACATAATGCACTTTAGGCCTGGCCTCATTCTTTTCTTGTTTAGAATTTATTTTGATCTTGCAAATTATTTGTAGCTTTATGGCACACAAACAGAACAAGAGTACAGTATATTCTTTGTTGTGGAATCTATGCAGTCCAGAGAATCCCATAGAATCACAGAATCACAAGGTTGGAAGAGACCTTCAAGATCATTGAGTCCAACCCATGCCCTAACATCTCAACTAAACCATGGCACCTAGTGCCACATCCAATCTTTTTTAAACATGTGATTTGAAGAAAGGCTGGAGATTAGGAATGGTCTTCATAGCAAAAATAAGCCAATGTAAAGGGAAAGAAACCACTGTAATTTATAATAGTATTCTGATTACAGCAGGGATTAAGTGTTTTGTGCTAAATTTTAATGAAATTAGTTTACATATCCCTTTCATTTGTTTGGGTAATACTAATTTTACTAACATTATGAGTAGTATCTACTATGAACAAATATTAGCTTCAAAAGCTGTAGTTATCAACATTTACCAGAACCAAGATTTTACCACAATGTTTTCATACTTCCATAATATTTTGTTTTTCTGTAATCAAGTCTGTGATGGAATGACTTTTCATTTTTATTAAAAAGCAACGTTATATATGGTAAAAAAAAAAGGCTTTAAAATTATTTTTCATCTATATCCAAATGTATCTTTAACTCATATTTTAATTCCTTTAATACATTAAAGACCGTCTATTCAGCTAAATTGTTATTCAGTTTATTCAAGTGCATGATAAACAGTAAAGACTAAGGCTGATTCTCCATTTGAAATATTCAATCACATATCTATTATCTTATAATCTTAAATCATCTTCTACTTTTAAATAATCTAAAATTTTCAATCTACTGAAAATAAACATGTCAGTCAAATTAGTAAATAAGTACAGTAAACATCCACTGTTTTCACTGTGCATTTTTGGGTGAATAGCCTTGCCATCTCGTATGCTTTTATCTGCATCAGCTCTGAATTTAGATTGCTAATTCTCTAGGGCAGATTTCATATATTTTTAATCAAACTATATTAATAATATTTAATCAAACAATATAAAATATTAGAAGACTGGTCTAATGCAATGCACAGAAAAGTGATTCCCTCTGGTGAAACAAAACAGTTTTATCTTTCTTAAGAACTAAATCTCTTAATCTTGATTTTGAACCCAAGATGCTGAGGTTAAAATACAACCTAAAGCAACTAAATACTACAAACCAGATCATTTTTGTTGATTTTACAGGTCTTTTTCTTAATTTTACATGATTCATCAAGCCATTGAGTACAAATTTGATATAGGTATGCAGAGATACTGAGAACAAGCAAAGTTATTTAATTTCAAACCATCACCAGGTTGCCCATATGGATATAAAATATTTGCTATAAAATATGAACATGTAATTCATAATGGTTGTGATGACACTGATTGTTAAACTCATATATTTTGCATGGGTTGTTGAGAAAGTGAATTTGTGTACATTTGTGCAGCAGAAAGAAGAGTGAAGGCTGTAAGAAATGTTCTTGAATTGCATCTGTAACCTGGATCACTGTGTCAATGTGGGATATTAGTGAGCAGCTTTTTCCTATATTCTGTTTGCAGTGCAGTAATGAGGAAATAAAATTGTAGAGAATTAGGACTGAAAAAACTTGATAGGAAGAAAGTAAAACAGTATCAGTCCTACTTACATTAGGGAAGAAAATTATTAGAAATAAAATAGCTAATATGTTAAAAGATCATCCAAGACTGTATTACATAATTACAAAATTAATAGATAATAAATTCTCTATTATTAATACAAATATATGAACTTTTAGATTAAATCAGGTATGGGTTGCTGAGAGGTTTTTTTACTCTGAAAAAAAGAACCTATGACCTGAAGGGAAAATTAGAAAATTATCTTCTAATAAGAAAATTTTGAGGTGTACAGGAACAAATCGGATTTCAGAAACATTTGATTTTTGGTTGGTTGGTTTTATTGAATGAAATATAATATGTGTTGAATACATTTATTTAGCTATTATAAATACTATTCTTTATTTCATATACTGAAGAGGTTTTTCAGAATTCTAGTTTTATTAAATGTTGATTGATAACATATGATCCAGATATCTTCCACCAAACCATCAGTTTACTATCCAAAGTTTATCGTGCCAGAGCATGATCCGGTCTCTACAGACAATATTGTCTCTTGCATTTTATCACTTACAGCATTTCTCACTTTCATGAAATGTGAGGACTGTAAGCACAACCAATCCAACAGATGTTCAACATTTCAAGCTTTCCCTGAAATAAAGTGCTCATTCTGATGGCTTGAGGGCAGACAGTGTTTTCCAATCTAACACTCTTTCAGAATGTAAATGATTAGCTGAATGTTGTTGCATTCTAATTCTTATGATGTGTTTCCACGTTGTTCAGATTTTTTCCAAAATGTTCAAACCATCTATTAGGAGTTCAAGACTTTATGTTTTCTCAAAAGTTATAAAGCTGCAAAGACATTTTCTATATCTATTTAAAGATGATGCAAAGATAATATAAATGCATCTCTAATACTTGAGATTTTCATTTATTTATGTTGATGTATTATAAGAAATATCCTTTTAGTGTTTTCTACTCTATGGCAAAATAAGCATATCTATGTGTTATGTTCTAAAATACATTATTTAATTCAATATTCATTTCAAAACATACCATATATTGTTAGATACAGCAATCTCTGCTCTCCTGAATGACACACAGTGACATACCCGTTATTTACACAACTAGATACAATTTTGGGAAAGATAGTCTGTGATGTGATACAAAGTATTTAACAACTGAGAAGCTAGGCTCTAATTTCATCCTGAAATGAGCAAAACAGTCTACCAGAGCTTCAGAAATCAGATCACAGAAAAGTTTTGATCAAACATTTTTCTTTGAATCTATGTTACTATGGATACCTGGTTACTAAGGTTACAACCAGATCTGTAAAAAAAATAAAAGATCATGACAGATGTCATAACTCAGAATCACAGTAGGAGTCTATAGTTCTTTGATTTGAACAATGATTTTCCTTCTTCAATTACCACTTCAGCCTTCTACTTTTTGTAGTGGTTACTCTAGCTTTTAAAAAGAGAATAAATTAACAAGGATGCATTTAAATGTATTATCTAACATTGCCATTTATGATAATGAATTCAAACTCTAAAGAAAATTGGACAGTCAAAAAAGCATGCAGTTCTTGATAGAGCATGGCAATAAAGAAAAATACTTAGTGTCAAGACCAATTAGAAGCCACAGACACAAGGAAAACAACTTTAGTCTGTTGTTTAATTCTGAAAAATCCATTTTCCATCCTTTACTCTTAAGATTTACAAAACTTTGCAGTAGGTGTGTATGCTAAGGTTTGCTAAGAACTGCAAGTCATTGCTGAAAATGGAATACCTCAGAAGTGTATCGTACCTGTACAGAATAGTGTTTTACTCCACCCAGTAGTACTGTGAAGAAGTCAAAACATGTGCAAGCACTGGAACCAGGCATGACCATAGATATGGGACTATTTCTGTCATCTTTCTTCAGAGATTTTATAGGGAACATGTTTTAAAATCTAGCCAGTTACCTGTATGTCTCACCTTTTGAAATGTCCAAAGAAATTCCTTGCACAGACTTGCCCAATAAAGACCCAATCTCATTATCCAAAAATGCCTTTTGTCTCCAGGCAGTTTTTACGATGCTTAGGGCCCACTGGCAGAAGGACAAGAGTGACTAAATTCTAGAGCTGTTAGATATTAGGTATTAACTTTGTTAGAAATGAAGCTACAGGACAACAGAAGGGCTCTGCTGCTAGTCCTACACCCACTTGTAAAATAGTTTGAGAAAAATCCTATGTGCCTCCAATCCCCTAAAGTCTCTAGGGTTAGCCAGTAGTTTTATTACTGTGCAGGCAAGGAATTGTGTGCATGGGCATCCATATACCTGTATCTTTTACTGTTGATGTTTTTAATATTTAATAGGAAAGTTCCTTTTTTGAACCGTGGTCTCTTGCAAAGCTAAAGATGTGTGTTCACAAATGCATAGGGACAAAGCCCTGACAGGTTTTATAACATAAAGAGAAGAAAAGGAAGGTTGTTCTCATTCAAGATAATTTGACAAATTTTTCATGACTTAGTAGAAAGAAAAGGTAAAAATAATAAAGGAAACACTTTAAAACTAGGAGTTTGGTCAGCTACCCAAACTGTGAGGCAAATAATCCATATTTAAAAATGTTCTAATTTGAAATATAACAGTTCAAACTGTTCATTTTTAGAAGTCCTTTATAAAGTCTCAGCAAGTGTAAGGTCAATTTATTAAAGTGAGTTGGAATTTATTAAATACTCTTAATCATAATTAAGCCTTAAATGACATGTGAAATCAATGCAATTGGTAAAAAACATGATAAATTGCTGTATAACAAAGCTCAGATATTTAAATATTGGTAGCCCACAGTTTTATGGAACACTAATGGCTAATCACTTGGGAAAAATAAGTGTAATGTAGACTTGCTAGTGAGTATAAAGACAAAAAATAAAAAGAGAACAGAAATTAAGTACATTACCATATCCTACTAATGGAAAAAAAACCCTGAATATTGAAATCTCTGAAAGAGAAATTATCAAGGAAAGAGTAAATTTAAAACTTAAAAAATCCATAGCAACTAAGCTTTAATGGGAATATTTCAGAATTTTAGTCTGAGCATTTGCTCCTGCTCAATACCTTGCTCAGCTCTGAAATAAAAATCAGTCTATTTCAGACAAGAAGTGATTTTAAAANTTGGGCAGCTGTATCTGCCTCCAAATTATATCTGTGGAGAACAGCTTCTCTGGTGACTGTGACAACACAGACAAGTACCTCAGATGTAGATATCTGTGTTGTAAACACCTTAAGTTTGGTGACATCAGCCTCTCAGGCTCTCTTCTGCTAGCTTTTATTTAATTTCACTTATTTTTTCACTTATGAAAAATAAATGCAGGTTAAGGTATCTAGTTGTGAGGAAGAGAGAAAGTTTCTGCTTATGGAAAGAAATTTGGTTTCCACATATAAGTCCTGTGCAGACAGTTTGACCAGACATTCAGATTCAGAGATTATGCAAAATATAGAATATTTTGCTTTGTGTTCAAGTAGATTTTAAGATTTTGATGAAAGAGTAAAAAATTAATATAATTATCCAAAGACCATTAAGTGATTTACCTTTTGATGATTTGTACATATACATACAAAGATTTTAACACATTTTCCATTTAGAACGCTACATTGGCATTTCATATTAAAATTGTATATATTTTTGTAATTTACCTGCAGCAAAACCAGCACTAAAAAAATACCAATTTGTCTCCTTCAGCAAGGAATTTGAACTTCTGCAATGTGATTGAAAACAGACTACTTCAGGAAGACGTGTACAAGCAGAATGACTTTATCAATTACCACACTTCCTCTTAGGAACAAAATCAAGTGAGTTTTAAGCAGTCCCTTCTTAGTACAAGGGGCTTATCTCCAATGACCTTTCAGTAAAATAAGTATTTTTCAGCAAATTCATTTCCCACTTGTAAAACACAGTAAACTTCTATTAAAATATTCTGTGGAAATTGTCTAGGAAGCATTATTAGGGAGATTCAGAGGGCGCTTTCAGTAATACACGAACTACCAAGCTATAAGAATACTCTGAGAACCATATTTACTGCACTGAATGCCCAAAATATCAAATTTTGGATAAATATAAAAATAAAGCTGTATAAAAGATTTTAAGTTAGTACTACAGAGATTAATGAAGTAGTTTGGAGGCATCCAGTGTATTGTCTTGCTTAAGATCTTTTACACTGAAGTCATAATATTAAAATCCTGTTTTTATTACTCAGATGCTAACTCTACAGTAATACTTGAGGGAAAAGGAAAAAAATAATTGAAGGAATTTGGACTGTCAGAGTTATTTACTCATATGCCCCTCCTGTGCCACCATATCTTTTGTTTTCTGCCAGTTAGCCTCACATTAAACTTTTGTAATTTTTCTCTTAATAGCACGGCAGGATAGGAGCAAAGTCGGGTAGTTTGCAGGGAAACTAATATATATCATTAGTGAGACTGGGTTTTGAGTATTTTTCCAGTGTTGACCAAATTTGACAGGGGAATCAACAAGCAGGAAAAAAAAACTTATAATTTCAGACATCAGTTCCTGTCCAGAGGGGATATAAAATTGCCAGAGTAAATATTGAGCCTGGCTTTGAGCTTAATAGCTGAGGAAAATGAAAGTAGAATAATCCATACTCTTAGAGATTGTAGGGCTGATAAACAACATACAGCACTGCACAAAAAAATCTGTGCTTATGTGTTTGGATTGTCATTTAAAGCTGCACTGAATGGTCAAAACAATGCTTTATGTACCTAGAAAAATAGGGGGAAGACGTGAATTGGTAAAGGATAACGGTAAAATGCTTCCATCTTTTCCCATGTTGAAATGCAAACGGCTATTTTCCCCCTTAAAGTACCAATACAATATGTCAGAAACCTAGACTGTAATTACACTATCCCTATAATTGAATATTTGAGTAGAACCTTAGGTGATATGAAGGGTAATACAATAGGAATCAAATTCTTTTGTATTCAAAGGTTGCACTGTTCCACCTTGATGTTATAGCAATTATTTTGGGCCTGGCCCTGATATTTTAATTCTCACAGATTCATTAAAAGTGGACAAAATTATATGGATATGGTAATAGATATCAGATACCCATTTAAGTTTTGCTTTGAGGGAGAGATTGATTTTATTCTTCATTTCTGTTTTATTCAGTCTGGTGGTCACTGATCTCCACAAAAGGTAATTAGTGGTTTATAAATAGATTGTGAAAATTAACTTAAACAGTGTATTTCAAATTATCAAGTGATGATTATCATGAATATGCCGCTAACACAGAAAAGGGTGAGGAGCTCAACTATTTTGACACTCTTGATTAAATTAATGTTTCAGACTTCGGCAATTACAGCATTTCCCTTTGCCAAACGTATCCTAATGTGATTTAACAAACTTTAATTACAGATGTAGTTTACTGTGCTCCCTAAAATATTACCATCCACAAATTATAAAACTCTGAAATTTGCCGAATATCTTAGTGATGCTTGGATAATGTGACCTACTTTCTTCTTATCAGAGGCTGTCGTGATGTTAAATGTGCCCTTAAACACAAGTAAATTCTTAATATTTAACATTTATCAAGAAATATCCTTGCAGTAATGAAAACTAGTTTTGTTTTAAAATAATAATAATCGTACAAATATATCATGATTCAAAGCCAAGCATAAAGGACAAGTACAAATTTTATAATCAAAACAAGGAATAAGCCTTTTACTTGACATTGATAAGACAGTACCCAATTGCATGAGAGAAGCAGAGCTAATGTTAAAATTTTCCACATTCGCTAAATCCCAAGAAATCTCAAGAAATAATAACAATATCAAAAGTTGATTCTGCTGTATGGATTTGAACTACTACAGAGGGTCATCTGCATGGCCTTTAGGTAGTGTATTCATGTGTATGGACTATCTCCTTAACATTCTACCTGAACTGAGATATAAGATCTATACCTATAAATCCAGTAATCTGGCATTTTCTCTCTCTCTTACTATTTATTCTGTTTGAAGGTAAATATTATCACTTTAAAATGGTAAGTTTCTGCTAAGTGAGGCAATAGAATCCATTGTTAAGTTAGGCATTCTGATGCTGTATGACAAAGTTTCTAAACTTTAGGGAGGCAAATATATATACACACACACTAAGAAATAAACGCTGAAATCAATGCATATAGATTAAATGGATGTCAAATTTCTATTTTCCAGGACTAAAAGCCTCAGCAATGAAAAAAGATCTGAGAAAAGCATGGCAGTTACAGAGGGAAAGGTCAATATTTTACAAAACAAATTTTGAACACAACTAAACACAATAAATACATTAAACACTATTAAACCTATTAATTCCAATTAGACCAATTAATTCCAATAAAATTAAACTATACCAAAGTGACAAACTGAACTTTGCCCTGTATCAAAGTGGTCTGAAACACAACAGTACCATTTAAAAATGCAGGAACTTTGCTAAGTGTTTGGAAATATAACTTAGTCTGAAACGTTGTATGTTATTTCTTTCTTATCTTAGAATTAATAAGTAATAGTAAATAACCTTATAATTAGTTATATAACCATTAACTGACCATAATTGATTATTTACTCACAAGTCAGACTTGAAGACTGGTTAAAAGCACATTGACTCCATATATTCCATATAAAATGAAATTCAGATGGAGAAAACCCTAGCACCCAGCTCAAATTTGTAGAGGCAAACACTAATAAGTTTCAAACATATGAAGATTTCCAGTGCCATTTTAATTTCTTCTTAAGTATGTGCATATTAACTTGCAATCTTCTTTTATACTGTTACCATAACTTTTGTCATAAATTCTGCCCCTTCTGCATGAGGTAATATACATCCCAAAAAGCTTTCCCCTTTTAATTCTTGGGAGCAGCTCCTAGACCACAGTACATAAACTCCAAGGCTAAATAATGAAAAGAGAAAAAAATAATAATGTTTCTGAGAGTTATTTAAACTGAAAAAACAAAATAACAATTGTTTCTCCAAGCTTCACATTCAGGGAAATACGCAACAGAGAAACAAACACACACAGTGGAAGAAGAATCAGCAAGATGGGCCCAGGTAAATTCTTTGTAAATCTTGAGGAAGACTATAGGGAAAAACTGACAGTTACTAGGAAAATTAAAAGTATCTCAACATAAAAGGAAAGCAAATAAATGGATTTCTAACTCATAAACTTCTGTAAAAGAGAATCAACTAGTTATGTCACTTGAGTGGATCAGGTGGTTTTGTAAATAGCCTTTGCTGAGTTAATGTAGAGAGAATATTTCCTCCCTCAACTAGCCAAGACCAGCACAGGGAGAATTCAGTCTAGAATGGAGTACTAAAGCTAGAAAAAAAATCCAAACCAAACCAAACCAAACCAAACCAAACCAAAACAAAACAAAACAAAACAAATGAAGAATCCACAAACAAACAAACAAACAAAAATAAAAACAGTAAGAGAATGAAATTTGAAGACAGAAATAAGCAACAGACTTGAATTGATGTCTATCCAATCATTCCTACCTGAGAACTGGCAATGTCTGAGGTGTCCAGAAAGTCAATGGTGAGCATATAGAGACAGGTAATGGGAGTCACATTGCATGACATAGAAATTCTAACCTTTATAAAACTGGTGATGGCTTCTTGAAAAACATTTGTTTACCCTTTATCTTTTAAAGTTTTAGATGGCTTCAATTCAACAATTTACATTTGCAATCAATTCTTTCTGCCCTCCTTTTTGTTTTAGGGGGTACATTAATAGTATTCAGGGCACTAATTTCTGTAGAAGAAAAATCTACTTTTAAAAATAGCAGGCAGAATTTCCTGCTGGAAGTGCAATTCAAAGAAGTAAAATATCACAATCCATTTTCTTACTTAACCCTGAGGTACAAAGTTGATTTAACGTTAAATTTATAAATGCATTTTGCATAATGCTTGGCATGCAAAATACAAATGCCAATGCCAATGGCATCACAACGGTAAACACCATTAAATTACTCCTATTTTTTAAAATTGTACACCCTCCAAGGTTATATATTTTTGTTTGTTTTCTACCAAAATTTAAATTCAGCATAAAAAACGTGTTTCTTCATCTATTTATAATCAGAATTGGTTTTATTTCATGGTATTTAAACAATTCTACTGGCTCTTGAGCCCCAGAACTAAAAGTACAACATGAATATTAATAAATGTATCTAGAAAATCAATATTAATACAAGTTATTCCACAAAGACTCTGACATAAATCTGTTACATTATTAGATTATATGAAGTTATTTTACCTGAGGCATAATGAGATACCAACTCAAATTAATAGCATAGCAATAGATACTTTGCTACCTATAAAAAGAAATTAAATACAATCCCCACATATCCTGTAAATTGAGAATATAGGACTGATTAAGAGATAAATGTTTATTTCATTCTTTTTGACAAAGTATGTGCAGGTTACGAAAGAAAATAAAATCATCCTTCCCTCACATTTGATGTGTATAAGCCCCATCTCTCTGACACAAAAGTCCAAGTGAGTCCACAAATAAAGCTTGTCGACTTGCATCCCACTCATGTCAAGAGAGTGTGGATATCAGTATACCCACATATTCAAGATGATCAAGATGATTCAAAATACTTTAAGAATAGGACTAAAAAGAATTCTTTAAAACTTTTTGATAGTGCTTTCAAAATGGGGGTACATTTCCACCACAACTGGTTATGGTCTGTAAAATATTTCTTACATAAATACGTTCATGTGCCATAATATCTTCACACAACATGAATACTTAGCACACAAAACACATTCTGCTTCTTTCTGTCTTGAGGAAGTTGTTCCAGTAATCATTTAACCTGGCAGCTAAATGAAAATGTACTGATTTACGTATTTATGTTCACTTAGTCCATTTTCTTGTTAGCTACATACTCAGAAAATGTTACATTTTTATATTTCTAAACAAAAACACTAAAAAATCCTTGAGCAGATAATTAATCATTTTAGGATGTTTGTGTAAATATAGTTAGTTTTTTATCTTCAGTCTGCAAATAATATATATTATCCGAGAAAATATGGACAAAATAAATAATTTTTTAAAAACCCTTTCAGCATGTTCCAGGTTTTCAGCAATATTGATGCAAAGACTGCTGTGTTAATGCACAGCATCCTCTTTTGAATAACAAATTTATCATGTATCATGAGCAGTTTCATAGCACTTCCAGCAGGTACATCCTGAGCTCAAATGTCTGAGCATATCTCTAAAATTAGTTTCATAGATACCCTACAGCGCACAAAAATGCTGGAGAAGAGGACATGTTCTTCAGGATTTAAAATACCAAACTCTGAAAGTTGCAGAAAAAAAAGCAGGATTTCACATTTTGGTTTGCTAGAGGAAAATACTATCACTTCTGCATTTTCATTTTGGTGGAGTTTAAAGTGCTCATTGCTTGTAAAATGAAGCAGCAACATGAACAACATTTTGATGAATGTCACAGAATTCATTAACTTGGAGTGAACCTCTAGAGGTCCTCTGCTCCAGCATGTCACCCGAAGTAATGCCAGAACAGGTCACGTTGTGCCAGGCCTTCTATGGTAAAACATACAGTGTGTCCCAGGAAGAGCTTCCATGATCCCTCCAGATAGCTTTGTCCACTGTTTGACTATCCAGATTGTAAAATTTTTATTAATAAAATCATGCCAGAATTGTAGTAAAAAATAGTAAATTAAAAACTCAATGCTTTTAATTTAATAAAGCACCTATGAAATTACACTGTAATTTCTTTCTAAATTAAAAAAATTGTAATCCAAAGTAAAATTATTAATACAGTATAAAATCAGTTCTTTCAGAATTTTTAAATTTCTGTGTTAATAGTTCCTGTATGAAACCTCACAGTCTTTCTTCATAGTTTTCAGGATCAACATAAGTACAAAACTTAGCAATATTAAACATAGAACAGAGACTTGGCCTTTAGCATTTGACATTTAAGGATTTGAAACCAATACTGAAACAAATGAAAGGCATGCAAATTACAGTTGGTTGATAAGAATAATGATAATCTGGAATTTCTGACTTAGACTTCTATCACATTTAAAGTTCAGACTTAAATGTTGTAGGCAATTTTAAATCTTTGAAGTTTATCTCTTGAACAAAACAAGAACTTCAACCCAATGGTTGTCACTGCAGCCTTTTTTATTATAACTTCAAAATTTTCCATTTAATGTGTTCTTTGCCAGTTGATTTTTTTAGCATTTAACTTTTCCCTATAAAATTATAAAACCACTACCACAATTAAAACAGATTAAGCAAGCATATGTTAATTTACAGTATTAGGGAAAAGCAAATTAACAGGATTAGATTACTGTGACATGTATTTGAACTACAATTCTGGTGAGAGATCAGTAATCTTTAATCAGTCAGTGAAATTGTAACAATGCTGCTGAATTGAAAAACTTCACCAATCTTACTGACATGAAATCAAACTCTATCTTATTATTTCACGAAGTCCATAATCAGTTCCCTTTTTTGATTAAAATGTCCAGCAATCACTGCTTCAATTTTTAATTCTTTGCATTTATTTCTGACTGCATATAGGATTGACAATATTTAATATTGTCACTATTATCTTCAGATGGACCTGTTTCTGGGACCTATAAGAACCACTACCTAGACACTCTCAGATGAATTTGCAGCTATAGGGAGTTTCCACAGTAGCCAACAATCTGCATGAAGCTAAATCCACTCTGCTGCTTAACAGGTATCATGATAGATCTAATGTCACAACACAGAGGAATGTGATGTGGACGAGGTATTGTGTGGATTAGAATTTCAAAAAATCTTATCCTCTGCTCTCACATTCTTTCTCTGCATAAATCATTTGACCTGTCAGTCTGCATATTCTCAACTCCTAAGCAATTATAATTGCTCCTGAAATGTCTGCCAGTTTCACATACCTCAATTACTTTGAAAATTCACTCTCTTCTGTCTCACCTCTGTCTACCTTTAAGATTAAGCAATTATGCTAAACCTGAGTGCATGGGTTTACAGCTCTTTAAGGTTTTGTAAAGAATTGTTACAAACCTTCAATAACACTCAAAATTATTTTATGCTAACACAAGATAAATATATTTATTAATTAAATTTTTCTAAATGTCTTTTACTCTTCACAGAATGAAGTGCAAAGAGAATTTATAGGTTTCCTAGAGGAAATATATGAAAGCTTGGAGTAATTTCAAACTTTTCAAAAATGCTAACTAGCTTCATGGTGTCTTACATTTCCTGTTTACACTGCATATAAAGCTATAGTGTTATAAAAGCAAAACAATAATAAACTGTATAACACTCCTCAAAAATTTTAAATTCTCCTACAGAAGTTATAGGAAACAGTTCAAATTTTGGACTAGAGTGTTTACAGTATTGTACTTACCTATGGAAAAATTCACTGATGACTCAATGGAAACAAAAAAGTGTTCACTAACAGGACTCCTATTTATCCAAGGAAAATTTTGGCACAGATAAGTGACTATTTGAAAACTATGTTCTTCTGAAAATGTCTGCAAGTTTCACATACCTCAAATACTTTTAAAATGCACTCTCTTCTGCCTCACCTCTGTCTACCTTTAAGACTAAGTTATGCAAAAATAAAAAAAAAACCGTAAAAACACTAACATGTTGTAGGGTTCTGTTTTTTGTTTTTGTTTTGTTTTTAAATTATCCCAAAAAAAAGAATTAAATAGCTAAATTCTCTATGTACATAAAAAAAAATCCATAAATACATATGAAGACTTAAACATCTTTATTGCATATGATGGAAAGATTTGGGCTTCATTGAAGCACAGAATTGTATTATTTTTCCTCTGGCTTAGTTAATATTTCAGGACCATCATTTCCAGCAAAATAAAGCAATACCCTCAAGACTTCATGAAACATTGATCTATAACAGTAAATGAAACAAAACAGTGAGTTAATATCATTACATGTTCTAGAGTAAAGAAACTGATGCTATCAGAAAGAATTTGCAAATTGAGAAACATTTTGCATACAGGCACTGAAATTTCCAAATCAGTGATGTTGAGTTATAATACTATTGTTGAGTAATTCTGTTTGCATAATAAATCTGTTCAACCACCAGCTGTTGGAACAATGTGAAATTTAATCAAAAAAAGATCACAATAATAAATTTAGGTAATAAATCAAAAAACAGGCACCTGGTGTCCTATCTGTCTGCATTGGCCTTACACACAGTTATAACCATATTGTTTAGTCATGGCTACTGCTGATTCTTGACAGAATGCATAACTAAATCTTCTGAACAGAAGAATATTGCTTGAAATATTTGCAGAAAAAATTGATTGCATTATGATTTGAATAATTTAAATGTAGAAATATTTCAACAGAATTGAACTTTTTGATTCTCAAAGGGTCATTCCCTTTCAAAAAGGGAACTATTTAAAATAAATTATATTCAAATTAAAATTTGCATTTATTTAGAGCATATGTCTAAAAATGTGTTACATTTACAAAGGACCATTTGCATTTTCATCAAAGAAAGTTGTTGATTCAAGTTACACACAGATTTTTGCAGTTTCTATAAATATGTGATTGCTGTTCATATCACAAATAAACTCCTTAAAGGAAACATTCCATGCATACCTCGACTTTGGTGTGGCATATCTTTCAAACTGCAACCATCAGAAGCATTTACTGAAATTGATATTTCAAAAGTTTTATGACACCAAATCATTTAATCACCAACTCAACAAGGGATTTTGAATTGATCTGATACTTATCAATGCTATATAAATGTGCACATTAAAAAGAAGTGGTGCTCAGTCAGTAAGATTTGTTCAGAGCATGGCAAATATTTCACTCTCAGGATCTCAAGACATGACTTTTGTAAAGATTTTGTGGTAACTGGCAGAATCAGAGTGACAGACAGACAGAAAGAAAGAAAAATATATATTTATCATTGTATTCATAATATAAAATTGATAGCAAAATGAAACAGATAAACCTTATGAGATTCTCATTCATTTACTCATCTTTTCATAACATTTCATGAGAAAGCATAATTATTTTCTATGATGCAGATAGTATTTATTTTCTTCAATCAATCCACTATTGCATTTTCTCAGAAAAATGTATTTAAGGTATGAAACAAATATCAAGTGATGAAATCTACACTGTTGTTTATAGAAAGGCAATACATTTAATAAAATATGTATGTATGGCTTCCTCTCAATCTGCAAATATTACACAAAAGATGTGTAAGAACTGACAGACATCAGAAGAAATAATAAAATTTTGTTCCTGAAAGTAACACAAATACAATTACTTTGAAAATACAGCAAAATTATTTCCTTGCAGGGGGATGCAGTCAGCACATGGCATAAGAATAATCAGATTCGAGTATGTTCTTTACATAAGATACCATTTATTGCCCAGCTCTTCTTCTAAAAGCCTCAAAAAGTTTTTTACGTAACTTTTCACTTCCTTAATTTAGATCTTTGTCTTGGTCCTAATCCGTCTTATATTTCTTTCCTTGAATAATATTTTTTGTATGTTTCTACTACAATAGTTTTTTATCAAGGTTTTAAGGCTTTTAAAAAGGTAAATATAGCATCTCTGCATTTTGATTCATTCTTGTATGATACTTACAATTCCATCATGTAACTTTGGCTGAGGAAAAAAGGCCAAACATTAGTAACATTTAGCTGTTAAAACAAACCTAAAGAAAGTATCTACCACTTCCATAAAAGCAAGTTAGAGTTGCTTAAAGTACAGGTCCTTCTTGCATGGCTTGTTCTTCAGTCTGATAAGTCTAATAAGCATAATCACCAATTGGTCATCATTAATTCATAATTGCCTGTCATAACAAGACTTCCCTTCCTTCTCTTGATCTAGTCTTTATGCAGATATTTCTCCAAAGTAACTGGCATCAGAAACCCGCAAGACTGAAAAAAAGACAGAAAAGTCTATTAAGTTTATCAATCAGGGATTTCTACTACTTCATACACAAATTTCATTATCAAGTGAGAGGTTGAAGAAAGGTATGTCCAATTAGGGCATAAACAACAATTTTTTCTTATCATGGTTTAATCCCAGCTGGCAACTAAATACCACACAGCTGCTCACACACCATGCTGCCTCTGGTGGGGAGGAGAAAGTAAAGCCCATTGGTTGTGCTAGAACACTTCAATAACTGAAACAAAATAAAATATAGCAATAATTGTAAAAGGTGAGGAAAAAACCAAGAGAAATAAGTGATGCACAATACAACTTTAAACCATCCCCTGACCAATGCCCAGCCCATCCCCCAGCAGCCATCTGCCCCTCCCAATCAATTGCTTCTCTCTCTCCACTCGAAATTTATATATTAGTCATTATATTCTGTGGTATAGAATATGCTTTTGGGACAGTTGTCCTGGCTGTGCTCCCTCCCAGCTTTTTGTGCATCTGCTCACTGGCAGACTGGGAAACCGGAAAGTTTTTGACTAACAATAAGCACTCACCAAAACATCAGTGTGTTATCAACATTATTCTCATACTGAAATCAAAATACAGAGCTTTACCAGCTACTAAGAAGAAAAGCAACTCTAACACATCCAAAGCCAGGAGTTCAGGAAACCATTTCCAATTTTTGTTGACTAGTGCTGAAATGATGCACTTGGTTCTGAACATATATCAGATTTCCTAGAAGACATGCCACTCCCTACTATCAAACTGATATTTTTTTGCTGGCATTTTTAAGATAGTGTTGATCCTTGAGAGCAGCAGCTGCAAAATGAAGACATTAAGTGATTCAGGTGAAACCACTCTTAATGAGCCATCAAAGAATGTGCTAGTAATTCATATTATGTTCTCAGAGTATGTGCACTTCCTTTTAGCATCCCCATGCACTTGTTCTGTCATCATCTCTATTTATGGACTTATTCGGAAAGTTTTGCTTCTGCTGCTCATCTCCCTTGGTCTTCCTCTTCCTTTCTGGTCCTAAGATGCCAATGCCACCTCTGCTAGAGGGTAGCCAGAGTGATTTAGAATGGTTGCCACTGATGCACTAGCAGGATGCACAGCAATTCGCTGTTGAATGTTGAAATCCAACATTCATTGGTTTCTAACACATTTTGGCATCATGAACTTTGATGCATAGTTTTAACTGTTCTCAGTATATCCAGTGTATCTCCCAAAAAGAGTGTTTTCCCCAAAGGAGTAAAGCATTTAATTTATGCTAACAAGTACAGTGAAACTGAAAGATTTTCCTCTGTTTCACTTTGAAAGTGAGGAAACAACCTCACAAGCTTCCCCTTATTCTCCCACATCACCCTTTCTAAATATAGATTCCAATTATAGTCAGAGACCCTAGACATCATACAAGGTGGAAAACGCACCACAAATGCTTTACTAATCATGTAGAGAGCCAAAAATATTTTTATAGAATATGTAATTTATTCATTATCCTGTGAGAATTCCATAAAACAGGTCAAATTGTTAAAGTTCAGGATATGAAAATAAGGCTTAAGCTTAAGATAGCATTAAATTTGAAATATTCCCTTTCTTCTGTACAACTTCTCTAAGAAACATAGAATTATTTTCTGGATCATGCCCTGTTAATGTTTCTGTGTACACAAGATTTTTTATAGGAATAGTTGTGCTCAGCCAAAATTGCCAATGCAACAACAGATCAAGAAGCACTCATGCCTTTCAAATGGCTCAATCAAGAAATCAGTTGTACTGGTGGTTGTTTTTCAGCACCAAAGATGTTCACTAAACTGTACTTCAGAAATGCTGAGAAAATCTATATTTCACATGCAAATTTTCTTCTCTGAACAGCCCTCTTTTTGCTGATTGAGGTTAGCTCATACTTTGCTGTATGATAACACAACTATGCTTTTATACTTCAGTTCACCATTGCTTCCCATTCCTCAGATATTCCATCCTCAGTGGTGGAATTTAACAGTCTAGCCCAAGGAAAATGTTGTCCCATCGCAACCCACATGTCACCCCCAAAATAAGTTCTTGAGCTCTCAACAAAAATCAGAAAAATGATCTAGAGAATTAGCAATTACACAGAGAGATGCTGAAATTTATAGTTAATAAAGGTTAAGATGAAGAGCTCATTTTACCATTTGCTCTGTTTCTTTTTATCCAGTGAGCCCTAAATTTGATTTAACAGGGATGGGCAAATTGCAAACAATAGCACAGCTATTCATAACATAAAATAATCTGATTTTGCATAAATTTCTAACAACAGTGCTGAGCTTGACAGCATAAACCATCACAACCAAAACGAAGAAAAAGTAAATTTGACATGCATAAGCCCTTTTAAGGACTGCATAACTTATTTTCAATGTATACTACTGTAAGCTAATCAGAGAATCACAGAACATTCTGAGCTGAAAGGAATGCTCAAGGATCAGTGAGTTCAGCTCTTAAGTGAATGGCCCGTACAGGGATCAAATCCACAAATGCAGCATTATTAGCAGCATGCTCTAACCAACTGTGTTATATGGAAAGCATCCAAAATTCATAATCCAGACAGAGAATATTGACTGCTGTCACAGCAAAGCCATCGGAAGTGAATCAAAACTGGATTATACATTGCAGAGACTTTACTCCTAACATTTTTGTTAAACTGTTGTTTTGTTTTACACATACCTACATTGAGACCTGCTCAGAAAACCAGATAAGAAGTTATGCAGGTTTGAATCTTACGGCCATAAACTAGTATAGTATTTATTATTTGTCTTAAAAGTAGCCATGTGAAAGAATCTCAGCAGAAAATATTTTGAACATGCAAGCATTTCTACTACATGCAGTGTAAACACAGAGTAAAAGAGCAAGTAGAGAAGCAATATGGACTATGCTGCAATTGTAAATTGCAATCTATAAAAAAATGGTACTTGCTGATATTCAATCCCCAGCAATCCTACATTGGTGGAATCTTCCAAGATTCTGGAAAGGTAGAGAGTTTTTCGATTCTCTCTGTGTTCTTGGTGGAAACAACAAAAACACATCAGTACCTTTCTGGGTCATTGAGCAATTTCTGCTGCAGTAATGTACGCCAAGAGAACATTGGGTCTCTGGATTGGTCATGACAGAATAATTTTGCTGCTGGTTCCCCTTTAGGCTTACCTCAGCCTCCAAAACAGGAGGCTGATATCCCACTGTCACTCCAGAAATACAGCTGGCTTTCTCCTCACTGTATCCTGATGACATTAGAGTGGCTACATTGTGCCTTGATGTCCACCCAGGCCTAATACTTCTGTGGACCACGTACGCCAGGAAGTCAGATAGATCCCCACAGTCCTTCAAAACCAATTATCCATTTCCTTCTTTTGGCGTAAGTCAGAGAACTTGTGTTCCTGGTCAGAATACTCACTGCCTGACCATCACAGCACCAGAAGTACTTCCCCCACAATCATGGCACTCCCAGTCCCTCTTCTATGTGTAGAGAATCACTACTTGCCTTCTATTGTCTCAGCAGCAGCTCGAGTGACAGTCTTCTTGGATGACCTCTTTCTCTTCACAGCTGTCTTTCTCCCCAGTTTGCAGGTGTGAGCTTGTAGATTCAAGGTAGGTTAATCACCCCAGTTCCTTGTGTCCTCTCATTGGTCATGCAAGAAAAAACCAGAATGCATATGGCATGGTTGGGATAGAGCTAACTTTCCTCATGGCAGGCAGAATCAGTACCATTCCATGTCAGGGGGTTTCCTGTTTTGACCACTTTGGCTGCAAGGTCACCTTAAGAAATTTATTACAACAGGTACAATTTAAAAAAAAACAAAAAACAAAAAACAAACCAAAAACCAAAAAACTTTACTCATAAAGTTTGAAGATAAATATATCCAGACAATTTCCTTGAAAGGAGGTAAATCAATACACTTAAATATATGGTCATGTAATAAATAGAACAGTAAATAAAATGCATCCCTGGCTGCCATTCCATATCCAACTTGATACTACTTGAACTAAATGATAGTGTAAGAATACTTTGTATTCTAAGAAAATAAATGTACTTAGGTTAATTTGTATCTCTCGTTAGGAAAACAGTAAAAAAAAAAAAACTACTTTGATTAGCCCATGAGAAAATACAGTGTCAGTTGATGGTGTCCAAAATCCATACTGTATTACCATATTGCCTAAAAAACTTTCACTATAGACAATGCTATTCGTCCCTACTTAAAGACAACATGAAAAAAATTTCCAAGAAGGGTAAGTGATGCAATTTATTGTTTGACTTTAAAGTCTGTAGCAATCATGACTGAAGCATACAGAGGTCTGAGGTTCTAATGAATCCTGCATACACATGTATAACGAAGATCTTCAGCTGGCCTACAAGGAAGGTGAAGAATCTAGTGGATCTGTTCCATGTAGATATTCAGTATATAACCTCTACTTAACCTTTTCATAATTGATCCATTTCATTTTCTTCACACTGAAAGGGGGAGTTTATTGATGAAATGTTGCAGTGCATTAATTGCTGATATATAAATGATTTACATTTGTTATATTTTAAATTGTAATGCTTTGACCCAGTGGTGTACCCCCCTGTTCGGTTTCCTCTTATTCCCGCCTTTGACCTGTCAGTTGTCCCTAAACCACTCCCATTTTTCCAGATTGTTCACTCCCTGTCTCCCTAAACCCTTCCCATCAAGTTTTCAATCCTCCCTGGCCCCGCCCCCTGTTCGAGAAAGTTCTGTGCTGGGTACTTGTTTCCTGTTACATGATTCGTTCCTGTATGTCAAACCCCGCCTATGTATCTCCCCATTGGTTTAATGTACCAGTTTCCCCGCCTTGTGTCCCTCCCCCGGATTCCCCTGGTTGGTCAATGGATTGTACCCGCCCTTGGGGGAGGTCCCCTATTTAAGCTGCTGCCCCCTTGAGACCTGTGTCTTTGGTGGTTTTCTCCCATCATCTTTTCCTCGTCCTACTTTACATTCTCCTACCACCTTAATAAACCAGCCCTTGGAACCACTGAAGGACCCTCTCTGCTCTTTGTCTCTCCTCGATGCTGACAGCTGTAGTTGTAGCCTGCGCTATACCCGTATTCCGGGTTTGCCACATCCTGGGAACGGGCCACTCTCGGCGTCAGCTCGCCTCAGGGCTGGAGTGGACAGAGGCGAGCTGCGTCAGTGAAACAGACATCAAAGTACAGTTGATCTTAGTCAATGTTTGGCCTTTAAGATAGAATAGCTTGGGCTCTGTAAATACATCACTGAATCTCACTGATTACATTAGCCCAGCCTCCTTTTCAGGACTTAGTACAGCTATAGGTATGCATGGGTACATATTTGTGGTGTCAGCAACTTCAGCAGTATAAATTTCAGGTGGAAAATCAGTGCATAGTTTCAGACTCCTGTTGTACTTATTCACTGAGAAATGAAATGGAATCCAGGTTTTTTCTTTGTCTTAAAGAAAGGTCATAGGCATGAAACAAAATACCAGTATTGCCATTAGTACATGATTGCATACTGGTAAATCCATGACTGCATTGGGTAAATTAAGAGGAAGTTCATTGAACAAAGCAATTGCTTGAAATATTGCATCTTTACAAATTAAATACAATTTATAAGCTAGATAATATATTTTTTTAAATCTTACTACTTACACGATACATATACATTTGCTTTAAAAGAAAGTTTCATATATTGTTTTTGTGAAAAGCCCTAAAAACTGATTACACTTACATTCATACCAAAGTATAACAAAGAGTAAAAGAGAAAAAAGTTCACAGAGCATACACTTTGAAAAATTCATATATGGGGACAATGTATGTAATTACTCTGTCACCAGGAATGTATAGTAAAGGAAATCACAATAGCACCTGTCAGAGGCTAGAACACAGGAGCAAGCTAGGAACATACAGAACAGATGGAGACATTGAAATCAAATCAAATCTGTGAGAGTCACTCCACAGGACAGAGAATGGCACAGATGACCTTTTAAGATTATCTAATGGAGAGTTCACAGCAAGTGCAAACGATATCTAGGTTTCATTTTTATGGTATATATATACAAGTAAACAGAGCAAGCAGAAACTAAATCTCATTAGGTAATAGCCAAAACATTTATTAACAAAGTAGAAAAAAAACATAAATGAAGAGTCCTGTCTTGCCAGAGGATTCATTATTTTCAGAATGCTTAGTTTTCATTTTCTTGAATTTTGCTGCACATACATGGAATTGTAAAATGTTCTCTTGCTCTATGTAAGATAGCATGCATATTTTGATTTTGGAGACAGCTGTTCGTCATAGTTGAAAAATTGCTTTGTTGTGAATATTAGGTAGTAAATAACTGGGTGTATGTATGGGACACTGTCAAATACTGAGCTTTTGAATCCTTATGCATGAACCTCCCACTTGCGAGCTTCCAGCGGTACAATTCCATTGTAAATTTTGACAACACCCTGGCTAAGCAAAAATGACATGTCTAGAGTTATCCAAATAATAGACACATGAGACAGAACCATCAGTTAGTAAGGTGACCACATACAGTGCTTCTGTACATGCACATGGGAAAATTAAGAGTTTGGAGACTTTCAAAGAGAGGAGACAGTGCCAAAACCAGGAGTTCCCAGAGGAAGAAGGGGATTTGAAAAGAACAAGGTGAAGACATTTGCTGCAGCAAAGAACCTGTCAGTGAGAAAAATTGCTAAAAGTCACAGACCTTTGTGGAGAAGAATGCCCAGGATGCTCAGCCACCTTGGTCCCAGGTGCCTGAGAGTGGGAGCAGATATCAGGAGCTAACACAACTTTCTGCCCCATGTCTCATGCCGTCTTCCTGCTGGGAAGGGATGTCTTGGACTTAGAGGTGGCTGAGCATGAGCAAAAAAATGAAACAAGCAAGGTAGAAGTTCTGATCTTCTAACTTAAATCCAGTATACAGACTCCCTACAGATTGTTAATTCTTAACACTGTTCAACGTATGTGATTCTATGTCTGATACTGAAAGACCTTGAAGAAAAAGCTTAAAAGCAACTAAAAATGAGGAAGTTATATACAAAATTTGCTTTTATATGCTGAATA
>VXBI01008494.1:56001-83527 GCA_013397375.1 Toxostoma redivivum | reverse complement strand
TTATTCAACCCCCAACACCAGGGCATCCAGGGCTCTTCTCTGGCTGCACAGTGGGTGGAGCAGTCCCATAATGTTCCCTTCTAACATTTTCTCTGTTAATGTACTTCAGCTTCTTCTAAAACATGTTTGTACCCAATGAACTAAGAGTTATTTGACTTTAAGGAGTTAGCTCTGCTTACCTGCTTCTTTCTTTATATTTGACTTACTCCTGGATATGCAGGACTCCTCTTTATTTATCTACACCTGCTGAGCCCTGCTACACAAATACAAGCAGGAGAATCAGTAGGTGTATGGCAAGTGAACTCCGGCATCAGTGGCATTTGTAATTACTTTGTCTTTTCCTAATGGGAGGATAATGAAAAATGAAGCATTTAAAGTCAATAAAAAAATCAGGATAAGAAATCAAGCCCTGAAACAGGAATGATATTTTTTAAATGCATGTTGCCAGCTGTAATAAAGTAGCAATCTTTGTGGTCTTGCTACATGCTGATGATAAACACATCTCACAGAGAGGAAGATAAATGGGACAAAATTATTTTTGCAGTGGGTTCTTTGATTCTTGAGATTTTCTGGGACTTGGAAACTCTGTTTTTCACTCTTAATGGTAGTTGTTTGCTTTTATTTTTTTTCCATTTTAAAGGTTGAAGGATGGAAAGGAACTGAACTACTTGGGACTCATAGTACATATGTCTCATTGGCTTAATCTGGTCACAAGGCTCACAAGCTCCACCGGCTATGCCAGGAGAGCTTGCAAATTTTCTAAGTAAATGAAGAGATTAGGTTTGCTGAACATGCAAAAATCTATCATCTTTGCCAATGGAGCATTAAACTCTCTAATCCACAGCTGTTTGGCCTGAAATCTCTCACAAGCAGGCTGATCTTCATTCTCTATCCTGCATTTTGCCAGGTGCAATCCCCAAAAGCATCTGAACCCCAAGCAGGAGCCCAAGTTCCTGTGACTGGGATCTTTGTGTGTGGAGGTGAACAGGGTGGGATTTGTCCCACCTTGGTGTTAGCTCTCAGACAGAGGGTATGTCATCTCAGCTGGCTGTCCAGCTCTACCTGTAACCAGCAGGGATACCTGTGAAAACAGCAGTCTGGCCTCAGTGCGGGACACTGATCCTGTTCTACCTGGAATTCTGAACCATCCATCTCCTTTCACTGGCCATGGAGACACCTGGAGAACTAGCTTCAACTTGAGGCTCTGTGGTGATCAGGTGTGATGAATTTCACCCAAAGGGCTAACCCAAATGATGGACAGATGAAATGTACAGATGGGCATTCATTTCAACACCCATGAGCCTACTGGATTCACTACTTCTGTGCCATTATTTGTAAGTCCTGTGATGATGTGATTCAAGCCTCACACCATGATGTAATTCTGTGCACAAGGATACATGTATTTCCATTCCAGGTCTTCTGAGGAATTATCATCTGTTTATAACACAGGTCACATGACAGGCTGCATTCCTGTCTCCAGGAAAGGGCTAACTGTTCCTTTTAATTGTTTTAGTTTCTTAAGGGAACAAGGCTCATGCTCTTTGCCCTGCCTATCTGTCTTCTCAGACAACCCCTTTTAATAAGATCATTTCCTCTGACTTTCTTCCTTCACAGCCTCACAAAGATTCAGTTTTCAGATGCTAAGTGACATGACTTGAACACAAAAGGTGAACTATCTCCATGCCCCAGATTCACCTACAGTTTATGGGTTAGGACTCTCATGAAATGTTAGACTAATAGAGGTCTGAGCTTTCCAGGCTGAGGAGAATACTCAGCCCTCTTCACCCTTTGCCTTGATGATTACTTTAGAAATTAACTGTTATACACAAAACTCACTAGGATCTCCCTCCTTATGTTCTTTGAATAAGAAAGCACAGCCTTGGATCTAGCCTTCAATGTAGGATTCATATCTCCTAAAGACAGACCTCTGTTACCTGTACCCAGTGGGTTGTTTTAGGTTCCTAAATCCAGATATGATGACAGACTTGATTTCAAACCAACCTCTCTGATTACTGCTTCCTTTTATCTTAATGGTGTCTCTTCATACCTTTCAAGATGTGATAGGTGAGGAAGTCCAAACTCTGTAGAGAACAGGAGGTACCTTACCAGAGACAGAGACAGGCACCAGCAGGTGTACCTTCCCTCAGGTCACTACATCCCAGAGATTTCTGAGGAAACTAGGACTAGAAGTTAAGGGCTGATCCATAGGAAGACACGAAACCTAGGATAGCTGTTTTATGAACCCAAAATGAACATTGAGGCTATACATTCAATCAAGTCATCAGTATTTCAATCATATTAGAGCCCTTGGTTTGCTAAACAAATTGAACTTCGTAAGCCTCTTTGCACAGAGTAAAATTTTTCATCTGTATTTTCAGCTGTGTGGATTTCTTTCTCCAAGACGTGAGCTTTTGGCCTTGCTCTTGATTTAATGTGCTGTGCAGGACTGTGAACACTTCCCTGTGTCTACTGGAAGTACTTTCCCTAACAATGTCATTGAAGACATTTGCATTTTGTACAGCCCTATCACCCTGGGCTCTCATATTCTTGTAAGTGAATGCAACAACCCTTTCTTTCTCCTTCTCTTTCACTTCCCCAGATCCTTGGAGAGATGTAGTAGCAAATCCCCAGACTACTGCAGAAATCTTCCTGTTAGATGTTAAAGACAATGTCCTGAAATGGGTGTTAAACTTCACACTACCGCTATTTTTCCAGATCTGTAGGTTATCTGTTTCTGCCTTTACCATGTTCAGATGTCTTTCTGTGCTATGCTGTCTCCTTGAAATGTCTAAAGGGCAAATTTCATTAGCACACATCTACTTTTTCAACCAAAGTCCTTTATCGAGACAGCTGTGAAAAGACTCTGGTTCCCAGAAAAAGCTGCAAGTTGTCCTTTAACAAAGGCACTTGCCATCTCCTTTTAGAGCCATTTCTGATTTTCTTGCTACAGTTTGTGTGTTTTTCCTTTTTGTCTTTTCCATTTTACCCAGTGATTTCCCATATCACAAGTTCTTCTCAGATGTTTGTACAGCTTCACTTGGCTGCAATTACCTTTCTTAAAGCAATCAATCATCACTCTTGCAAGCAAAGTTTTAGGCTGGCCTGGTACACTCCTAGCTGGCAGGCACAGGCTGTTGTCCTTTCTTTTATTTTTCATTAATCATCATAGCATTAATTATTCCTTTCACTTAAAATCCTTCATGTACTCTTGCATACTATTACAATCAAGCTAACAGGCCTTTAGATGCAAGTTCACTTTCTTAATTACGGTTACTATATTTACCTTTCTCAAGTCATGTGGATCCCTCTCCTGCACAGCGTGACAAAATTATGTAGACTGGCTGCCAGGTCTTCAAGTGTCCTGTGGTGAAGGATCTGCTCCCTACTGGCTGAGCACATCTTGCTCTCAGAGTTTTGTATCTCCCCTGAGGAAGTACTTTCAATTTCCTGACACTTATCCCATATCTGTCCTCCTTTTCTCTAGAGTTTAATGTTCTTACAGAAAACCAAAACTGAGCTTCACTTAATGTTTTCACACACCTGTGCCAGCACTAATCCCCTCAGGATAAAAACATCACTTTTTTTCTTGTCTAAAATATTTTTATTTAAATAGCTAAATAACTTTCTATGATTTCCTTTTATTACTATTTAATTTCCTCTGCAAACTTCTAACTTAGTTTGACTTTTGGCAATGTTTACCCCAGCCCTGTACTTCCTGGCCTTCAAAACTAAGTTTTCTTTGCTGATTAACTGTACTGGACTTTCTAAGGATCCATTTTGGTCTATAACCCCTTCCTGAAAGTTTTCCTCCTTTTCTTCTGAAGTGAATTCCAGAGAGCTTCTTGCAGCTTTTATTGAATATAAATTATAAGTCTCCTTCAGCTGAAGTACCTTACAACTCTTTGAACTCACTGGACTCACTAATCAGTTCACTTTCTGAAAACTATTCTTTCAAAACTGGAAATCTGACTTGTTTTCATATATGCCTCCATTTCATCTAAAAGCTTGGCTAACGGCTCAGTTTAGCTCTGAAATTATTATTAGTCTTTCCACTGGCTGTAGAAACTTGGATCTGTCCTGTTTAAATGTTCTCCAGGGCTGAGGGTGTAAACACAATGTTATGGGCCATGGTTTCAGCTGGTTTAAATTGCTAAAGCTCTGCTGCACTCTGGCCAGTCCAGAGGAGTCTCTCTTGTCTAAAAAGCTGAAGTTTTCATCAAAATATTTTGGAAGCAACTGCCATCTCTTAAATTACTAGAAAATAGATATTTTTGCCATCTTTCCACAGAAGAAACTGCAATAAGATCTGTGTTCTCACACCATTTATAGTAGTCTCCAAATTAATTTATTATTCCTGTCACAATGTATTATTAATGCCTTCTGAGTGCATTACCTCATTTAAGATCCTCATCTTGTTGCATGCAGCAAATGGCAGGAAAAAAACAATGTGGCACCAATTGGTATGATGTGAACAAATTGTACAAAGGTACAAACATTTGGACTGATTCAATTCTGCATGCCTACACTCTCCCCTGCATAACTCCTACTTGCAGTGATTACAACTTAAAGTTCAGACAGCTGCAGTAGTAGTGAGAGACTGGGGGACAAGTGTCAATCTTCAAAATCTCCAGTGTGCTGAACAGAGCAGGCTACAAAGGGGCCAGGGACTAGTTATTCCAAAGTTTGACTAAGTGGTAGCATACTGAGTTGGACAGTAAGATTATACAGTCTGAGAGTGTGAGACTCTTACTGCATCCTCCCCTCCACTACACTCACCACACCTCTATCACTAAGCGTGTCTAAAGACATGCCAGAGGAGAATGGGAAGAGAAGTCAAAAGGACCATAGCACAAGTGAAGCATGCCAGTTACCTCTGAGGGACACTGTATCTCAGGGCAAAACAATACACTTCTGTAAGGTTAAAGGTGAAGTTTTTCCACACTAGGTCATAATAATAACAAAACCTGCAATGGCTTTCTGCCACCCACCACCCAATGTTGATGATTTCCTGATAGCTGCTGTTACACACTCAGTAATAATAGAGCATTAGCTGATGCTAAATAGCTGCTTATACTTGACATACTTTGAAGTATTTGAGTGTGTCTCCTCTGTATTGGGGTTTAAACATGAATCCAGAATTCAGCTTGTCCTTTCCTCCCTGCATCTCCCAATTTATATCTACTCTGCAACCTTACCAGTCTCACCAGGGGCCACTTGATTAATTGTAACAGGCAGGCTAAGAAGGGAAACACCATCTCAGGGATTACCTGCCTGGCACAGGAACACAAGTCAGCCTAAAAAACAGTCACTTCATTTCTGCAGGTATAGATTACTGAGGAAATAAAAAAGTCTCAGTCATCTTTCTATTTTTAATTCTCTGATTGACACTGTGCTCATTTCAGACTGACTACAAGCCCAGCTGCTGAGCACTCTTCTGATGGAGAAGGGAGTGCTGCAGGACAGGAGGAGGGAGCTGGAGGCAGCAATGCAGAGAGGAAAAGAGAGGCAAAAATGAGTCCTTTCAGTGATGGATGCCTGCTCAGACTCTGTATGCTTCTTTGTAGTCAGAAAGGAACCGAGGCTGAGCTGAAGGGAAAAAATTCAGCCTGAAAATGTTTCCATTTCCAAATTGTTCTTTATTTGAGAAATACAGCTCCAAGTTAGGCTAGTGCCACTCAAACCACTTGCACCACTCCAAGACCAAGCTCAACTCTCAGTGGCCATGTCCACCTCTTAGCATAGACTATCTCTCTGGGGCACTGGTCACACACAGTTCTCTCAACATTGAAAATCCTCAAATTAGAGAAGAGTGATCAAAACTCAAACACTCCTTCATCCAGTATAGTTTATATTGAACTATTTTCTGACATTGGTTTTAGATTATTATTAAGCTTAAAGAATGCACAAATAGAAAACCTCTTTCTGTCTTATGTGCAAAACATTGTTTTCTCATTGGAGGTAAAATCCTAGATACATGCACAGTAAGACAGAGCAGGCCATTGTAGCTTATATTTAGGCTATAGCAGTTGTTACGGTTGGTTGTTTCAGGGGGTTGTTGGCAGAGGTTTTTTGGTGTTTTTGTTTAATTTTGTTTAATTTGGTTTTAGTGATTGCACACATGCATATATAGTAAATTTTAGCCTGCTCACATGATCTTACTTTCCTTAGTTGCCTTCTGCAGGCTCTGTAGCAGTAATCCATACATTCCTTGGAGTTCCTGGGGTCCTCAGTCTAAAGAAAGTACTCACTGTACTTTGCAGCAACACAGAGATGAGGCTTCAGTACACTGTGGCTCTGGAAGAAATGCAGCAGCAATGCAGAAATCTGAATTTTAACCCCTACTGGTGCATAAAACACTGTGGAAAAATGAACAAAATTATATAATTAGGATTTATCAAACCTAATAATCTGGGAGACTAGGAAAGTCTGACAAAATGGGAAATTAATTGCTTAATGTGTTTGTTTTAGGATCTTGTCACAAGGTATGTAGGGGACTGTTAGTGAGTAAAAGGTGAGAGTGGGAATTTAAAATTCTAATAGCTATTCCTACACTTGTGTTGATCTGGTGTGTCTTCACTGCTCTGCCTTGTAATCTGCATATATCTTAATGTATATTTATGCATATTTTGTAGTATGCATGGAGTTTAGCCTGATATTTCTGCCAGGCAGCTTAAACCAGTTTGGAAAAATCAGTAGAATATACTGCAGTTAGTACTGTCCTGGCTGTTCCCCACCAACTATCATGCATTTTCTTCCTGCTCTTCAGCCAGAACAAATATATCAATTCTTCATTTTCCCACACTGGTGCCAGCTGCAGTGCCAGAGAAACATGCAGGTCTCAAGTAGAGCAAATGAGCAAATGTGTCTCTCTGGCTGAAGGTTTCCCAAATGATGGCTGGACAGTACTGCCCTCAAAGCCATGAGCTTTGGGAAGTAGTGAGACCATGGACCCTTGAGCACTCTGGCAGAGGCTGAGGGGAGAATGCATCAAATCCTGGCTAGAGCACTCCTGTCATCTTCTGTCCATAAGGAATGTTACAACTGTCCTTTCTCCTCAAACAATTGCTTCAATTTTGGAAAGATATGAAAATGTTGGTATACTTTCATGTGGTCAGCAAACAGCCTTCCTTATTTCACAGTTCACACTCAGAAGTAGCTCTTGGAGGGGGAACAAGTCACTGTTGTGTAAGGCAGGGTGTGAGCTGGCAGTACATCAGCTGTGCTGCAGAAACACAGCATGCTCCTGTCTGGTGGATGTCTGCAAAAACACGAGGTAGACCCTCGTCCTAAGGAACTGGGTGATTTTCTTTCTTTGTGTTAGGATGTGGGGTTTGGAGAGCTGCCTGCATGTTCATCTGGTCATGATGGCAGTTTGAAACCTCACAATCCACCTCTGATTCCTTTATTGTCCTGTTGCTATAGCTTGCTGTCATGCTGCTTTTTACATGGATGGTATTGGTATTACGGTGGAAATTTCCAGCTATCAGGCTTGATCTTGACTGTTGTCTGAAACTGATATTCCAATTACTCATTTTAGTCAGCATCTATTACTACAGGGTTTTTAAAAGAAAAAAACCCAAATATTTTGATGTGTGAATTCACTAACTTGTAGAATAATTTATCTCATTAAGATTTGGCTTGTTATTTTATGTCCTTCTCCCTTATGAGGAAAGGTATTATGACTCTGTAAAATTTTCCATGTGCCTACTTCTGGTGTAGAACACAGCATCTGAACACAGTAACAAGCAAACTTTCCTATCCATCTCCTCCATAGCCTTGTGTTTATCTGAGACAAAGAGAGGAGGAGGCAGACACAGAACTGCTGAGCTGCTTGGATATCCATAAATCTATGGGACCTGATGGGATCCATCCCAGGGTGATGAGGAAGCTGGCAGATGAGCTTGAGAAGCCTCTCTCCATCATTTACCAACAGTCCTGGCTCACTGGGGAGGTTCCAGATGACTGGAAGCTGGCCAATGTGACTCCCATTCACTAAAAGGGAAGGAAGGAGGATCCCGGCAGTTATAGACCAGTTAGCCTGACCTCAGTATTCAGTAAGGTAATGGAACAGTTTATACTGAGTGTCATCACACAGCCCTTACAGGATATCAGCCCCAGCCAGCAGGGGGTTAGGAGGGGTAGGTCGTGTTTGACCAACCTGGTCTCCTTTTATGACCACCTGCCTGGTGGATGTGGGAAGGGCTGTGGGTGTTGTCTGTTTGGATTCCAGCAAGGCCTTTGACACTGTCTTCCACAGCACACTCCTGGAAAAGCTGCAGCTCAGAACTTGGACAAGAGCACTCTGTGCTGGGGTAAGAACTGGCTGGATGGCCAGGCCCAGAGTGTGGTGGTGAACAGTGCTGCATCCAGCTGGGAATCATCACCTGTGGTGTTCCTCAGGGGTCAGTGCTGGGCCCAGTCCTGTTCAATATTTTTATTGATGACATGGATGAGGGCATTGAGTCTTTCATTAGTAAATTTGCAGATGACACTAAGCTGGGAGCATCTTTTGGAAGGTAGAAGGGCTCTGTAGAGAGGCCTGGAATGGTTGAATGGATGGGCAGAGTACAATGGGATGAAGTTTAATGAGTCCAAGTGTCGAGTCCTGCATTTTGGCCACAATAACCCCTGCAACGTTACAGGCTGGGGCTGGTGTGGCTGGACAGTGCCCAGGCAGAAAGGGACCTGGGGGTGCTGGTCAGCAGCTGGCTGAACATGAGCCAGCAGTGTGTCCTGGTGGCCAAGAAGGCCAGTGGCATCCTGGCCTGGATCAGGAACAGTGTGGCCAGCAGGAGCAGGGAGCTCATTCTTGCCCTGTACTCAGCACTGGTGAGGTCACACCCTGAGTGCTGTGTCCAGTTCTGGCCCCTCAGTTTAGGAAGGACCTTGAGACACTTGAGTGTGTCCAGAGGAGGCAACAAGGCTGGTGAGGGGCTTGGAACACAAACCCTGTGAGCAATGGCTGAGGGAGATGGGGTTGTTTAGCCTGGAGAAAAGGAGACTCAGGGGTGACCTTATCACTCTCTACAACTCCCTGAAAGGTGGCTGTAGTCAGGTGAGGGTTGGTCTCTTTCTCCAGGCAGCAACTGACAGAACCAGAGGACACAGTCTCAAACTGTGCCAAGGGAGATACAGGTTGGATATTAGGAAAAAGTTATTTATGGAAAGAGTGATAAAGTATTGGAATGGTCTGCCTGGGGAGGTGGTGGAGTCACCATCCCTGGATATGTTTAAGACTGGATGTGGCACTGGGTGCCATGGTTTAGTTGAGGTGTTAGGGCATGGGTTAGACTTGATGATCTTGGAGGTCTCTTCCAACCTAGTGATTCTGTGAAAAGCTTTCCCTTGGAAAATAGTGTCTCTTTCATCAGATCAATTTCTTTCAACATGATAAACAGTGTACCCAGAAAGAAAATTTTGCACACTTCCTATCCTTTCTATTTTGCTACCATTTTATTCTGCTCCTGAGGGCCCTTCACAGGTCACCAGTCTATATCACACCATTCACTATAGCCCCTTGTGTCCAATCCGCCAGCTGTTCCTCCATCATGCGTGAAGTATCCAGAAGGACCCTGTGAGAGACAGTACCGAAAGCTTTACTGATATCCAAATATATTACAACAAATGAGTTCCCTTGATCAGCCAGGTGAATTACCCAGTCAAAAGAGGAAATCTGATTCAACAAGCAGGACTTTTCCCTCATGAAGCTGTGCTGGTTGTGACTGATGACTTGCTCTTCAGATATTTTTCAATACCACCCAGAATAATTTTCTCCGTTCTTTTACCAGTCACTGAAGTGAGACTGATAGGCCTGCAATTTCAGGGTGACCCCTCTCAAAAATTGGTACAACATTAACCATTCTAGTTGACTTACATCTCTCCATATTCTCAAGAACATTCAAAACATTGAGAGAGACCTTGTGATTACATCAGTCAGCTTTTTATGTATTTTCTCTTGATATGATGAATCCCATCAAGAATATTGATATATTAGCGATTATTAACCCCTCCTTAGATGGTTACGTTTTTATCTCTCCAGGTGAATCACTAGAAAATGATTCTGCATTGAGGCAAAGTCTAAAATCTGACATCATGGTCAGATGTGATTGGGCTTGACTGGTTAATCCCACTTGTGCTGATCAGATGTGCTGATCAGACAGTGGAAAATGAAGGATTCACATGCACTCACTGCTGTTAACAAGTCTACAGTGGGATGTCAGCTATGAAAGGAGTGTAAGACCTCTGCACTGGAGTGATTATTTCTCTCCTGGAACCAGTATGTATGACTGCCTGAGAGCAGAGAGGGGCCGAACAAGGATCTCACTCCTGTGCAAATTGTGTCTGCTTTGAAGTCAAGGAAATTCCATTAGCAGTGAAAAAGTGTGAGATCAGAATCAAACACCAAAGGGTTGTGATCTTCCTACTGCTAAGAGGCAAGCGTAGAGACTGCATTTTTCAGAGCTTGCTGCTATGTGAGCTGACATTAACTTTGCATAATTATAATTGACTACAGCCATACCCAGGGAAGGGAGTGGTGATGTTCAATGCAGGCACACACAGACAAAAGCCAAGGGCAGACGCCTGCAGAATATTGATAACAGAATAATGCTGGTTGGCAGAAGAGTGGATGTATAGCAGCAAATCTCTGAATCTCATTCACATGCACTTTGAAGGCCATTGGCACAGCTGGTTATGGAAATTAAAAGAATTATAACTCCATGGTTTCTGTCTCCTTCCTTCTGGGTTTTTCTTTCAGACTAAACACTGCACATGTGCCAAAGTACCAACATCAAGTAAAGAAGTGAAAGCATGAAGACGAGGTCACCTTTTCATATTTTTTTCCTTATGTGGATTGTGAGAGAAAACATGCTGTTGCATGACAGCATATGAGGGAGGATCAAAGCCACGAAGGCAAAGCCCAAGATTTAGCATGGAAAGGTCAGGTGCAGTGCTGTCTGAACAGTCTGTTCAAAACTCAGCAGCTTTAGGATTGTCAGAAGCCGTACAAATCACTGAGTAGGTAAGTTTGAATTCTCTGCCACCTTTTTCCTGCACAGACAGCTCCTGGCCGGTGTCCCACCTTTATGCCCAGTGTGGGAGGTGGGAGAACTTCAATCCAAGACAACATATTTTCTAGACATTTTGTAACTTGGCTCCAGGGACTCTTGGTTCCTGATTGCTCTTTTCTTGCATTAGCCCTCCTGTCAAATGTCACAGTTGGGAGATTTGAGGGAGAGTTTAGTTTTGTCTGTCAGGACTTTTTTTCATTTCTTCTCCCCAGAAACTCAAGAAAATGAAATGCTGGGCTCCTCTCCCTTTTCAGATGACCAGAGCCAATACAAACACCAGATAATGGCTTCCTCATCTGGACCTCCTCTGTCTTGGCAGAGCTGTGGCTGCTTGCTGATGTTTCCCTGCAGGGAGGGACCACTGTTTGTGGGATGGATGCTGATAATTCTTGGTAGTGGCAATGATTAAAAGCACCATGTACACTTAATTTTAACTTACAATAAATAGTTTTTCTGTTGACAGGGGTAGTGACAAGATATTAGATTAACCTCTAAATTGTTCTAGTAGTCTCTGGGGCTCATGCTAAAATAGCCTATTTTGAGAATCATTTGAACATAAAGAGCTTTTAACATATCCTGTATTTTCCTCAGCTTTGTTGGGGAACAGAGATTGTCCTTTAGGCTGACACATCTGCTTCATGAATTAAGAGTAGATATCTTTATATTATCCCAGCAATGTGATGCAAAATCAAGGTTATTGAGCTAAAATCTGCTCTTTTTTTAAAACCCTCAGTTGTGGTCTAGAGATCCTTATGTTTTCTTACTGCTACACAAAGCAGTCATTCTGACACCCAAACCTAGCATCACACTGGGATGTGTCTGTGCCACTTGTGCTTCTGGTCCAACCCTGGAGTGGCTGAGGAAGTCACAGAATTATAGAATCATAGAGTGATTTGTGTTGGAAGAGACTTTAAAGATCATCTCCTTCTAACTCCCTCCCATACCGTCCACTAGACCAGGCTGCCCAGAGCCCCATCCAACCTGGCCTTGAACACTTCCAGAAATGGGGCATCCATGACTTCTCTGGGCAACACCTTCAGTGCCTCACTACCCTCTCAATAAAGAATTTCTTTCAAATAGATAATCTAAAATAATTTCCACTTGTCTTATCAATACCTGCCCTTGTAAAAACTTCTTCTCCAGCTCTCTTGAAGTGCTAGAAGGTACTGGAAGGTCTCCCCAAATCTTTCTGTTCTCCAGTCTGAGCAACCTCAACTGTCTCAGACCATCCTCCTAAGAGAGCTGTTGTATCCCTCTGATCATCATGACTGTCCTCTTGACACACTTCAATAAATCCATGTCCTTCTTATGTTGAAGACCCCTGACCTGGATGCAGCACCGAAGGTGAGGTCTCACCTGAGAAGAGCAGAGAAACAGAATCCCCTGCCTGGCCCTGCTGCCCACACTGCTCTGGATGCAGACCAGGACATTATTTGCCTTCTGTGCTGTGAGTGCACCTTGCAGGGTCATGGTAAGTTTCTTGTCAATCAGCAGACCCAAGCCCTTCTCCTCAAGTCTGCTCTCAATCCAGTCTCCATTCAATGCTCCAAGAGCATTGGTCAAAATTCTTCAAAGGATCACTTCCTCTGTGCCCAAGAACAATGCTTCTCAATGAGAAAGAAATCAGGCCAAGAGGGCAAGAAATCTCCATATGTGAATAAATAACTCCTCTCATTAGTCAAGTATATGCAAGAAATACTTAGGAGGTGGAAATGTGGTCAGGCCACTTGGAGTGAATATAGGTAGGTGATCAGAGTAAGTAGAAATGAAATTATAAAGGCTAAGGCCCATCTGGAATTAAATCTGGTCAAGGATGTCAAGGATAAAAAAATGGGCTTTTTCAAGTACATTAATAACAAAAGGAAAACTTAATGGGCTCATTAATGAAAGAAGAGGGGATCCTGACAACAGAGAACACAGAGGAAATACGAGTTATTGAATGCCTTCTTTGCATCTGTCTCTACTGATAAAACCAGCCCTCAGTATTCTCTGACACAGGAGACTGGGGTAAAGGAATGCTGGAAGGAAGACTTTCCCTTGGTCAAGGAGGATTAGGTTAGAAGCCACCTAGGCAAACATGACATTCACAAGACCATAAGCCCTGAGTGGATGCATTCACAAGTGCTCAGAGAGCTCGTGGACACCACTGCAAGACCGCTCATGATCATCTTCGAAAAGTCATGGAGATCAGGAGAGGTGCTGAGGACTGGAAGAAAGCAAAGGTCACCGTGGCTTCGAAGTATTTAACTTGTTAATTCATGACTTGCTAAGAAAGGACAGGTGTCTCCTCAGCAAATTCACTGAGAACACAAAGCTGGGCAGAGTATCTGATACCCCAGAGTGCTGTGGATCCCTTCAGAAGGACCTTGACAGTTTGTAGAGATGGACAAAGAAGAACCCTGTGATATTCAGCAAAGGCAAGAGCAGGGTCCTGCATCTGGGGAGGAACAAGCCCAGGCACCAGCACAGCCTGGGGCTGACCTGCTGGGGAGCAGCTCTGCAGTGAAGGACCTGGGGGTCCTGGTGGACAACAAGCTGTCCATGAGCCAGCAGCGTGTCCTGGTGGCCAAGAAGGCCAATGGGATCCTGGGGGGCATTAGGAAGAGCATTGCCAGCAGGTGAAGGGAGGTGATCCTGCCCCTGTACTCAGCTGTGGTGAGGCCTCACCTGGAGTGCTGTGTCCAGTTCTGGGCTCCTCAGGACAAGAGAGACATGGAACTCCTGGAGCTGGTCCAGGAAGGCAACAAAGTTGACTAAGGGACTTGAGCATCTCTCTTACAAAGAAAGGCCACAAGAATCAGGCCTGCTTAGCTTCAAGAACAGATGACTGAGAGGGGACACCACCAATGTCTACTAGTATCTGAAGGGAAGGTGTCAAGAGGATGGACCAGGCCCTTCTCAGTGGTGCCAAGCAGTAGGATTGGCCACGTATGAAGTCTGTGTACCCCCAAGTCCAAAGCACTGCTGACTTTTGGTATCCTCTAAACACAAAAATCCATGCTATAACCTGGAATATTTTGCATTTGCTACAGGATGTGGTTATTATGGAAAAGACAACATATGAAAGATAGTTCAGAAAATTTGAATCTGTATTAATAATGTCATTCCCCTATTCTGTGGGAGTTCCATTTCTATAAAGGGGCATGTCTGTAAAGGGCAACACCAATTTTTCACAAAAGATATCCATATTTGGGTACAATTATCTGCTGAAGCCGATACAAACAAGGTTCCAATCATTAAGTAGTATTGCTAATATACCTGGACACTTTAAACTGTCATCCTTAACTCTCATACACGTGCCTGCGTGATCAGCGCAGGAAAGCATAGGGCGGCCAGCACTCACACGAGATAATGGCAGATGACATGAGATGTGATCTGTGCTGTGATTTCAATTGCAGCCCTGCAGCACCAGCAGTTACATCTGGAAAATACACAAGAATAAACTAGTAGCAGCTTTGCCATTTTGAGACAGTGTTTGGACTAATTCAGGGAGGTCGTCATCCTTGGGGTACTGGAAGTGACGATATTTCCATCTGGGATGAAAGGAGATAGGGTCATGAGAGCAATGGCTCCTGAGCAGCTCAGTGACATTTCTCTATCCCCAAGATCAGGTGATTTTTACTATTTAAAAGCCAATTTACAGGTCAGCATTCCATAGTAATGCTTCAAGTACATGAAGAAGTGAGACATGGGTGTGTTTTCCTTTGTTCTATTAATAAACACCGAATAGCTTTGAATTATACATTTCCTTATACTGTGAGCAACACCATGAAGAAACTATGCTGCTGGCCAACCCTTTACATCAAAGTGAAGGTGTCTTACCTTAATTAGCAGGTAAAACAGACAGCAGGTGACAAGATGCTGCCTGCTTTGAAGATAATGATTG
The DNA here is from genome assembly GCA_013397375.1 of Toxostoma redivivum. Taxonomy (NCBI): domain Eukaryota; kingdom Metazoa; phylum Chordata; class Aves; order Passeriformes; family Mimidae; genus Toxostoma; species Toxostoma redivivum. The sequence goes on along the minus strand of VXBI01008494.1, from coordinate 68,572 downwards.
AAAATCGTAGCTCTGTGTCAAGCCAACACCCTTCACTTTTCCTCCTCCTGGCTCTGGTTGAGATGACAAAAGGGAAGGGTAGGAGAAGTCTGCTCTGACATCTCAAGCAAAGAACACCCTATCCTTCTGCCTCAGGAAGGCAAGGAGGATGCTCTGTGGTTAGAATAAAAACTACATTGAAGCAAGTTCACCTGTCCTGCCTTGGGCTTTGGACTGCTCTAAAGGCATAAGAGGTTTGTTTACCCAAGGAGGAGAACCACTGAGTACTTTTATGTTTCATGACAGGAGGTTATTGACCACTTTCTTATGAATACAGAGCTTAAGTGAGAGGCAGCTTTGATCAATTATACCCACAGGGAGAGATTTTAAAAATAGCTGAACAAACTAGACCCTCTATAAGCAATTTTCCAAAAAATTAGCTATGATAATGAGTCATGAACATCACAGTCAGAATTAGCCACTGACTGCAAAAAAAAAAAATATTGATAAAAAGTGAGTCAACCCTGGAAATCTCATGCCCTTATTTACTTTGGATTTAATTTATTTCATTGACAAAAAATGCAATCTTACTCTTTGTAGCTTTCTGTAACACTTATGACTAGCAAGTAGAAACAGCACCTTTCAAATAAGCTCACACACTGCTGAACTATCATAATTCCTAAGGTGAATATAGTTGGATGATCAGTAGAAGTTATCTTCAAAGGGTAAGCAAGAAAAAGGATTGTCTTGAGCCACTGAGCAGCATTTTTACTGGAGTTGGGCTTCACTGCTCTAAATGTCTTTGAAAAACAACCCTTTATAATTTTTTAGATTCTAGCTATACTTTGCAGAATAAATAAAAATAAAAGTCTTAACATTTGTGTTTTCAGGCATAGTTTGTTCCATTTGATGGACTTGAGCTGCAGAGTTATTAGAATCTATTATTGTGCAGAAATTTTATCTGAGTATGGTAACCCTTTCCAGTTGCACACAAGGCCTGTTAAGGATCTGATTCAGTTGTAAGGGCAGGATAAACTCTTGCATTAAGATAAGTGAACTGCCTTATACTTGATTCTTCTATTGTCACTGTAAGAGCTAGATAAACATGTGACAAAATATTCTAGTATGTTTTTATAGAGAGTTTAATAGAAGAGAGGTACTTATGTCTATTTTAAAAATGGGTCCCACAGACAAAATATAGAACTACTGAAAATATTTTCTGATCTTCACCTGCACAGACCCTCAGATCACACATGAGGGCTTCTCATGGTAATGTTTCCACAAGTTCCGATGTAGAGGTCAAGTTACTGTTAGTTTTCTTCCACAGTCTCTCAGTGCAGCTAAATCTGCATCAGGGCCTGAAATGAGTGATGTAAGTGATCACAGTGTATTTCTGTTGGAAACTTCAAACAAACATTTTCTAAGATGAGAAATGTATATTTATTTTACTTTTTACTTTCCATTACAAATTTGTAATGATTTGTTAATGCTGTTTATTTTAACTGCTGACTGAGTCCTTGAGACTGAAATATTCTCTGCAAGCCTGGAATAGTGAGAGCAGTAGCACAAACCTAAATCCTGACTATGCGTAATATTTTATTTGATTTATACAAGCTTTGTGACATTTACAGCATAGGTGCTAAAACAAAGCTTGCTCTATGGTAATCTAAAGATGCTTTTGATTTATAGTGGATCTACATGATCAGGCTAGAGGTGGTTGCATAAAAGAATTACTGTGTAACTCATAATGAAACAAACCAGAAATTAATGTTACAAATGCACGAGAAAAAGTCATAGATGATTAAGACATTTAATCTCCATGTAATTACAATTATTACCAGACTGAGATATCCTAAAAAACAATCTCCACTGACACTTTGCTACCTGCTCGATGGATTATTATACCTAAAAACAAAAGAAAAGGAAAATAATAATAAAGCAGAATTAGTAGATCTTTTTACAAATGAGGTCTACACAAGAACTTGCTCTGTCTGGTACCACTAACCTACCTGAAAGTGAGAATGCGTGCTTGTCATCTTCATACAGCAGGTTTGGTTTCAGTTTCAGTTAAATATTCTTACGGTTGTTAGACAAAGCCAGCCCAGGAGAGTTACATATGACTGCTGTACCTGATGGCAGTCCTCCAAGGACGCTTTTACAATCAGATACATTTTCAAATTAACCCAAACAAAGAAATAAGGCAATTTGTTGCTACTCTGCAAGGCCTTTTTGGAAATAAACGGAACAGATGCCACCTTAGTTTCTGAGTTTTATTGATTGCTTTACAAAACATGCTTTTCTTTTAAAAATACACTCTGAGTTGGCCTGCTGACCCTGGGAATTCAAACCTTATTACTCCAGTTTAAACACTGGCCAGTGTATAGACAGTTAACAAAGCTAAAGCCTTTCCCAGCTGAACACCAGATTCCCTAGGGAATCCAATCAGGCTACTTTATTCTGGTCTGTTAAAAAGTCAGGTCAAATAGCTGTTTGAATTGAAATGATCTCCATGTGAATTCTGGNTTACATCGTTGCCAGGGACAGGGAAAGGGACTATTTCTCTGGCTTCCAGGAAAAAGGGTGTTCCTTCGGTCAGGGGGAAAGGAGGCGGAGGGTCTGTCAGCTATTGTTTTGTTGTCCTGGGCTTGGTCGAGTATTTTGCATGTAAATCACCCTCTCTTTGTATCCTTTCGTAATTTAATATTGTTGCTGTTACTGTTTCTTATCTCATTGCTGCTTCTGGTAAATTGCTCTTATCACAACGCATGATCTTCGCCTTTTGTGCTTCCATCTAGAGAGTGAGAACTGCGTGCCAGCAGTTTCACTGGGAGCACTAGAGAATACCTAAACCACAACCATCCAGAAAGATGCAGTTTGGAAAGATTCAGAAGGACTTACTGAATAATTTCTTCTGCATGTCCCCTAGGCATGGTATTAGGAATCATGTTACAGAAAGATCCCAGCGTGGCTATAGCAATCCTTAAAAGCCTCTCAGCAGACTGAATGTGTGAGAAAGCATTTAATTATTATTTAATTTTTTTGTTTGTTTTAATTAATTCTTTGGNGCTGCTGCTGTTGCTGCTGGGCTGCTGGTTTTTTACTCACATCCAAACCTTTGATTGCGTAAATAAGATAAATAAGAGAGCCATGAGCCCTGCTGTTTTGAGATATCAACTGATACCGAGTCTTCTGCTGCACTTAATTGGTGTATTAAGAGTTACGACAGGATAAGTTGCTAAAAGGTAATATCCATGTGTGTNCTCTTATCACAACGCATGATCTTCGCCTTTTGTGCTTCCATCTAGAGAGTGAGAACTGCGTGCCAGCAGTTTCACTGGGAGCACTAGAGAATACCTAAACCACAACCATCCAGAAAGATGCAGTTTGGAAAGATTCAGAAGGACTTACTGAATAATTTCTTCTGCATGTCCCCTAGGCATGGTATTAGGAATCATGTTACAGAAAGATCCCAGCGTGGCTATAGCAATCCTTAAAAGCCTCTCAGCAGACTGAATGTGTGAGAAAGCATTTAATTATTATTTAATTTTTTTGTTTGTTTTAATTAATTCTTTGGGTTTTTTTCATACCACTTTCATCCACCCAGCAAATGATGGAAGATAAGCAGCAAGCAGACACTGAGTCTGAGAGTTTTCTCTCACTAGGTCAACCTTACATCCTTGAAAGCAGTAATCTATTAAGTCACTATAGCTATTCCTACTCCCAGCAAGGTTAAATTTTGTTCACTTTAAAAAAATTAGCTATATCACAGCTATTGTGGTAGCTATCTATCACAATATTGTCTTTAGCAGTTGTCATCATAGCAGTGTTCTGCTAGACAAGAGTCCAATCTTTCTCAATCAAGGTCAGCCACTGCCTTTTTTAACTCAAAAACCTGGAAATTAACTACAATTCAGTCATGTAATAATATAATTTCTTTTTGAATAGTAGAAATAAATATACTTTTCTCTTTTTGACTTTTCATTGAACTTTGTCCAATTTTTTTCTTAATACTTCTTCAAAGTAGTACTTTCACTAGGTCTATTTTGCCTGGGTTTTACCCCAAATCTTTAAAAACAATAGCAGTACATCTTTGTTTTAATTAAGCGGTTGCTTATATGCTTTATTGAATGGCATTCTAAATGAATGGATCATGTTTAAAGTTCTACTGGAGTAAAAGAGTGGGTCTGAGCTTTCCTTCAGGTTGATTTTGTAGCAGTACAGCCAATAAGACAGCTGTGTATCCCAAAGACACCACTCCTCATCAGAAACTGGTAACCTAAAGATTTAGGCATTGGTCCTTATTGTGCAGGGGACATTTATGCCAGTGGGGTGTTGGCTGCATTTGCCTGCTTGTTAGGAAGGATCCAGAGCATTCAATGGTTACCTAAAACAGCTGTGTGCAGTTGCATACCAAGGTTAGGAAAGCACTAACTTTACTCATAACGAAATGTCTCATTTGAGGAACAGTGTTACCATTTTCCTTGATGTTCCAGAGAAAACCTCTAGACAATGACCTAAAGACTTACACTAAGACCACTGAGAATGTTGATAATAAATTTATCTAGGAATGCTGAGTGTTTTCCTAACTCACTGTGCTGCTATACCTTACTTGGAGTGAATTCAGTGTAAATCAAGAAATGTGGAGACAGAGGGTAAAATATATTGTAATGCTCTGTTGTTTCATTTACAGTGATCTCATACAGGTTTAACTTGCTGAAAGGCCATAAAAACAAAAGTCCCATACAGAAGCATATCGTGAAGGGCTTCCTAAGCCTGAGCCAGTGTCTGTTAAATGTTACTTCTGCCATCAGGTTACATCAACACTGGCATTGGAAGGGCTCAAGTGCTAGAGTCCCACGTCCCGGAGCCGTGCAGTCATACCCTGTATTTCCTGTGCTGGTCAGCAGGCACTGGTTGATGCCTGACCATTTCTTCAGATGACACATATACACTCCCCTTCAGCCCTGGTACTGTCAGATGATTGTGTTCAAAAAACTCAGAGGTCCCTGATTGCCTGTAAAAAGTGACCTAAATACAAAGAGTTTCAAAGTCTCGGGTTTTCGGCTGTGTCCATTGCATACACTCCGCACACCCCTGTTTCCACTTACTAAAGACCTGTAACTCAGGGTTCAGGGGTGGGAGGAGTGTGGTGCATCCTGCCAGCCATTTGTGAGAAAATCTGTGTCTTGTCTCTTCTGGGGTTTTACAAAAGTGTTTCACTTGTGCTATCAGGAAAAGGAAAAAAGGAAAAAGAAAAAGAGGAAAAAGAGAAAAAGGAAAACAAAAACGAAAATATCAGGGAGAATTAAACAGTCCCCTGTCTTATTACCAGTGTGCATATGAATTTTTGGCTTCCAAGTCATTCAGTTTGGGAGCAGTAGAATAGTCTGAACAGTCATTTTAGCAGTCATGGATTTCTGCCCTGAAGATTTTGTTTAAATTAAAGCGACTCACTTCTCGCCCAACCGTCTGTGCTGAATAATAGTGGCAGATGGAGAGAGGAAAATCTGGATTTTTTTGCTTTCAAGGAGCCACAAAAGTTAATGAGGTAATGTTAATTGTTCTGCGGCTGTAACTGAAGGAGGTCTCTGCACAGCACGTACATTGCTTCCTCTTTCTTTTGTGAGTGAATAGAACAGTGGATGAAAGAAATGCAGCTGAGTCATTATGTTAGGGTGTGATAAATCAGATGTGAGAAATTATGTAGTGGGTTCGGAGGTAAGGAGAAATTTTACTTATTCCTATTGGAATAGGAGCAGCATTGTAAATGCTTCTTGAATTCAAAAAAATGGCTCTAGTTCCAAGAAAAAAAAGGAGCTTTTAGATTACATTAATACATTTTAGGTATTTTTAAAAGTATTTAAGACACCATCTCATAGTATTGGTGACATAAAATCAAGTTCTTTGCTCACTTATCACTCGGAGCAATTTATCTGTGCAACATTCTAGCCAAACACAGCAGTAAATGTTATTTTTTTACAAAAATCCTCACTTAAATAATTATTTTGCTGTTACTGCTTTTTACCATGGATCTGTGAGCTGCAGGTCTTGACCTTTTCTAAAGATCCAACGCAGTTTGTGCTATGGTACGTAATTAAGACTGATGGTTATGGTCAAAGTAACATTTCCTTATAAATTTCGTCATTTTCTGATCTCTTTGGAAGCATGGTGTTTTATAATGGATGAAGTGTTCACCATTAATAAGGCTTTTCTTTGTTGTTTCCTAGAGAGCCATTCACCAGACTAACAAAACAACAGTTAGGAGCTAATAAAGGTCCTCTCAGCTCGGCTTGAGAAGAGGACATGCTGATGTCCGCAGGCAAAATGCCATTGAAACCATAATGTCAGGACTGGTAACAAAGACTTTGACCTGTAATTGCGTCCAGAGAATTCAAAAGCGTGAGAGTTTCCAGGGGAGGAGAAGGGAGCAGTTTTGCCAGACCATTCACCGCCTGCAATTAGGGACGGAGCCCCCACCACATCCTGATGGCTTTTCGTGGGAGCATCTGAAAAGCCTCCCTCCGAACGCTTTGGCGAGGAGAGACTGGAGGCAAATTTGGAGACTTAAGGCGAGAGTGCCATTCTCACGTGTGTCTGCAATGCCCCCCTCCAAGCTCCCCGGGGGAATATCGGCAAACCAAATTAAGGATGAGAATGGAGTAGCTCCTTCCCCTCTGTGTGCAACCGCAAAGAATAATGGGTCGATGTGTTTTGGTTTCCTCAGTGCTAAAGGTTGTACGGCATTTCTTATCACCTGAGGATTTAAGCCCTGAGGGTTTAGAGCAACGGTTCCCACGGAATAAGCACTGACTGGAATTTGCATCCAAAATTCGAACCAAACTGAACATTAGTAACATTTTAGCACACATTAGGCTATCGATCCTGCAGTTCTTTTCTATATGAAATGCTAATCATGAAAGTATAGCCAATTCCAGCATAAAACATGGCACTACAACAATACCGCAGCTGATGTTAGAATAAACAGGCTTAAAGACTAGATCGGAAGGAGGTTTGAGAGAGAAGCGGGTGTTCAGTTACATTTTAGCCTGAACACTTCTACTTGCACCGCAGGTACCCTTCAAAATGACTACAAGAAAATAGAACCTTTTGGCCATTTTTTGTCAAAGCCGACGTATCCAAAAGCTGTCTTCACTAGCCCCATGCAGAGATAATGGTCCAATATAAACCTCATGAAGAGACACCTAATAAAGTAGTTCCGGCAACAGTAAAGAAACTTAATCCGACTAAGTCTATATTTGCCACTGTTTCTTTCAAGTGCTACTTAATTTTCTAAGGCTCTGTGTTCTTTATCCATCTTTCAAATTACAGTTGGTACAGTCGCTTAAACTTCATTTCTCCTAATTGTATTTTCTTTACCTTTCTAGCTGGACTCATGCTGTTTTTTGTTGAAGGAGAATTGAGTTATTAAAACTCCAGATTTTCTTCAGCTATATTTTACAGCACTGAGAAAATATCTTGTGGATGGTGTTGTTCATTGTGCTGCTTGCTGCCATTGAGCTTGTCATGTCTAGCCTTGCAGCAGCCAGAACTGGTTGGGACACACTTTTGTCCCATTACTGCGATTTTTTTATGGTATGCATAAAGACTGGAGCAATTGAAGTTCATCTGAACAGCAGATTATTAGAGGAAGAGACATTACAAAAACAAATCAGTTTGCGGGATTTCCCATCTCATGTAATGGTTCCAAGACATGTCCTGGAAAATGTAGTTGTCCCTCAGACTGACAGATGGGGCAGGCAAACACAGGCAAGAACTTTCTCATTGGCTTTCAAGACTTTGGACAGTGTGGTATCTATTCTTCATTCACTGATTCATTGATCAGAGTTAGTTGTGTCTCAGCTGGGTATTTAGAACTACAAACTACATCTTCACAGTCTTCTAGAAAGAGGAATGGAAATGAATTATGTATGTATAAATATAAAAACCTTACAAATATTCCTGAGTGTAGGATTTTACAAAATTGCATCAGAAATAGTTCAAGGATTGGCATTTAACCAAACATGCCCTAGTTTGTAACAAAATTCATTATGTGGCTGTGAATTCTGAGGAAATAAAACATTGAATCTTGGTGAGGATACACACTGAAAAGCAAAGCCATAAATAAGAAGTAGTCTTGTATTCTCCAGTTCTGGCTTGGGAAGTAGTAAACCTGGTCATGCTCCAGCATGCTGCAGTATAGTCCATATGCAGAAGCCCCAACAATGAAAATATTTGCATAAAGCCTCATATTCATAAATATTCTCAGTACTAACCCAAGCTTGGATGCAGGTTTCATTTTCCCTTTAGATTCTCTCCAGTCTAAAAAGCTTCAGAAATTTTTAACCCCGTCTTAACTCCCTCCAGTTCCTGCCCCTAATACACACCGATTACTTGCTTAGGATTTGCCAATATGTAAAATGGAGCACATTTTCTGCAGCATGCCAGATGGTGCTGGTGAAGACCAGACACACAGGAGGTTCCTAATTAAAGCTTTAAACCTAAGGATGAGAAATGGCAGGTGCAGCCTGGTGGGTGCTCTGATAGTGGACACACAGGCAGAGCTGCCTACCAACCTTTTTGAGAACACCCTCACACCCATCCTCAGGGAACTCATAATGACACAAGGCACTTAATTTAAAGCTAATTGAGAAAACTCTATCCAGTCTTCACACAATAAAACAAGATGCCAGACCTCAGCTGGCACTTGCACCCTGGCAGGAAGAAAATGGCCATTGTGGGGCTGCAAAAGCTGACACTTCATTCTCACCCAAGGCACACAAAGCAACCAAACCCTTGAACCTTTATAGTTTCAGCAGCAATTCAGCCCATAAATAAGAACTGCTGAGAGGGGAGCACTCATGTCTAGGAATAGAAATGAAGTCTGTAGCTTCATAAAGGCTGTTCCTTCAGCAGTAATAACTCACAAAATTGAGTAGTAAATGCAGTGCTCTGCATGGGTGGCTACTAGGACAGGCTGATGCCAGCCCTGCCATAGGTAGGAGGCACCTCTGGAGCCATTCTCTAGGTTACTACAATTCCCTCATCGGCTGGAAGTGTTGCGTTTTATCTAGACCTTGCTGTACTCTGACACCTCTCCTAACTTTTCTATGACATGGAGCGATGTATCAGTGTTTCTGCTTCTACTGTTTGATGTTTGAGGGCAATAGACAAGGAGAAAAACTTACACTATCTTATAACACACAACTACCATTTAATCCCACAAGCCCAATGTCAACCTCTTTAGTGCAAAGCCAGTTCCTGCACTGGATATAACTAAAAGTGGCTGTAAGGCAGGAGATGCATGCAGAAAGCACAGTGTCTGCACAGTCATAATCACTTGGCTGGTTTCAGTTGTCCAGACATTCTTCACATCTGCTGATTTGCCTGGATGCAGAGGTAGATAGTTGTTGACAGCAGGTCTTGACCTGCATCACTGACATCCGAGGCAGCTCTTAGCACAATGAATAAGTTGGTCTTATTCTTCTACAGCACTGCACTCACAAGGGCCAGAAGAACCTTCTGCCCTCAGTCTCCCACTAGGGTCCAGTTTGTGCCAGTCAAACTGCCAGAAATATAAGTTCTCCATGGAAGCCCAGCTGGGACAAGTGGCAGTAATCAAAAGGCAAACAGCTCATGGACTGGTGCCAAACCCTTACCCAAATTAAGTGGGATATTGTGCTCCAGTGTAACTCATTGAGAAGGCTGTTTAGAGGCACCACAGTGCTTCTATCATATCGTAGCTGAGGATCCCAAATAAATACACCATGTCCTTTCCATCTCTCTGGCCTGCCAGCGTGTTTCTTTCCTTGTTTGCCCTGCCTCAGTTGTGTCCAAAGTCATGTACTCCTTGCCACTGTTTTGAACAAACTTTCAGATTTGCTTGAATAAAGTGTTCTTAACAGATAGTAAGCACACTTAAAATAATTTCTGTATTGTGATGAATCACTAGATTCACAGTCACATACCCAAATAAATGCCTCAACTTTCAAAGAGACATTGCCTTTGATTCCCAAACACATAGGTAAAATGTGAGGGGATTTCTGTCACAATTTTGGAAGGGATGGCAAAATCTGAGCTATATCTCTGCCTCATGTTATGGATCAGTGCAGCTGCTGGGTGTGGTTGAGCTAAATCGTTTGAATTTCCTGTAACAGAAGTGGCTCTCAGCAAGTGTTTCAAGAGATTTCCACCTTTTCCTGCCTCTGGCAGCTTATTCTGATCCTAAATAACATTTAATCTCACACCCTGCTGGGCCAATCACACAGTCATATGTGGGAATACAATCCATGCCAGGTCAGGGATTCAGGCTGAATTCCACAGCCCTCTGTTTGTTTGTTTGTTTTGGAAAGCACAATATGGAGCAACAGTTTTTCTGACTCATAAGATAGTCCCAGTTACTGCACACAGATAAAAGAACTGGAATTAACTTGAGCTCCATCTCCTTTTATTGGCTACAGAGGTGATCCTCTGCTCCCACTGAAGTTATGGTCTGGACACCAAGTGTTTTATGAACTGTGAGGAGTCATCCAAGAAGTAGGTGAACGTACTCCCATCCTCATTTTCCCCACACTGATTCTTTGGCTAATGCTTCTAGAATTACGGGTGTCCTATAAATACTTATTACTGCTGCATAAACGCACCATAAACTATGCTATAGCAAATGGTAACATTTATGAAATTGAGTGAGAGAAAGGAACTTCATTCCTTTCTGAAAGTTTGATTTCTTAGAAGTTTGGAAATCCTTAAGAACAAGATGGAGAGGATTTGCAATGTGAGTCAATTCATAAAATTTCTATTCTAACAGAGTAAATTAGCCATGAAAGCAATATCACAGAACTGAAAAAGCCTTTCTCATCAGAGAGCTGGAGAAATGAACAGCAAACTAATCTGCAGGGTGCAGAAAGTGTGAGATTAGTTTGGCAGAACAGGAAGATTTAATTAAATACATATACAAACCAAAATGTCAAGCATGTATTATTCTGCTTTTGAAGAACTTGGGAAAGACAGCCATTAACAAATGGCAGGGAAAGAATGCATGATAGTTGCAGAATAGCAAGAATTGTCAGTCACTGAAAATGCTGAGGGCTGATTGCTCCTTCAGGGACCACTGAGACAGGGTAGAGTCAATTTAAGGTAGAAAAGGGCGACTGAGGTAAAGGAGCCTGAAAGAAGCTTGACAAATGCTTACCTGAATTTGAGGCTTATCACTGTCCTTATAGGGACAACCCAGCCCTCTCAAGATTGAAGAAAAGAACCCACAGGGGCAAGCAGCAGAAGGAAGCAGAATAGCATTTAGCTCCAAGGAGAAAAAAGGTTAAGGGCTGAATTTGTCAGTTGTAGAAATGCAAGCTCATTGGTTTCAATCCAGTCAAGAGCAGTATTCTCACTCTACAGTCAAAGGAACTGATTTGTGCATTCTGATAACACAAAAATTAGCTATTAATTTATCCTGGTGTATAGGATCTGATTGCACAGCATTTTGCAACTGTGATTTTCTGGACACTAACATTACAACTGTTGTGATAGCATTTCAATGTCATCCATATGCAGAAGGATCATTTTGTGTAGTTTTACTAGTAACAATTTAAATGCTAAATTCAGCAGACCTCCTTCAGTAATACAAGCTCAGCTGTTTCCTAAAAGGAAACAACCATTCCAGCTATAAGACCCTACCTTTGAATGTTCTTTCAAATTTCTGATGGCTAAAGTGCAAGCATGTGCCAGCTGAACTGCATTTCTGTGTGCAGCCCTTCTTGCCCCAGAAAGCTTTACTGGTTGTTTAGAAGGAACGGCCTACACGTCATCACAATTGTGTCCCTTCCAGAGAGCTGATGGGACTTTGGTGAAAAACTCTACTACCAGTTCTTGCACAGTAAGCAGCATGAGGAAGAGAATGTGGGGAGTCTGCTTGTGCAAGGTTTCCTTGCAGTGAATCACTAGCTAAGGTTACTAATTCAGCTCAAATAGTCCTCCTGATGTCATTCTCTGTCAGGAAGAAAAGAACTGTGTAGTTTCTGTATTAGTGAGGAAGGAAAATGCTTGGTGCTTGCCAAGAAAACTTTATGAAGTGAAAACAGATTTGTCATTTTAGAAACAAAGTCTTGCAGCTATTTGTTTGAGCTGTGAAGAACCACCCACCAGAACAGAAAGCGCAGCATGTAGATGCAATATCAAGAAAACAGTGGCCATAGAAGATTGCCATAGTTTTGGAGACAGGCACACGACTGAACATACCGAGATCATGCGACAACAGCCGACGTTCATTTATGGACACCCCTTTTATAGGGGGTTCCAAATTCCGTCACTCGAACACCTGATTGGCTGAGGTCTCAAGACCACCGGGCTCACTGGCCAATGATATGTCTGCATTTAGGATTGAATGGGGTTGGCTGGGGCCCCCTGTTGGAGTTCAAATCCAGCCTATTATTGGGAATCCTTTACTTCTGCTCTTTATTGAGCTAGCCTAGTGGAGTTTGGGGGTCTGTTATGGCCAATTTTATCTGTGCAGCTATAGACCAACTGTAGCTGCCACAGAAAATTAAGCAGACTCAGAAAATACCTGAGTCACATTCCTCAGTTTGAGCAAAGGACT
>VXBI01008494.1:27117-54818 GCA_013397375.1 Toxostoma redivivum | reverse complement strand
ACTGTGCACACGCGTGGCTGAAATAAACATCTCTGTGAAATTCTTGCAAAGGCCATTCCTGCTTCTTCACCTGCTTCACCTCAACAAAAATCCAGACCACAACAGCTATTACTACAATGAGAAATTAAAACCTGCTGGAGGTTTCAGAACAAAACAGGTTCAGATGGTATTTTGAAATGGCTGAAATAGATGCTTAAAGAGAAAAATGAGAGGATTGATGAATATCACAGTAGAAGTCTGTGAGATTGGATGGAGTAATGTGCTAAAACAGGACTGGAAAGGATCAGACCATGTAAAGCCAGTGTAGTTAGAGTTCTCATCTGAACTGAGATTAGGGCCTAATCCTGTTGAAATTTCAAAATCTGTATTGTCAGATTTCATCCAAAAATAAAAACACCATGGAAAATTTTCAAGTTTGTGAGACATTTGCCATCCTAAGAAGCAGAAAATCGGTTAGACCTCTTTCTACTTTGGTCTGTATCTGAAAGAGAGATATATAAAAAGATTAAACTGAAGCCATAAGTTCAGGAATTTCTGACCCTGACCCAGGCATATTGTTATGTATGTAAAGAGCTTTTAAAACCTGGTATTTTGGTTTTGCTTTTGACAGCTGTGAAGTCCAGAACCACATCTGGATTTTATCCAAATAAAACATTCCCTGGATGGTGTAGATCAAAACATTCTTTGAGGTTAAAAGCATTGTTTATTTCACAAAAATACTATTTGAGTACAAAAATGTGTATGTTTATTCCTAATTACACATAAAAAATAATAATAGACATACAGATATCAATGGCAGTTTGTATAGAATATTAATTTTAGCTATAATTATAAGAAAAAGCAAGCCTATTTCTTACACTTAAAAATATCACCGTTCTTTATGGAGCAGTTTAAAAAAATGCTAACCCCTAGCTCAGGATAGATGTGTAACAGTGAACCAAACACTAGGGAGGAAAATCTCAAAAAATTGATACCAAGCTTCACATGTCTACACAAACAGAAGCATTGAGCTGTGATACACACAGCCTATATTGCTGCTTATAAAGAAACTCTGTTGTTTTTACATTTTATTTCCCCTCAACTTTTGATGTAGGCAGAACAATAACCTCCACACAGCTAGATAATTGCTTTCACCAAAATCTCTGAGCACAATGTCATCCCTTAATGACATCCCCTTCTAGTTCATAGATGTTATCATAAAATTAATTATGTTCCCTGTGAAAGCCCTTAATGTCGATTTTGATGTCTGTCTTATTGATTGGCTATTGAACTCCTCATTGTGCTGTTTTGGGAAGGTCCTGGCCTGACTATGCAGAGAGCTTTTGCCCTGGGCTAGCTGTCAATCTCCACAACAAGGCACCTTGAAAAGGTCAGGCCTACCAAAGGCTGGCTGAGGATGTACTGCCTTTAACTCAACTGAAAGAGGACTTAATTAAGACAGAAATAATTAATTTGTTGAATTTCTTTTCATGAGGCAGCTATCTAGCTGATAATAAGTAAATTCAGGAGATGGGCTGTCTATTCTTATCCTTCATAGAGATTAACACTGAAACGTCATAGCTTGACAAAAAACTCCCACAATCCAAACCAGCAAGCAAGGGAAGGAAAGGAATGCTGGCAGAGGAGGTGAAGGCAGAAAGCATGTTTTCAGTCACTGGGCCCTATAACCAAACCTGTCCCAGGAGCAGCCCCCTTTTTCTTCAATAGCAGGTGGCTCTGAAATAGAAAGGAAAGCAAAGGAATGTGATTTTCAATGTCAGGCACAGAACACAACTACACTGTGAAATAGAGAATGGCAGGACCAGTGCTGTGAAGACAGGGGCATCAGGTAATGCACTGAGTGAGCACAGGGCAGCATGGCATGTGCTGAGATAGTGCTCATGCATTCTATCAGTCCAGAGGTCGGAAGACAAACCCTAATTTTTGGAAGGCTTTATCCCTGTGGGACATTGCTGCCCTGACAGTCTCCTCATGTGAGCTAGTGTAGAAGCAAGAGCTCCATTTTTTCTGATGCAGGCGTCTATCCGTGCTCCCAGGCACAGCATGGCCTCAGTCTCCCAATGCCTGGCCTCTGTCTCCATGCTGGAAAGCACTGGCTTTCAGTGCCTCAGCAGGCAGTGCCATGGTATCACCTCTTCATGGGGGTATTTTACCTCACCTACACTGAATACTGATAGTCAAGGACAAAGAGCAAAGCATAACGTTTTTGGCTTCAGGACAGCACATTAACAAGACTAACCTGTCAGTTAAAAGCTATTCTGTGCTTTTAACCTCAGCTCTGTAGAGTCCCTGGGATTTCCCACATTACAATTACAACTATTGGCACAAAATTCTCATTCTAGCCATATCCTATCACGAGTTTGTTTCACAGAAAACTTTTTATGACCCTTTGACTGTTAAAAGCAGGGAAAATATTTATAACTTTGTACGTAGGCCTTCAACA
The DNA here is from genome assembly GCA_013397375.1 of Toxostoma redivivum. Lineage (NCBI taxonomy): Eukaryota > Metazoa > Chordata > Aves > Passeriformes > Mimidae > Toxostoma > Toxostoma redivivum. The sequence goes on along the minus strand of VXBI01008494.1, from coordinate 52,375 downwards.
CTACTATTTTCCATTAGCTCTATGGGTTGTCCTTCACAGTCTACTGGAAGTTCTTGAACAAGCAGAAGACCACAATCAACCTGAAAGCCAAGCAGAAGAAGCCTACTTGATTATACATACTGATGACTCTCACTAGCAACTTTTCCATGGATTTAGCTCTTTAGCTAACATGTATTGCAGGGCTGATTGGGCCAGAAGAATAGGTGCAGGAGGCACCTGAGTAGAGGCTGCAGGAGATGTGCTGGAGTGTGTCCTAGCTGGGGAAGGTGAATCACTCCGAGCAGAGGGGATGTGGCAGAAGAAGATTTGCTCTGTGCCAGGAAGGAAGCAAGGACTGGTGTGTGTGTGTGTGCGTGTGAGAGAGAGAGGAGGTGGGTGGGTGCAGCAGTGGAAGGGAACATGTCACACATATCCCGTGCCAGGAAGTAATTTTTGCTGGAGCAGCAAAATTGAATTTTTGTCTGTGGTACAGAGACACTTGAGCCCTCTCTGCTAGAGTAATATAATTGATTGACAGCAGGCTGAGAGTGGGGTCTAGCTATGAGAGTAGGACAGCCAAGTGTCAACTTTCCTTTGTTGGTGCTATGAGCATGTTGAAGAAATACATGATAGCCCTTGGTGTCATTTTTAGGAAGGTGAGATGAGACACACATAGAAAGTTATTTTTTTAGCAATCTAAGCAAAAGGGAAAAGCACATCTCCTGCTTCATTGCTTTTCCCTGGTATGCAGTGGTCATAATGAGAAGCATGGGGTTTTTATTCAGCCCTGCATTTCTGAATATTGACCTTAATTTCATTCTGCATGGAGAGATTTGTAGCTCATTCCTCTCTTTGCTATTGTGCCCTTTTTCTCCCACCAAAATGACAATATTAATTGAAATCTAAAATTAATATCTGATTGCAATCTAAATTAAATAGAGAGCCAATTTTCCAGTTTTATGCAATCATAAAATGACATGGCTGAGAGAGCTAAATCTAATTGTGTGGGGATTTAAAAAAAACATCTCTTCCTGCTTCTGCACTTGTCTTTGTATTCTAATACGCCCAAACATAGAAGGCATTTCTAATCAAATAGCTAGAATTTAATGTCTGATTATGGATGCATATTTGTAAGAAGAAATAACCTGGGAAACAACTGGGATTGGAGAAGCATTTCTAAACGATATATATCTGGTTTCTTCCAGCTGATAACATTTTCAGCATTTCTTGGGTCTGTTATTTTTTAATTCAGTGCAAAGCTTCAAACTAGTGACACAAGGGAATGCATTGCTAATCTTGCAGCAGAGCAGTAAAAATGTCAGCAGCAGGTTTGATATTCAGTACTACAGTGCTCTGTGTAGAAGCTCCAGTGAACTGGGACTGGTCTATTCCGGCAGCAATTTGGTAAATCCTGCCCATTTTTAAATGCACACATATTCCTAATAATTTTATGAAAAAAGTGTGCTGGAGAAAATCCATAGGAAGTCCTTCAGTACTGTGGGCACAGGGACTCCTCTTTAAGCAGCTGCTGCATTTTGTAAGGTGTGAAAGAAAATAATTTTATGACTCTCTTATGTGTGTTCTCAGTTTTGTAGCCTGAACTGAGCAGCATGGTGAGGGTGACAAAGCTTCTCTTGATTTCATTGGTAGTAGATGAGTGTAGGTCCTCATCTGAAGCTCTTGGAAGAATCATTTGTTGTCTTCAGTGGGTAGAACAAGACTGATCCCTCTGTGCTGCAGTCATTTAACTAAGGGGCCTATTTTGGGAGTCTGGTGACTTGATTCTCTCTTTGAGAAACATCAATTGTTATCTGGCTGCCTCTGGAGGCTGTCTGAATGTGCAGCTGAGATAAACTGTCTTCCAGCAATGCCTGGTTCTTTCGTTTGGGATGGCTGGGTCAGCTGTGGGCCTTATTCAGGAGCCTTGATCTATGGGTAGGGCTTGAGGATGATTGCAGATCTTGGGAGAATCACTTCCTTCAATTTGTATGGGGTCAGTGAGAACCCAGAGACTGGCACTTCCAAAGGAAAGTACAGAGTCCTCCTGGAAGAAGTTTTGCTTGATTTCTAAAGGGGTTATAGTGAGGATTACTAAAACAAGTTCTTCATCAGTTTTTCAGCTATAAGGTTGGTAAAAAAAATCATCGCTTATTGGCACACAGTCCTAGTATCGAAGAAAATTGTCAGTTTCTTGTCATCTGCATGCAAAATTGCTGTACTCTTATTTTGCAACATTATAAACTAATTATTAAATTAGATCTGTATAAATACTCTTGGGATGCTGTCTGCATCAGATTAGGTTCTCATTTCATGCAGATTGCAGAGACACAGAACTACATGCCAGTGGAGGTGGAAAGTACTGACAGTAGTTTCTTTCTGAGCAAGTGTGCTGGTGGTCACAGACTTTGTCCTGGCCTAGTTGTGGTTCCATAGAACTCTAAATTGGCTTTTTTAGACAAAGGTCATATTGTGGTATCAATTACTGGTTGCTACCTGGAAAATTTAATTTCATGCCCTGTAGTTGGTCTGCTTTCTTCTCTATTATGATTGGCAACTGTTTCCCTGCTGGTAACTACAATGGCTGATTTATGTTAAGTGATTAAAATCCAGAAGCTAACTGATTTGGAAGGACAGCTTTAGGTTGCTAGCATAACCCAGTGAGCTCTTGCATAAATGTGTTCAGATGAATAGAACAAAAGCTTCTTCTTGTCCTTTACAAACCTTCTTAAGAAACTGTGTTGTTTGTGATTTGTGTCATGTCAAACTGTTCCTTGTCCAGTAGATATTTAGTTGATGCACTTATGAAAACCAGAGAAAATCAGTGAACTAAGACGTGCCTAATTTTAGATAATATCATGGTCTTGTTAATATTACTCATTTTTTAACCTAAAAAGTTTTGCTTGAAGATTGCAAAATCTTTTCTGTCTTTTAGAAGCCTCTGAGGAGCTTCTTAAATGCCTGGTTTGAAATTTAACAGATCTGAATGCTATTTCTATGATTCAGAAAGTTGGATGGTCATTTATTCTCAGGAATTGTTTCCTTTCCAAAGGATACATTATGCCATTTACTTTGAAGTGGAACTGCTAATCAAAATAAAGGGACATTTCTGCATAAAAAAATAGTTATGTAACATAGGAAGTGACAGGTTGAATTGGGCCCTATGCAACCTGGTCTTGTAGATGGTGACCCTGCTCATGGCAGAGGGTTTGAAACAAGGTGATCTTCATGATTCCTTCCAACATGAACTGTTCTATGATTTTATGAATCTGATCCTTCTCATGTGTGTTGAAGAACATGGTTTACCCTTTTACTTACGTGTTTACTCAAGGTAAGAGGACTGTTTCAGCTTCACGAAGAACAAGAATTCTAAAGAAAATATCTGTGAGGAATACAAGGAATTCTTAACTATTATTTAAGTGAAGAAAGGCTTATTGGTTTTGCTACCATGACAGTAGAGTTTTGCTGGACCAAGTACTCCAGGGCTTTCAGAGTTAAGATTAAAAACTGTTTAAAAACTATCGCTTGGTGATTGGAATGACTGCTGTCAACCTGCAGGTGCATTGCAGAGGCCTTCCTCAATGGACATTTTGGCATAATATGAAACAACTCAACATTGTTTGAAAATTATTTATACCAGGTTCAAACATGCTTGTGGTGGAGTAGGATCAGAAGATTTCATAAGGCAGCAAGTTTGAATTTAACTAGCTAAAGGATACAGGGCACTGAGTTCTAGGATTCAGTGTTACTTTACTAGCATCCAAGAGGTACTTCTTTCCTTTGAATTCAGATCAAATTGTCTAATTACTTCCCATGCATTTTTTAGCCTTTTTTGCCTTTAGCACTGTTGGGAATTGTCACTGTTCCATTACAGGTAAAGTTTCCTAAATAAGAGGTAGATTCTACCCCAGGAACTGGACAATACAGAAGTCTGCTCATCACTAAAACTCTTTGAGAAGGTTTAGGAGACCCAAATAAAAACTCTTTTAAAATAATTTTCAATACAAAGTACTACAGACATAGCAAGATCTCTACACATTATTTCTTTTATCAGAAGTGTGTTCTCCCAAGGGTAACCCAGTTGCTAGCACCAGATCCTGAAGTTATCCACTGGCCTGTTGGAGACTAGTGATGATCACCTTCTTCTTCGTAAGACTATGCACTTGACCTCAGTCACTCTCCAGAGGAAGCAGGGGATCAAGCATTCATACAGTCTTCACACAGCACAAGTTACAGGGTTTACTGTCCAGGATCTCTCCAAGGCAGAAGACTTTAGGGCAGATGCTCAAGCACAACAAAACCCAACAACTGTAAGTCAGGTGGGAATCTAAATGCTAATACAAAGAACACAGTTTGTCCTTTGAAAGTGATGATATTTTCTCATTTGAAAGGGGATATGCATGTATGTGCTTTGTCAGATGACAGCCAAAATTCACTTTTTTGGCCTTATTTTAACTTCTTAGTGAAACTCCAAACGTGGCAGGAACACTCCTGTTACAAATAATTTTACTTAGGATAAAGGGCTACTGGCTAGTAAAGCATCAAGTTGCCAGACTTAGGCTTTGCTGGTAGAAATGTAATGAGCTGCTAGAGGTTTGGCATTGCAGTATTGTAGACATACTGGCAGAAATTTGCAGGTCAGAGAGAAATACCATCGCTCTAGCCTCTAGAAGGTGAGGCAATTAACTGTCCTCATTCTTTTTAGAGGTCCACCCTTCTGTGACTTCCAGGAGTTATTCAGCAATGCTTACCATTGTACTTTCCAGTCAGTATACAGATAGTAAGTATCTGCTCTGGCAAAAGCAGAGCAATACCACTCACAAAGCAATTTGACAATTTCACCGTGATGATGGCTCGCTTTTAAATTGCACAGCATCCCTAGAACTACCTAAACTGCACACTGACGGTGTGCAGTGACTAAGATACATCCATTGCCTCAAAAAAGGACAGAGTGAAAATGGCATCATTTAAGTACAATGCATTTAGCTGCATTTATTTTGTATAGATGGTAAAAAGCAGAAATATAAAGCTGTTCTCAAAGTGTGTTTAGCTTTTAAATCCTTAGTGCAATATGTGCCACATCTGATTACAGATGTAAAGAAACAGACACTTCTTGTTTTCTCTGTAGGATGAAATGATGTTGACTTCCTGCAGTGTGTGAACTTATACTTTAGGAATACTCCATTTCTGTAGCATTTTATAAATATCACCAAATCAAATGTTAGAAGACATATGGGCACCTGCCAATCAATCCTTGCTTTTTTTCCTATTTTAACTTTTGTACTGATTGATAAAGAAACCTCCAACCAAGTTCTAGCAGTGAGGCTTTTTGAAAGAATCTAAAGGTGAACTATAAATTCAGTACTTTGCCTTTATTGAGAATTTCTAGTATCATAAATCCAACTTCACACTCTTCAGAGTCCTTTGGTTATTTGTCTAAGAAGGGATCTCCATTGGCATGGAGGGGATTTAAGCACTAGGTAGGAAGTAAGTACCCAATTCCCTTTTGTGTCTTTCTAAATGTTTCCCACTGATGCCTATGATGAAAAGAACTGGAATAGCAGGCTTTATTTCATGTGGTCTGTAAGCACACTCTAGGCACTCTCCATATTTTTTGACATCCTAATAAGTTTCTCATATGGAAAAGGAATTCTTGAATTGTGAAGCCTAAATATTAAGAGGACATCAAGGACTGTACTCATTTCCAGGGAGAAGCAGTACAATACTTAAAAAATTACTTCTAATTCTAGTATCTTATTTCTTCCAGTTCTTCTTTCACCCTGTCTTTCTGTCCCCTATTTCTAGCTGAAAGTCAAGACCCACAGCTGGAGGAAATAAAATTTCTATATTGCAATGCTTTAAAATTAGCATGGTTCAATTTCAGCTCAGAACTAACAGACTTCTCTGCAGAAGGTTTTGAACCTCTTAATTTGTGCATCTGTGTCTTGTATAATGAAAAGAACATAAGCAGCTGACCTTCTGGAAAAAAAATCATAAAACTTCACCACTTACCTTTTCCCTGCACTCAGGAGCTAGTGGTCATTTTAGCTTAGTAATGAAAGGTGGTTCCAGCCCCTCAGCATACTGTTATCAAGTAGCTTTAGGTTATCCTTAATCACCTGATTACTTTTCTCTTTCAAAGTTTAGACTAAATGATTTAACAATGCTCATGTGATTTCCCCATAAAGACTGTGGAATTGGTAGCCATGTGCTGTAGGTTAGGACACACCAAAATGAGAAAGCTGAACATACTTGTTTCACTGCAGCAATAACAGCAAACTTCCTTCCCTCCCTGCTTTCCTCTGCCCTTTGACCAACCCTTTCTCAAAGACCACATAACCATATGGTCAAGGTTATAAAACATAAAGGTTTCTGTCACTATAGCAATCCCAATAAAAAAGCCTTCACAAGGCTTAACCTTCATTTACATCTGATCCCTGAAGTGTTTAGCTCTGCAGTTTTTAAACACTGCTCATATCCCCCGTAAAAAATGTTTCCTATTTAACTAGAAAAAGATTTACTGCATGAACATCCTTTTCCCACTCTGCTGGATTACACCTCTCCAGGGACAAAACACCAACTAGGCAGGGTAAAACACCTGCCTTATTAATACCGTTAATCATGAACCAATGATGAGGAGCCTGACATGCAAAAACCTGGCCCCTCTTTGAAGTTGAAAGAGTCTCTGCTTGACCAAACAGACTTCAGCTAGGAGTAACAGGTGCCTTTCCCCACAAATTATTTTTGTTCTGTTTTAAGAGCACAATAATCCAGAGATCTGCACTGCTCAGAGAGCCAGTGTCCATTCTCATGCCATCACCAGCTCTTTCTGATGGGGCAATATGGGCTCATCCTCCCAGCCCAGGCAGTCTGAATTAAAGAGGCTCCTTAGCATCCCACAATCACACATCCTCTTCTTAGGCAAGGCAGCAGCCCTTCTTGGGCCAGCCAAAGTGGCACTGCTGACTTGCTCTGTTAAGGCCAGACCATATGTCTGTTCTGCATTAAACCTGTCTAAGCATGTGCTGTGTCTGCATTAGGGAGTGTTTGGGGCCAGCCAGCATTTTCCTCTGCCATAGGCTCTCCCTGGTGCATGATGAAGTTAAGTACTATGGTGCCTAGGATGCCCAGATAGCTTATATGGTACGAGTCTTTGCCCCAGGATGCCTGCAGAGAAAGGCAGATCATTATTTTTTCAAGGTGTCCTGACTTGGGTGAGAATATCCTAAGCACTGCTGGAAGTGAAAATTATACCCTTGTGTATCTAAAGGAGCTAGGGTCCTGTGGAGAGTGTTTGCAGCACCTTTGCTTTAATCTAGGTCTAAACACAAAAAGGGACCTCCAAAACTACCAGGAGGACTGTAGAAAATCTGTGGTTTCAGAGGTTGGCATGAAATTTTGTCCCTACTGAGGCTTACTCATCACTGCTTTAAAAGACTAGCTGTCCACTAAAAATAGATTTTAATAATCCAGCACCTTTTTACTTTCTATTGACAATTATATTGTTCAGTCTTTAAAATCCTCTGGGTATCTGACATGATTCAGTAAAAATCCAGCTGTATTTGCAGACCTATTTTGAAAACTCTCAGCATTGAAGTTCACCAATACATTGATGATCTTCCCCCCTATTCTTATTCCCCCTCTTACTGTAGTCAGCTTCTGCTATTTCTGTACTGCAGTAGCATTTGCTGACATTTCCATGGGGATGTCATATATTAGGTAGCACTACAGGCTTTGGTTAGCAATACATGGTACATCTTGAAGCAGTTAAACTCCTCATGCCATTTTGAAGTTAAAACCCTGTTTAATTTAAAAGCTGGGCTCCTGGCTGGTAACTTGTCTGGAATAGTGGGTGGCAGGTCAGTGCAATTTGAAATGGCTAGGACAGAGAAGGAAACCATGAAAAATGGAGCAATTACACTGCAGGTCAAGGTTTGTTATTGGGTGGCATGGTTTCAATTTGGCACTGAAGTATGGCAACAAGTCTACTAGGCATGTTAATGCATTTTTGTTATCTGCCATTTGTAAGCAATATTTGAGGAGGAGGAGGGGGAAACATTTTAGAGTCCAATACATCTATCTTGAAGGTCTTGCCTGTGATAGAGGATTTTTTGTTGTTGTTGTTTTTTTCCCCAAGGAAACCATTGTTAACTAAAGTTTGGAATAAAAGCATTCACATGAAACTTTGAAAACTATGAACTGTTTGCCAAGATGTAGATCAAAGCTGTTTGAAAAGATTGATACAATTTCTTTTTAAATAAAAAGTGCACATCTGGATTGAAAATTGGTCTGCCAAGTTTCAGCCTAATGAACTTTGAAATCAGCCTCCTACCAATAATTCTCTAGACCCAGATTTCTTATAGAGTATCTGGACAATTTTTATAGCCAGAAGGTACTCATATAATGACTATGGCTCTCTGCTGGCAACTAATTGACAGACTCCTGATACAGTGTTGTTTCAAGTAAACAAAATTTATTTTAATTTGTCCCCCGTCATTTATCAAGTGGCATATGAAGCCTGGATGCTAAAATTTTATTGCATCAGAACAAGTTAAAATAACCCTAAGTCCAGCAGTGGAATTCACATCAACAGCAAACTGTTTATGCAGCACAGTTCTTCATATTTTTTTTCCTTCCATTCCTTTTGCTTTACTATGCAGACTCAAAGTTGGTTGAAACCCTAAAAACTTTTGCTGAAGCTGGCGTCTGTTGCAAACACTCGTTTGTTCTGCACTTTCCTGACTGCCAGATGAGAGGAACTCTTTGACAGTTTAAAAGTAACAAAAGATCCTTGCTTATGCTCAGCCCAGAGAGTTGTAGCCCACAGAGCCAGAAGCTCATGCACAAAAAAAGTATTTCCCGCCATAACTAAAATGAAAAGCATATTTTTCCCAAATAAATCCATCTAAAAAATCCTTAACCATTTGAATCTCCTCTTGAAACTAGATTTCATTATAATGACAAAAGGCTTGAAAACTGAAGGCACTAGCTTTGAAGGCAAGCTGACCCTTGCAAAAGCCCAACCAGAAAGGGGGCATTTAAGTTCACAAAACTTCCTTGCTCCCAGGCAGGTGAATATGTGTATCTCCAATAATTCTTTTGGCAAATGGCCCTTGTGAGGACCAGCAAAGCTCTTTTGTAAATGCTTTATCTTAACTCCACTTATCTGAACTCTGGCAAACTTCAAGTGAGAAGGCAATTAAGCCTCAGCACCATTTGTTTGAGTCCAGAAGAGAGATGGCATGCACAGAATCTCTATTGTTTAATTATTTTTCTTTTTGCTTCACCACCATTATTAAAGCTAGAAATGTATTCCTCAAGGCTCATCTGATACTAAAACTCCAGACACTCCTTGCAAGTCATATTTCTAAATTTACAGAAGTTAAAATTATCCTGGTTCAGTTCAGAGACACTGCTCAAGACAAGATGCAGTCACAATCAGTTATGACTCTATTGATTGTATTTTATAGATTTCCACTGACTTTAAAGAAAAGTGCTCCTCAATCAGACCCCCAGTGATCTCAGGTTCAGATCTCTGTACCTGGAGATACCAGTACAAACAAAGCAGACCAAGAGATTTCCACAATATGTCAGTGATACAGAATCCCCACACTACATGGTCCCTGTGTTGATGGGCAGGATCCATCTCTGACAGATTCCCTGAGCATATCCACTCTCCTCAAAACAACAGTGCTGTAGTAGTTCTCTGAGATTTCCACCTCATCCTCTATTGGTAGACCTTCTGTCCTAGAATTAGAATGTAAGTAGTCACAGACAGAAGGATTGGGGAATGAGATAATCTGGTGCCCTCTTAGAAGCACAGTGCATGGAGTTAATGTGCTTTGTTTCTGCAAACTATTAAGAGTTTTCTGAGGCAAGAAAGAAGCCGGGAAATACTGTATAGGAAAATAAAGTATAACACCTTGGTGTGTGAAAGGCAAGCACACCTTTTGCATTTTTCAGCCACAGCCTTTGCAAAGAGCTGAGTATCTAAGTGGGTAACAGACTTTCACACTGGCACTACAGTGTATTATGGCTAGAGATGTCCCTCTTTGGCAGTGTAGACATTGATAAAAAAAGATTCAGTGATAGTGTTTCTGCCTTTTGGACTTTTTTTTACCCAAAAGGAGAAAGGAAGATAAAAGGAGGGCTAGGAAAGGTTTCCAAAACCTGTTATGGCTACACTGTCCTAACTACAGTAAAAAATTTTTGATAGTGATTTCCAGATTTCAAAAGGTTTCAACCAAACTGATTCAATTAAACAGATACTGTAACTTAAGCCAATGACATGCTTGTACAAATCACTTTTGTTAATAGATTTTTTCTTTTCTGAAATGCTGTTGCCCTGATTGAGGATTTGAACACCCCAGTGCTAACATACACATTTTAAAATTTTGTTCTTGCACAACAATACAACAGCAGATTATGGTCAGAATAATTCAGGCACTTTACTTAGGTCTCCAGACAGTTATTAAAAATAAAATAATTTTGCTCCTTTCCTCAAAGTTATAAAATTGTGTGTGCACCAGATGATGAGACACATGTGAAAAGGAAAAAGAAAATTAAAAGTTCTTTGTAAGAGAGAAAGAATACAGTATTGCTGCAGGCATGTCCAACTGAGAAGAGTTAACCTATTATTGTCAGAGAGTAGTGTTTCCTCCTTTATATACTGGTGCTACCTGTGCTGAATGGTAAACTCAGTAGTTTGCTGTCACTTTGAGTATTGCTAACTGTAAGACCTTCCTGGGCTCACATCAGGTATAAAATCTTCTTTGTTCTAACAGATGTACAAGAATTTATTCCTTTCAGCATTACTCACTCAATAGAATTTACATTCAGATTACAGAGATGTACTTAGAGATATTGAAATAAAAACACAGGAATCTGGAGGACCATATCTTTCTATGTATTGAATAGTATAACCTCCAGTGTCAACTGAGTCTGCATCCATTGTGTTCCCAGGTATACCAAATATCTCTGAAATTTCCTCAAAGAACTTACTGTTACCCAACAGTTAAGAGAGGCACATCTCTGTGGATGCAGACTAGAGAGGAATAGAGCCAATCTGCCTACATGATTTTTGTCAACATTTTGAAAGAGAATGATAGCAAAATGAGGGCTGGCAAGAGTGATTATCATTTCTGGAAACATTTATGAACAGCTGTAGCAAGCAGCAATAACATACTCATCAAGGGAAAACTGATCCTATCTTTCAAAGAATATTATATCTGAATGCATTGAATCCAGCACCTGCAACAACTGTGATAATAATTTTATAACTAGTGCTGAACTAGTTCATGTCCACAGAGCACTGTCCTGCTTAAAATCTCTTCATTTAAACATCTATTCAAAATGACTCCTGAGAATGGAAACCATTATATGTAAAAAAGGGTCTTGAGTGATGTCTCACGCTTCTAGTCCTCACCTTCCCAGGCCTCGCTCACAGCTGGGTTATTACCATCCCTTTTGCTGTGTTATGTCCAATCCAGACTGGAAGGTGCAGGTCTGACCTTTTAAAAATTATTTTTAAAGCAACACGCACATTTTCTGACTTTTTATTAGGAACAATTAGACAATTGCATAAACTGATCATTTGGCCTTTTAAAGAATAGCAAAAGATTAACAGTTACAAGTATACCATTTACATGTAGGCAAATGGTATACTGCACTGCTGCTTACCTGCACTGCTGCTGATATAAACCTTAATGTTTACTGTGACACTGTCTGACAGCAGAAGACATTATTAATGTTTCCAGGTCTTCATAAGGAATTGTACCAGCCTGCTTTGAAGACACAGACCTCCCTTATCAAAAGTATTAAAGCTCTGGAGTTCCCTGCTTCAGGGCTGACTATACAGATGTGTTGTCCACCCCCTGCTAGAAAGAATATCCACAGTTTCGTGGTGTGGAGAGGAAGGAAATAGACTTTCACTGCCTTTTGCATCACTTTGGAAATCTGAGACAAATGGCACATCTCAGCTTTATCTTCTCTAACCTACAAAGCACACTGTCACTCCTCCATGTTTCAGATGTCTTTGAAAAAGCTGGTGGGGCAGAAGTGTTTTGCTACTCTGCAAGGGTGCACATTGCACTGGCCATACCTGCTTCAGAAAATTCCACATTGTGTCTATAAAATTAACATCTCCCAAGATGAACTCCCCATAAATATCTGGAAAATGTCATCATCAACTTACAGTTAAGTCAAGACATGAACCTTGGCTGACCTATTTGTGTAGCTCTCTCTAATCCCTCACTTCCTCACAAAACTGGGTGAATGGTCTGAGAAACCCATGGACCACTCGGCAAATCATAAATCCACAGGGTTTTCAGTTTGGAGGATTTGAGGAATGGATTTCAGGAGGTAGTGAGGAATAATGATGCTCTGGGGGTATTTTATAATTTTCCATTCTAAGAGTTCATACACGTTGTCTGTGACTTCCCCAGGTGATTTGCAGGAAGAAATTGAACTAACTCAATATTTAATTTTTGAGTGATAATAATCAAAATTGTATTTTAAATGATAGTGCTCCATATTGTGAGAATTGCCATATCTCCAATAAAGAAATAAACTGTCCACACAAATAAAGTCAGGCCTGATTTAGATGTATTCCAGTAGAAATATATTCTTGACAGCAGCATTATTATATTATTTCATTTTGTCTTCTGTTGTATTATTTTCTGTACTTTCAAGATGCAGATGGCTGGCCTGCTTCAGACTGTGTGGGAAATTAAGAAAGATATACAAAGGTATATATAAGGGTACATGCTGTGACATTGTTCATACATTTAGTTCATGGTTTTCTGCTGTTTGCTACTGTCCCAGGGCTGCAAGGACTCTGATTGTTAAAGTACTCAGCTGAAGAGCTTTGAAGGTTTGTTAATGTGCTGTGGCACTTTTGGGCATGTATTTGATCAAAACAGATGAAATAAAGAGAGTGTGAGACCACATCTTTTGAAAAGTTATTTAGACAGGAAGAGAGAGGGATGGTGCAGTGAGTCTGAGGTAGCTTCAAATTAACAAGTTTGAAGTTGATAATAGCCTTGTCATGGCAGCTCAGAGATCAGTGCATATTAGCGTAATCTGCTAAAGAACAGTCAAGGTACATATTAGTAATCTGAAATTGTATTCACTTTCCAAATGTATCTCCGAATAATTTGCATCTGAGTCAGTATGATCTTTTCGTCTGACACCTTCCAGAGAGCGGGGGTCCTTCAGTGCAGTAGCAGCACCATAGAATGCTTCTTCCTTCAGCATTCACAGCTAATTAGAAGGGATCTGCTGCAACATGTCATCCCAGTGCCAGGGCAGGATTATTTCTGAGGAACAGCAGCTGAGATATCCTGCCAAAATTGCATGTCTGTGGAGCTAGAATTCTTTGAGCTCAGGAGAGCTCAGTTACATATACAATAAATAACATGGAGAATAACAGATAGATGACAACTGACTACAGAAACACAAAGGGATGTGCTAAAGGACTCTCTATCATGCTTGTCATTTTATGAGGTTATAACAAAGAGAGATAGATTTAAGATTCAGCTGGGAAAATCTGTCATTATTACTGGCCAGCATCTGCAAATCTCAATGGCTAGTGTTAAGCTCCTAAATCTACTTTCAGGTATTTAAAGAAAAATTGTTCAAGTTTTCAGAGGTGGTGAAAAGCTGCCTTCCCAGTCCTCCTTTCCTGCTGCAGAAAGCACAATTGCCCCTAATGAGAAAACTTTCAAACCCATGAAAATTTTAATCTCCTACAGGCATTTCTCCCCTTTACTCTGGTAATGTGCTTCTTGTTCTGTCAATATTGTCTCATTAGAGGAGTTGGACCAATCTTTTCTTGGATCTTCAGACCAAATCTTCAGGCCAAATCTTTTCTTGGATGAGTCTCACTTGTTTCTGCAGTAGTCTCTGAGGCAAGAGCATCAGCACGTGGTGACATGACCACCTCTGCTCTGCTGTTAAATTGCAGTATGAGACACACTAAAACTGAGGGCTGTAAAACTCCCTGCTTTATAAAGTCATATCCTGCAACCATGTGTGTACAATCAATGTGTGCTGCCAGATTGCTAGGAATAATAAGTAAATGCAGAAGAAAGTTGGATTCTGGATCCAGCTAGGAGGTAAGATCTATGAATCTATGAATTAAAAGGAAATTATGAGGTTAAAAAACCCCACATAAGTAGAGCCAGTGTTTTTGTCTGATGTAAACACTACAGAATGGCCTTGGCCTAGATTATATTAAACTGGTAGGCCTCTGAATAAAAAGCTGCCCTTCTTTTGCAAAAAGACAATAAATCTTCTCAGACTTCATCCTGCAGAGGTGACATGGCAACGTATTGGGTATGTGCTTGGACATTAGGTAAAACGACTTCTTTATTGAAAGACCTCCCCCCGCCTTGTCCATCAGTACACAGCCTGAATCTAGATTATTATGGAGAAATTTACACCACCATCTGGTAAAAGAGATGAGGTTTATTTGTTGCAGAAGCTACAAGAGAGTTTTTCACAGAGCTGGTAAGCAGGAGGGCACAGCTTTCTTCTGCTGGGGTGGACAGTCCCACTCCAACAAGTAACACTTCTGCCCTTTTAGCCTCTGCTGACCCTTAGAAAGGCACCCACCTCTGCCTGAAGGCCTTTGGTGTAGGTGCCAAGGATTCTTGTGGTGCTCTTTCCTTTACTTGTGTTTGCCTGTACCTGAGAGTACACAACCTGAGACCTGAGAGGTCACAAGTCTTTGGCTTTACTTAGGAAATGGCAAGGACCATTCCCCTTTCCTACCCTGAGGCTGAACTCCAAACCCTGTGGCTCACCTCTGCCTGGGGTGCAGGCTGCCCTGGGTAGGTGGGAGCAGCTCTTGGGAAGGCCTCATGGCATGGGAGATGGCCTCAGGTCAGGGTGTCAGGCAAGAGCTCAAGACAAGACCCAGGCTGCACAGTCATGGTGCTTGCTGGAAAAACTGCCTAAAGCCCTGACAAACAACTCTCTTCTCCAGTGTAAATCCAGTTTCTTTCAACTTTTCCAGTTGCCTGCATGTGGTGCCTGTCCTTCCTTCCTGCTGTTTTAAATGTTCTCCACAGCCACTGGCTTCCTGGGATCAGAGGTGAAGCCCACTGCCCAAATGCAGCAGGAGCTGGGGGTCCTGGGGAGGTGATGTTTCCTCTCCTCCCTGGATCCCTCATCTGCGCCTCACAACAGCATGTGCCTCACCTTGCTGCCTCGGCTCTTCCTTTTGGAGAGGACCTGCAAGGGAGTGCACCCTGTGCCTTGAGCCACACCTTGCTGGCAGTGTGTGTGGAGAAGATGCTGGATATTGGGATCTCATGAAATTGGGGTTAAAATTCCTTGTTCTGCTTTCCACAGGACTCTGGATAGCAACAGTCTGAAGGCTTTTATGAGCTGAGAAAAATGCCTGACTAAAGATTTCTGGATCACCAGGAAACTATCAGCCACTTTGGGGGCAGAAATGCCTTTTTAAATGTTGGTCTTTAAGTCTGGCTTCAACTCCTTTTACCAGAACAATTGCGGCAATGGTTGCAAAATGCTCAGATGCTCTGTAATGACAGCCACACAAATGGAGAAGCCTAGCCTTTTTTAGGAAGCTTTCTTTAAATAATTTCAACAAGCTGGTTTTCCTTGGTCTTAAAGTGCCAGTTTGCATGAAGAGTTACACCAAACAGAGCTGGAGTGAGGCCACAGATCTCAAACTTGCCATGGTTCTGCAGATTCCATGCCCAAAACAAGTAAACCAAACAATGGACAAGGTGTGTCGTCTCCTGCCATCTGATCATCTATCACCTCTCCCAGAACCAGACATAGAAGAGAGGTGCTTCTGTGCCAAGGGATTTCCTACCTCACCTACTGAGATTTATTCCATAATCTGCTGGCAAAAACGTGTCTGTCCATGCAGAGTGCAATAGCCTGCCTCTGTCGGCAGCCGGGAGCCAAGGATGATGATCAAAGCAATCTGTGTGAACTCAAAGACTACATACCTGTCCCTGAAAAAGCTGCATGTAGTTGCTGGGTGCCTTGAGTGATTCCGGACATTTAGGGAGTTTTGTCTCTGGACCTGATGTTTACCACTTAGTAGACAGGTACAAGGAATATCTTTTTGATAAATGTGGAGTGTTGCAATGACTTTATGTAATAAAACAACTGTAGAAGCAATTTTGCTCATAGAGTCAAACCATACTTTGTTATGTATAATAACATTTTTATTAAAGAAACAGTTATCTAGTTTTAGAATCCTGCTTTGTCCAGCTGTTCATTTTACTAGTAACTGATAGTAATAAGGGTGCTATAAAAAGAAAGTTCTGATTAGAGAGATGAATATAGACACAGGAAAGAAAGGAAAACATACACCTACTTTGATCTCAAAGTATTAAATGTACTATTTTAAGCAACATATTTACTACAAGCAGAAGGACAAACAAACGTTTATTGCTTCTCTCAGCACTAATACAGAGTCAGTTTGGTTATTTCTTTAATCTAGACAGCTTCCTGGTAGATCCAAGATGTGAGGCCTTTCTGTAATGACTTGGCAAGAGAAAGGGTCCAGAACTTCTCTGCAAACACAATGAAGTTGCCAAGACAAGTCTTGTATTTGAATTAAAACCATAAATCTTTCATCTGCACCTACTCTACATCAAATAGCAGGAAGAGGCCCTCCCATCTAACAGTCTTAATTACCAGAGCACTGCAGCCTTTGAGCGTGACAGAGCCAATGATAGCTGACCTTGTGCTCCAGCCCCAGAGTGGGATCAGTGTGATGAATGGGAAATCCTGCCTGAAATATCACAGCAAAGGGAACAGCCTCAGATGGCAAATTAAGTGCCTAGGACACTGTTAGGCCTACACAAATATATAATAATACCCTTTGCTTTGATCTGTTTATACTGGAATGAGCAGTATGTTGAAGGCTTCAGTGTAAACACATCGAACTTTGTCTAGTAATGACCAGCCCTTGACACCTCCTTTCCCACACGTGTAGGATGGTGGCTTTTCCCCTCTCAAATGCCGCTTAGGTACTGTTGTGCTTGGGGTAGGAGTGACAGGCACTGTGGGTTTGTTATGGCTGTCTCTAATACTCCCACATTATTGCCCATGGCCCATAGTAAGTAAAATAACTGTGGGTCTCCAGGAAGACCAGGACTTCCAGGAAGCTTCATTTCCCTTTTCAGGTAGCAGGTGAATAAAATGCTGTGGAAGCTGAGAGTTCAGCTGTCTTAGAGCAGCTGCTCCCACTCTGTGTACTGTGGGTGTTGAGCAGCCCTCAAGATCCTCGGCAGTGTTTTCTCTTCAATTCTGAATTTTTTTGGTGTTGTAATGAAGAGGGATGGTGGTCCATGAACAATGCTTACAGTATTTTATTGGCTCAAAACTAGGCAAATTAATGCCTGCAGGCAGGGCCACATTTTCTAGTGCTGTCCCTGAAATAGCTGCTTTTTAGAATGGCTTGCCACATTTTCTGGTGTACTGATGTTTCTGATACATTTCTCAAACTCTTTCTTTCTAATTGCTATATTGACTGCGAAGCATTTTCTTTCTGGTCTTACTTCTAATTCATATCTTAAGGTTTCACAGCATATTTCTTCCACTAAGGGATCTTGTTAGCACAGTTATCAATTCTGTCATGCAGAAGATACCTTGTCTGACTACCAGAATCAGTTATGAAGAAGAAGAGCTTATATGAGGTATAGTTTTTCAAATATAGAGTATAAAATGCTTTAATTGAAAACATAAGAATACCCCTTCCTTTTTCCTTTTGTTTTCTGGGGGGAAAAAAACTTTAAAAGAAGGTATCATTAATTTTCATGTTTAACACAATAAAGCTACAAAAATCTGTTTGTGAAAAAGTTTTGTAGCAGCTGTTTTACATGGGTAGGGAATTCTTCAAAAAATATTTTCCAGAGGAAAGGCCAAGGTGTGAAAGTAAAATTTTGTTAGCACACAATATGTTTATGCATGTAAGTAATCTAAACGTACAATCTTATTGTATTAGGTTTCTGTGATAAACAGAATATGTTATCTTTATATGTTATATGTTATCTTTATATGTTTATATGTTATATAAATATGTGTCTGTATATTTGCATACATGTGCTTTTCTTTTTATGTTTGTATTTGTTACATTTCACAAAGAAATCCATCTCCATTTAGTCTTAGGCGTAGTGCTTACTGTGCTTGATACAAAAGCATTTGAAATTCACAACAAAAGCACATTAAACCAATCAGGAAAACCCTGGGATATGAACCCTGTAGAAAATTTATTGGAGGCATATTTTGAATCTGCAAGCCTGTCAGATTATACCCACAGGCCTTACTCCCATGTAAAAAGGGAAAGCATAAAGGCAGACAGGAGCAGCAACAAAAAAAAGGTGACAGTGAAGTTCGTTCTGTCAAATCTGCATCCTTCACATATTCCACAGGAGGTATTCTCTTCACCTGTTATGAGTTTAGGCAGTGGCTAGAGGGTTGTTGGCTACTCCAGGGATGTTCTGGGGGAGGCATCCCTGATGGATGCTGCATGACTACATCCAGAGGTTAAAAGTGCAGGAGAGACTGTGAGAATCAAAGGATATGGCCAGGCCTATTTTGAAGAAAAACGATGTGACTGTTTTAGGGTTTCCCTTCCAGTGCAATTAGTGGAGCTGCTTCATTAGCAGAAGTGTGTGATGGGAATGCAACAACCCTGGTGGGAATACAGCTTTCCTGAATGCCTGGGAGGCTTGCCACTAGCTTTATCACAGGCTGAATTTCACCTCATGAGCTTGTAGTCTCTTGATACAGAACATGAATAATAAGGATGGGAACGGAGTATACATAATGACATATTGCCAAAAAGGGGCAAAATTGTATTAAAAGCAATCCACTTTTGGCAGGAGAAGAATTACCATGGAATTTAAAACAGGAAGTTGTGTAATTAACTGCACATTTCAGGGCAATATTATGCTAAATAAAATAAATTAAAGCATGAAATAAGTGGCCCAGATTTTCAGGATAAAAATGAGTAGAAACTAAATTTACTCTGTAGCCTCAATGGAAAAAGGTATCTTCATATTATCTCAAATGACTGCTATATGCCCTGTCCATGCAGCATTTGCAGAAAATAAAACTTGCCTTGCTAGGCGCAGCTTCCCTTTCATCGCTGTTGTGAAAGACATATTTTATTTTATCTTTTTATAGGCTTTACCAAGTATTTTAGATTTAAGGACTGAAACAGAAGTGTAACTCTAAAAACAAGTGGCAAAGACATCCTTAGAGAGAATGAGCATGATTCTGATACAGTATAAATATGATCTATCACCTCTCAAACTCTGTGCATGGACATGTTTTTGCTTGCACTTCCTGTCCACACTGCTTCTTTACAGAGTCAGCAGGTCTACATGTTGTGTGTGAACATGATCAACATTCAGTTTGTGTATGTTAAATAATATCTCTTGTGTACACAAAGTTACTACATTGAAATTAAACTGTCTGGGGAGAACATACCCAAAACTGTATGCACTCAGTTATGAAGGGAGTTGAAATACCACAGTCAGCCCCTGCAGAACTTTTGTGCATTATATTTACCCTGGACTGCTTTGATGGAGGTGCACTAGGAATATATTCTAGGGACATGAATATGCATTAGTATGTATTTGCAAATATTCAGATCTACCACGGATAGAAATCACCTTGCATTACGTACATTTTGTAAAGATGAAAGTGTTCTCCAACATAAAGGGAATTTCTCTCCCACCTGTAACACTGAACTTACTAATGTGTTTCACTCAGTATACAGAATTCTTTCACACACATTGCTGGTGAGCTGCCATCCTTGCTTTCTGTTTGCCTTAGGGAAAAATTAGTTGCACAGCTGTGATTATTAGACACTATAATTGCTCCATAGGATATGAAAAACTGTAGTGGTGAAGCTGGGCACTGAAAAGTTACAGAGAGGATGTAGATAAGGAAATCTGAGAGGACTGCACAGGGGGGGATTTGCACTCATAAAAGGGCAGGCTTTGCTGCTATTTGACTACAATCTGCAGTCCTCTTTACTTTCCACGTGAAAGGATGCTAGTAAAAATGGAACTGGAGAAGGCATAATTTGTTTGTTATTTAGCTCTCCCCTACACAAACCCACATATACTAGGTGTTTGAACAGAGATTCTAAACCAGGCACTCCTCCCTGGAAAGCATGGGAGGAGCAGGAGGCTGTGCTTAAGGGACAGAGAAGGCTGGGTCCCCCCTTCTCCTCCCTTCTCAGAGCAGCTGGCCAGGCTGCAGGCTCAGCTCTGCCCACAGTCACACCCACGTGCATGGCACTTGATACAAGCTGTGGGTTTGTGCTAATCCAGTTTGCATGGGCTGAAATGTTGGGCGTTTATTTAATGCTATCAGCTTGTTGGATAGCCATGAAGAGGAGCCAGTAACCTCCAGTTGCTGCAGAGAGTGGCAACCAGCAGGCAGAAATGGGAACAGGGGTCAGGTTGTAAAAAGATGTGTGACTACAGATGGGATGTACAGCTCAGAGGAATTTAAAGCCGTTGAAAAACATTTGTTAAAATAACATATCATAAGGCTCAGATATCACAAGGCTAATGTTCAGGCTGCTTAAAAAGCCTTCAAAAGGCAGGAAGAGAATACTCTGACTTCTGTGAACAGCCAATACACAGCCTTTAGACCCAGTCATTGGCAGTTATGGCAGACAGAGCATGAACTCCAGAAAAAATGAGGTCTGGCCTATCATAAAGTGTTCTGTTCCCTAGAAGTGAATGACTAGAACAAAAATAAAAGCATAATGATTTTCACAAAGCTCCAAGCAAATTCCTTTATGGGTAGGTAGTAGGAGAGAGAGGAGTTAAAAAATAAATTGATCTTACTTTTTCTTAAAAGTGGCTATGTCTGAAATTTAAAACCCAGACACACAAGGATATTACTGTGATATTCTTTTTGCAACAGAAGGCAGAAACCTTTTTGAAACAGAAGGCAGAGGTAGGATTTCATGCATGCAGTATCCAGCCTATTCTCTATGCTCAAGAGATACTTAAATTTGGCTGTACAATAGAAAACAGTCAAGCTGCACAAGAAAACCTTTTAAGTTTCACTGAGCACTGTATGCTGTTGCTTTCAGTGTCCTGGGTAGAGTTTTTATCTGAGCTACATATTTAGTGAAACAAAGTTTGTTTCGTCTCTTGTCTTTCACTCTGATTGTAGTGGAAAAGGCAGTGGATGGCCAGCAGTTTTGCCCTCCTGTTCTCCTGGGGTCATGTTCTTCTCCTGGCTTCTGAAATCACAGCTGGTAAGGACTGAGGCTGAGCAGGAAATAGTGAATTCAGCAACAAAAGCTCTTTCACTGCAAGCATTCCTTGGGCTTCTCTTTGCCTCCTGCTGGAATTCACGTTTTCAAAGGGACATTGTCTGTAAATTAGAAGATGGGTAAGGCTCACTCAGTTACTCCTAGTCACTCCAGTTTCTACAATCACACCAAAGAACTGCAGAAACCATGCTGGCTGACAGAAAACTTGGTGAGTGAAGGGAAAATGAAAAGTCACCTGGATTTGTATTAAAAAAAGGTGAGTTACACCAGCAGCCTGCTTTGGCTCTGTTCTTAGTGAGACCCATCTGTTCTGAGGAAGCTGAGAACATTTCAAATAAAAGCATTTGTAATTTCAAAAACTCCTTTACACTTTTAGGGCAAAATGTCAGATCTTACTTCAACAGATCTCTGTCTCCAGAGTCAGAACTTGAGTGTACCTAAAGGACATTAGTCATCCCATACCAAATGCCCATAACTCAGCAATTTCCACCCAAAACAATTGATTAGAAACAATTGGATCCAGGTGGAATGGACAGACCCATTGTTATTTTCCTTTTCTTTACTTTCAACTTACAGAATCTCTTCTAGAAGATAAAACATTGTTTGGTATCTAAGCAAACTTTCAGCTGGTAGGTAGATTTGGAAATACATGATATGTGATATGGTCCATATTTTAGGTGGCATTGCCTGAAAACTAATCAAAGAGACACAGGTTGGTGTTCTGATGTTATGTTAACATCATTTACGCTATAATATTTCTAATCTTGGATGCCATTTAAGCAGCTATATATCTAATCATAGCATGGTAGTCTCAACACTCATGACAGTATAGAAAGCCAGGAAATAGTTCTGTTCAGTTTGCAAAAGTAAGTTCAGCAGAAGGTTGCTACAAGGTTTTCCATCAGGACATAAAATGTAATGTCTTATTTTTTAATTTCTTTTTATTTTCTTCCTTAAGAAAAGAAGAAAGGAATCAGTAGGCGAAAGTTGTGAAAAAGATGAAGAAAGTAATTTATAAAAAAGGGAAAGGTGAGAAAATTAGAAATTCCTAAATACGCTTACAGGCCATTCCCCCCAGGGTCTCGGAATAGCATCACTGGAGCTGACTCCACACTGACACTACTGAGGGCTACAACAGTGAAATTCTACAGCTGAACATTTGATGTGGGAAACAGCATTTAACACTAGCAGAAATTGAAACAGATGAGCTAAAGCAAGCTGAAGGACTTTTGGTAAAAACACTAGGTGTAGGCACATGAATGAGTCATTGCAGGGTGAATTAGAAGGTGAACTTTCAACACATTTACTGACCATCTGTAATCGCTTGTGTTACTAGCTCTTAGCTCTTACTCTTCATACACAAGGGAGGCATGCTGCTCTTCTACTGAAAGATAAACAATCTTTAATTATCTGTCTTTCACTGTGGATAAAATCCCCCACACTGGCAGTTAGTGGAGGCTGTTCTGATACTCTGTTCATGCAGTCTTTTCATGTTCATATGCCTGTACCCACAAACTAGCCATATCATGTGCTGATGTTCTAGATATTCTTGTTTTGTATACTGCAAAGTTACAGTTCACAGCATCTTCTGCTCCCTCCAGTTGTTCTGAACGGACTAATCCATTAACAGTGTATTAATAGAACAGTGAGTTCCTGGGTGTGCTCATTAAAGCAGCCACTTCATAAATAGTGTCCCACCAGGCACCACAAGGCATGGACCATTTCCCACAAATTTATTTCAGCTTCCCCAGAGGACAGAAGCTAGAGTACCTTGAATAGAAAAACATTCTTTCTGAACAGGTCAAGAGCTTCCATGGCCTGTGAGAGAGAATAAGGTGAGAGCCTCTCAGGCTCCATCCTTTATCTTTCTGCTAAGTGATGCTGGCTGGCAGGGAAGCAGCAGGAGAGCAAACTCCTACCACAAGACAATATGCAGCTCCTGTATGTTCCCATGTTCTTTGACTGATATTGGTTTTGTTCAATTTTTTCCTGTCAGGTTTTCTCTCAGAAATATGTTTGTAGTATGCTATCAAATACAGGACAAAGATGAACTCATTACATCAGCACAGAAGGCTTGAAATGGACTGATGTGAAACCCAAAAACTGGTAGTGCGGAACTTTGGTCCAGAAATCTGTCACATACTAGTCTCGCTTGTCAACATGCACTATAAAAGCTCAGCAGGTCCTAGAAACAGCATCAGTCATGAGACAGCAAATATATTTTTCTTTAAGTAGAAAACAATGATTAAAGTGTCAAATCGGCTTGCTAAAAGATTAAACACTGTTCTTGCCAAACACCTAGTTCCTCTATGCACTATGAGCCAAATCATGAAATCTTCACCTGGGGCCCTACCCAAATCACTCCTGAAAACTCATCTCAGGACTGTACAATTATCTGCACATTAATACTATGAAATCCCAAAGAAAATTACTATAAGCTTTCCAAAATGTACCCACTCTGCTTTTCAGAGAACAACAGGATCTCTGTTCCATTCCAAAGACTCTATTTTCCAAGAAGTTTGGATCTGGCAGTTTTGTAGAGTGCAAGGTCTGAACTGCTCACTGTAGTCCTGAACTTAAGCACTGTCATTAAGAACTTTCCATAAGCCTGTCTGAAGCATCCAACTTCTCAAATTCAAGTCTGAGTTTCTTGTGGCCTGACCCCTTTGTAAGCCAGCTTCCTCAATCGAGATAGGTAATGTATCTGCACTGACTCCTTGACAGCTTAGAAAAGGTTTCCTTTTCCTTCTGAACAAAAGTCAATTCTCATTTTACAATGTTGCATTGCTGAAAAAATGAACTTTCTGGGAAGTGCTTTCTATTTCAAGTGAAGATGTCAGGCTCATTTTCAACTCTTCCAAGTCTGTGAATCTGTCTGGTTTAATCATACTTCTTCACGGGAAGACCTCTGAGGAGCTGAGTCTCTGGCTCAGGAGATCCAACCTCCCCAGCTTGTTATTGCACCAAAGCTCTGTGAAGATTGTGCTGCACCCTGTTTTCCTCTGCAGGAGGACAGAGCTTTTTGCTTAACTACTGCTTCCTGGAAAGTCTTTCAGCACCACCTAATTATATTAATGTATCTGTGACAGAGCTCCTAAAGTCATAGAATATGCAGTGTGGACTAAAGGATATTTAAAAACAATTACTAAATTCCCACCTGAAATGTAAAGTGACTTCACTATCACGCTGAGATTTATGGCTAGTACAAAAAGCTGGAAAATGTAAACCACAATTCCTGTTTTCCCTGCTGTGGTGTTGTGTCAGGGTTGCTTGACAAATAAAATACAGAACTTAAAATTTAAATTTCATACAAAACCATACCATTACTTATCATTCTGCATTTCAACATATTGTCTTACCTGAGTGTGAAGGAACACGTATGTAGTCCAGGAAAGTGCATCCTCTAGGCCTACAGAAAGATAGGATTATCCAGATATACAGGCATGGACAAACTATTTTCCAAGAACCAAAGTCTTTTAAAGTAATGGATGAAGCAGGATTCAAAAAAAGCACATATAAGTGTTAAAGTGCTAGATTTTTTTCCTCCTGAACTGTAAGGAAACATTGTTTGTTCTTCATATTTTGAAAGAAATTGACTTTTTACTGGAGCCTGAACCTGAGATTTAGGTACATGTGATCATTATGGGTCTCACATTGATCTATCAATAGAGATCTATCAATCTCTATGGAGAGCTTGACTGAGACAAAACCCTGCTATCAGTTTGAGCAATTCACTTTGGACTAACTAAAATTCCCTCTGCAAATGCAAATGGGAGTCCTGGATAGCCTGCTTTCATATCAGGATGAATGCATATCACATTCAGCAAGATTGAAGAGAATTTAAAAAAAAAACCTATGTATGACTCACTACATGAGGTGAAGAGACTTGATTTTTTTGTGTTTTTTTTTCTTTTTGGGTTTTTTGGGGGTTTTTGGTTTTTTTTTTTTTTTTTTTTTTTTTTTTTTTTTTTTTTTTTTTTTTTTTGT